>JAJVSH010000091.1:213175-535956 GCA_021460005.1 Tetramorium alpestre
CTCTCTCTCTCTCTCTCTCTCTCTCTCTCTCGGAATTCGCCGATCTTCTTTCCGGTTGACTTCGCCTTGGGGCCGCAAACCGAAATTGATATAACAGGGCGCGTTCCGCGCGTTACGGTAACGGGTAACGCTAACCGTTAAGCGTTCACGCCCGTGATACGCTTCATCTTGGGCCGGCAAACGGCGCGCATACTCGAGATGAAACGAAATTCCGAGGGAGGCGGGATCAAAGAGCAAGGTGCCCTCGCATCGTTTCGTCTCCTCTGTTACTCGATATTGCGCCGCGAGGCGTTTCGACGAAATCAAGACGCCGGATTAATGCTAAAGCAAAACGGATGTATAATCCTTTCTTTGTAAATCTCTACATTGCTCACTTGCGTTTTTCATTATGAAAACTGCGCGTGCATAATTTGGCTATTCTGTTACATTATTATCTCTAAAGTTCTCTAATGATTAATTAGGATAGATAAACTCTTGAGAGTGAAATGTATATTCTTTATTATAATTTTAATAAATGCAACGTAATGAATTGCTCGCCTAGAAAAATATAATTTATGATGTAATACCGCGTACGCGAAAGACCGAGTTGTTCGGGTACTATATATCTACATTTTATCTTAATCTTAATCTTATTTTTATCGTTAACATCTCCACAGAGTACTCGATTTTGAGAAAGATAAATAAGACAACAAATTACTCGTTGCAAGATAAACGCTATCTCTTTCGTACGAAACGATCGCATTTTATAGGAATCCGTTTCCGCTTACTAAGCTCTCCTTTGTAATACTTATTCCAGCGCACAAGCGCAGACTCGCGCTCGGTCGTTCCTCTTTAGTCGGCAGTTTGGTATAATCGGGAACGTTTTACTTTGACAGCTCATAGAAACCAAATAAAATAATTTATAAATTACGCTGCGGTCGCACGGTTATTAACATAGAAATAAATGCGTAATCGGTTTACGTGACACTCGGGACCAGAGGAGAACCAATTAAAACGTTGTTTTGCGCATTTGAGGCACTCACGATTGAACATTGCCGTTGTGTCTGTTTCTTAAGAAAATCAATGCGACAACAAAAGCAACTACTTCGCAATTGTACAAAATTCTCAGATAATTTACAGATTTATGATAAATAATTTGTAATTTTACCGAAATAATTTAATGAATAATGATGAAAATGTTACCGTTATTATTGTTATCGTGAATGTCTTTGCTATTGGAAATACCTATAGAAAAATATAATACTACATTTTATTTTATTATAATATACCACGAAATAACTAACGCCAAAAGCAAAATTTAACCATAAAACTGTTTCGCATTCTGACGAGAAAACAGGTAACGAACAAAAAATAAGCGCGGAAAATGCATAAAAACGCTCCATCTCAAAATAACGCCGTCAATCTAAAAAAATACATCCAATGTTGTTCACTGTATTATGAGAAAGAATATAATATTGTATTATATCAATTTTATTTCTTGGTCTGTGTTTTCAATTAATTAATGGTTATTAGCTATTGTATTGCGCGAAGTTGTGTAATTTTCGCAAAAGTCTCGTAAAGAATAGAACCGCTTGTTACAAAAAAGTTGAAATATCAAAAAACACCCTATTTTTTATAACGCGAGAACGATTATTCTGTCAGTAAATAATAGTAGCAGTAGTAGTAGTAGTTGCTCATAACAGAGACAACTTTCAGGAGTTTCCCCATTTATTGCGCCGACTCGTCGGCTGCCCACATACTGACCCATACTACTTAATCGAGGACTAAACAGAAACAAGCGTTCCGCACGAAAAAGGTATTGACACATCCTTTTTGCAGTTTATCGCAGTCCCCCACGGATTACGTTGTAGGTGCACTTCGTCGCTCCACCGCCTCCGAAGCAAACGGTCTCGGATTCAAGCGACGGCAGTCACCCACCCAGGACGGGATGGCGGAAGCGGAGCGGCAGCATAGCAGAACGAGACAGACAGAGACATCGTAGATCCTACGACCTTTCCCGGCTACGGAGTTAATATTTATCGAGGCTGTCTGTAATTTTCTCGAGACTCCCCGAGACTACCGCGAACCGCCGACGCGATGCGACGCGACCCGACCCGAGCCGACCCAACTCGATCCGGCGACAACGAAGGAAAAATAATTAAAATGGTCGGAACACCGGAGTTGGTGTGCATTTGGTCATTGGTATATGTTGCTGCAAGTCAGTGTGCAGATGCTCCTTTCTCGGCATTGGTTCGTAATGTCAATGCACTACTGCAGGATAATCCAGGATTCTATTTTCCATGTCGCAATAATACAGCCGAGTTCCGTGAAAAAATGTATTTACCACTTTCTTAATTAGTTCGATATGACGAACAAGGGATAAACGTGATTTAATTCGCGGGAATTGCGCCTGTGATACGGAGAGAAACGTTGAGTTCCAATGAGATGCTGCCGTGTCCATTTCGCAAACATAGTTTTATTTAAACTTGCTAGCGATAATAAACAGAATCTTTTTTTTTATTTGCGATACCAGGCGCATTTTCGTACAAAATCACACATGCCGGGTTATGATTTCTAGGTCGCCGACTGCGAAACGTATGTCGTTGCTCGGAGAATAACGCGCTTTGCTGATATAGAACGTATCTCCATATGATGCACGGGCAAACCACATATTTCTTTACGTGGCAGCTCGATCTACCAGTTTTATGTTTTCTTCCGTAAAAACAGCTCGCTCCCTTTCGCGCGAGAGAAAGTTCGAGAAACGAGCTGTCGTCGGTAACCAGACTGGTATCCACTTTTTATTGCGATATATCTTTAAAAGGAAAAAAAACTATATACATATGAAAAGAATGTATGAGGTATCTCTATACTTTTCAATCCTCTTGAAATAATGATTGATCAATGTGCTTATGGGATGCAGGTAGAAACTGATTTTTAAGCCTCAAAGTATAAATATTACGAAATAAGTTTTTTATATCTTGTAATAATTAACGAAATCATTAAGAATGCAAAATTCAATCTTTTCGCACGGATTGTTAGCTTGTACTTGTAATTTATCTTTGTCAATCAATACGAATCAACGTAATTCTTTTATTTGATTTTTGTGAATTGCAGAGGAGAAATTTATCAGTCGTTGTTAACGAGTCAGTAATAAGCGTTCCTTGCTCGTGCAAGGCAGATAAAAGCGAGCATAATTAGACGTAATACCGCGTGTAATTCACGATACCACGCGTGTGATATCGCACGGTATCGAACATCCCTAGCCCCGATTAATTGGTCCAACAGGAACGCGTCGCACAGAGTTAATTTATAGAGGTGCCGATCGCTCGGCGAAACTCGTCAACAAGTGGCCGTCGTCCAAGATAATTACAAGAGACGGTCTCTGCATACGTTGCGCGTTTGCGGAATTGCACGGGTTTATGCGAAACGGAAATACTCGTATTATTTCTATTTATTCAACCGTTAATCTCAACAGATTGAAATTCGATTGTATTGTGCATTTCAGACGGAAACGCTAATTTTTATATAAGATTACAATTATGCCAAATATCAGTAAACAGACGCAAAATCACAAAGTCAGAAAAAATAGAATAGAGAATTAATAAGTGAGTGAAAAAGAATTAATTATTTTCAAGCACGGGAAAGTAAAATTATTATTGACTGAAAAAAAAAATAAAAAGTCTCTCAAGTTCTTTTGAAGAAAGAAAAATGTAAAATCTTCACTGGGAATACTAAATGTTTCTAGATTTTGTAAATTGTTTATATTACAGATATTGCATTCCTTAAGAAGATTAAAGCAATGAATTTTAAAGACGGTAATATTGTGTTTGCATCGCAATCAACGTACTGTAATATCATAAAAGGTTTTCAGTAATAATCCTATAATCCTTGCGGAGATACTTTGCACTTTCAAGTGGAGATTGGGACAGTAGTAAACGGAGAATAATTCGTAAGGCGAATATTTGCTGTAATTTATATTTATACAGCGCCATCCGCTGCGGCTTTTTGCCACGAGTAGCGAGAACAGCGCGGAAAATAAGCGAGAAATGCAAAGACTACGGCGCCGCGGTCCTTCGGGAGAACCAAAAATGCACTTTTTATCGAGCCGGCGCATCTCGCATGCACTACGAGGAGGACGGGTCCGTGCATACATATTTCCCAGCACGTTTCCGCCGAGTATCCCAATGTACACGCACGTACTTTCTTCCTGAGCCTGGCTATCCGGTAAACCGTGCAAGGTCGATCAAGACTGCATATTCATGAAAGTTAGGAAAGGCGATCTATTTTTTTTTGTTTTTATCTTTTTGAAAGAGATGTTTCAAAGCGCTTGGGTGGATGAGGGTGATACGTATCCGCCTCGCGGATCCGATGGCCACATAAAATTTTCCGAGCGATACTTTTGAAACGGGCATCATCTCAGGTTTCGTCGCGTGATCCTCTATTTCGCATACGAATAAAATGTTTCCCGAGCACATACGTTTTCGGGACGCTTAAATTACACATGAAACGCTGGTTTCTTGGCGACGGAGTTTCTCGATTCGTTTAGAAAAAGTCATCTCTTTAGAAAGTGTTTTTATATCCTTCATCCTGAATCTAAGGGATGTATATCCTGCCCGACGAGATCCTCTCCATTTCCGGAATGACGAGCGAAAAGGAGTCGTCCCGACAAGGTTCTATATATACATATATTGAATTATAAATAAAGCAATCACACATAAACATTTCAATTACTTGTAAAATCATATTTCTTTCAGTGATTATTTACTTTACCATAAAAATAACCCATGAGATAGAAAAATCCATTTTTTATGACAGTATGATTTTCTTTATTTTTAAGATTTTCAGAGAAGAAGGGAGGACGAAGTGTATGTAAATTTTTTAATTTTTAGGTTCCAAGTTATTTAAACTCTCGGCAGAAATCTGCTGCAAATATCACACCGTACAAATATGTCTCGAGAGGCATTCTCGCTGATTACATCTCTCTTTCTTGGGAAACGTAGCGGAAATTATGAATTTGTACGTCATAGAGAAAATGTTGTAATTAGGAATATTTTTGAAGTAACCGGCGGATGGAAAAAAATAAATAAAGCTTCTTCCGCTCTCCTCGTGCCCCTGCATGCAACTGTGGACTACGACGCCGCTATGAAATTAAGTGCGGTCCATGGCGGCGGTACACCTTCCGGCAGTTTAGTCACCGAGAAAAGAGCGCGTAAGAGGAAGGGAGGTCAGAGGAAGAGTGGAACCGCGACTTTGTTCCCTCGATAAGCGGATTCTCCGATTCGCCGGGCGTTTTTGCGAATTTCATTCGACCGTTCTTCCTCTCTTTCTCTCTTTCTCTTTGCCATTGTGGCACAGTGCGGGATGCACGAAGAGCCGGGCAATTTAGCGAACGATGTACTTAAAATCTCCGACAATGTCTTCTCTCTGCTTTACGGTCCTCCGGTGTTAACCAATTTTTTAAACGATAAATTTCGTACTTAATGGCAACGTATTATCCATTTATCGCTTATCCTCGCTCCACGCCCGGCAGTCTCTAGATCGAACAGTAAATTAAGCTTGACAATTTGCTGGTTATATTATTCGCGAGATTGAGAGAGTTTACACGAAATGGCAATGCAACGAAAACCAACGAGAAGCGAGAGGTCGAAAGAGTATGGAGATAAGTCAGACAGTGAGTTTCGCCAAGTCTATATACAACATAACGGAAATCCTCATTTCTACGCCCGTCTATGATACGCTCGCGCGTGAGTAAACTCACGATCCAAAGGTCTGTTCACACCCAGGCAGAGAGATAGTCTTGGCAAATGTGAAGCGTTCTCCAATGCAATGAAAATATAAAGCGAGACAAAAAGTCGAGGACTTTAAAATACAGTCTAATATAGAGCTCAACAAGGCAGCGCGTCGTAGAGTTAAAATAAAAAGTCGAATAGACCAGCAGGGTAGACTGAGAGGGATAGAGAGCGGAGGATGCAATAAAGCGAAGGAAGAACGAGTGGACAAAGAGGGGGTGCAGTCGGTCGCCTCACAAACTTTCACCGCTTTATCCATAAATTCCGGTAATCGTGCACCTAAGGTACTCCGCAAGTAGTGGAAGTGCAGTCGAAACGCAGCCCGATGTATCTTACGGGGCGTTCATTAACAAACTTACGCAAATTATGCGCGCGAGATTCTCGCTCGCATCGTTCGCTCGCGTTATCTTAGCACTTATCGCGATACAGCTACAGGGCAGAGAAGGCACGAGAGACGTTGTGACGTGACCCTAATGTATCGTTGCGCAGCTCGCTTAATAGCTTATATATGGCACGATCCACCGACGCGAGCAACACACTTGGATACTACGAGTCTTTAATCAATTATGCAAATGATTTGCGGACGACTACTGTATATCCGTCTTCCCCCTTCGTTCTCGCCGTCGCGCCAGGCGATGCAATCTAGACGGCTCCCTTCTCTTTGTCCCCTCAGTGCTCCCCCTTGTACTACATGGAGTGTCGCTCTTCGCAGAGGTGCTTCCTGTTGGCCATACCTCTCTATTTTTTTTTCTCATCCTCCGACACCGCCGACCCAGTTGGCACGGTTGTTTATTAAAACTTCCAAATTAACCAGTTTTAATCGCGTTCGTTTTACGCTTGTTGTTACCACGGTATATTATTTATTACGGCGAGACCAATCCCTGCGACCTCTTTCCGGTCCCTAATCCTCTCGCGTCCACCTGAAACCCCACCTCCCGCTCCTCACTCTCGCGCTGTGCGCTTTCATCCGCTTCTCTTTCATACCCTCGCCATACCACATCCTCCTTTTTCTCCTGCCATGCCGTTTACACCATCCACCGAGTATCGTTCAACCCCTCGTAACGTAGTTTTGGCCTTTGCACGAGTACCCTTTTACCCTTCTGCCTGACAGCTCATCCGCGTATCATCCCCGCATCACTCGTCGCTCCCTATTCTCCCGTGCAGTCCTCCGTCTCTCTCTATCTCTTGTCCTAACGCACATTTGTTTACCATTCCTATCCTCGCGTCTCTTCCGTTTCCTCACGCTCATCCAGCGAATTACGTTTCGCACCTTTCTCGCGGAAGTTCAAATACGGGATTATGAAGGGCAGCTACCAAACGCAGACTTATGAAAAATGAAAACGGCGAAATGCGAAGAGAGATGGGATCACCGGCCAAGAAAACAGACTCAACCAGCACCGAAGGAGAATCGCGAAAGAAACTGTGTAATAACGTTTCCTCAGAATTTAATACTTATAATATACGCGTGAGATAAAATTGGCAATTACAACAGCAATTTGTAATAATAATAAAAAATGCAGAGATAGAATTAGTAGCAATAATTCATTCATGCGATAACAAAAGTTCCAGTAATAATTTAAAAAATAGTAACCTGGACGAAAAGTGATACGCAAGACTTTGGAAATAAAGGGTTGCATGGGGTTTTGAGGTTCAACATATGCGCTTGTATGCGCGACACAGTTTCGGGAACTCCAACCGTTGCCGTAAGCACCCGCGAGACTCGTATGCTAGGACAAACTGGATGAGAAACTGCACGAAACGCGTCCAGACTAAGATCTAACGGAGAACATGTGCTGTATAAAGTCTATATACGTGCATGCGCCGGGCGCCGGCATCTTTGCCTCAAGACGTGCTAGATCGCGTGCCTTTCAGGCATTTTCGCCCGCATAACACACGACGAGTCGCGTCGCGATCGCCGCGGATAAAGTATTCGGACTGGTAATAATTTGCCGAGTCGAATTGTTCACTTAATGCCGCGGTCCGTTGTACGGAACCTATTAACTTTTAATGTTAACTTTTAACCGCAATTTCTTTCCACGAATTTGCAACAAATTTTTCCCTCGCGCCCCTGGTGGATAGGATCTTCGTGAATTTTGCCAGTTGAATGAAAACCTGCATACTACTGCGAACAATTCCGGAGTAATCGTTAGCGAACTTCGATGGCAGTTCGACGATGAATCGGGAGCCGGCTGACCAAGATCCGCCGGTAGGTACATTCCACCGGAAGTCGGCCGGCGCGTCGGTGCGCCGGGACTTCCCATCGAATTAGAGAAAAGTGTTCTCACGGCGTCTTGCACACCCCGCCGCAAGGACAAACTTCTCCGTTAATCTCCTGGAAACCCCTACGGGGCTCGATTTATCGAGGATACTCGATACGCGGAAGCTTTCTCGTCTCTCGATTTATTCCGGCCCCCTTCGCGTTCCTGTCGCGCCTCTAGTCCCCCCCTCCCTCCCCCGGTTCTTGGCAACTTTCCGCCTATCGAGACCACGCTTTTTCCCATTATACTTCGCTCAGGCGTTTTACAATGAGGCACTTGTATATTCGAGAGGACAACGCGACGAATCTCTACTTGAGGAATATACCGATCACGGGATCTTTGTTTCGAGATTTAAGGCGGTGTAACTTGGAGTGTAATCTAAGTTAGCGTATAAAATATTTTGAAACTTTTGAAATTTTGGAAAGATCTAATTCGCTTATGGATATTTTCAATATAACTCTACTATTAAACTGTAATACTAATATTAAGATATACCTTATTCCGGCTTTTCTGCTTTGAGCTATTAATTTTTTAAAACATCAAAGAAAAACCACGTTTTATTCAAATTTGATTAAACATTATGCTTTTCTATCAATTTCTGACACATAATATTGTATATAATTGAATAACAGATTTCTCTTTTATATTCTGAAAAGATTTAAATAATGTTTCGTTACAATTATTATTACTTTTATATTCTGAAAAAATTTAAATAATGTTCTATCACAATAGCGAAGTTTAACGTATAAAGAATTAAAAAAACATTTTGCCCGCACATTTGGTGCAATACTTCTAAAGTCTGGCGCATGCATTTGCATTCTTTCTGCGGTGGGAAAGAACTCGAGAAATCCGTAGTGGTTTAACTTGAACATATCTCACAGAATCAGCGAGTGCGATAAACGGGACACAAAACCGCGGGTTCGAAGGAAATTTCCAATTTGTTAATAGTGCTATTCTTTTTCGCGCTGCCCGCTTGCACCGGTCATCTCGGGTATTAAGGGATAAAAATGGAATCGGGAGAATAGTGGTCCCAGTAGTGGTCGAGAAAAGTGTTAACCAGCTCCGCGTGGAAAATGGCTCGAACCCGGGGCTCCTCGTACTCGACTCATTAACGTGAATTATTCGAATAATATTTCTTTGTCCGGTGGAGAAATCAATGCGTCTGCCGGGGTAATGCATAATTCATGCCGTAGTATCAGACAGATCGAAGATTAATAGGCCTGATCGGACGCCCTCTAATCGAGCATTTACCGTTCCTTCGCTCCTGCTTCTTCTTCGTGCTTCGTTCTCCCTGTGATGCTACTTCGGTTCTTTAAAAGAAATCGATAAGCTATATGCCCATCAGGGGGAAGCTTTTAAATGATTCAGAATATCATTCATATACCAGACATAAATATTGTTTCTGGCATATATTTGTAGAAAATTATTATTGCTAAAAATCCAACCGACTGATCGTCAAAAAGAAGGAATTCCCTCAATTTCTGTACGCCACTTTTATCGGTTAGGTCCCGTTTGATTTTCTAGTTTATTTAATATATTCATATTGTATGACGTAGACAAAACTCGCAATCTAATGGCCCGACTTTCAGACATCGCTGCCTTGGTAACGCTCCTTTCATTCACAAAAAATTGATTGCAGAGCAGGAATTTAATTATTCTCTCTGGGTTTGTGCCGGTTGAGTTCGCATCAGAGGAAATATTTAACCCCTTCAGTTTAAATAAAAGTCTTGTCGTGAACTGTAAATTAACGATGAGATGATTCGAACAATGCCTTGACCCTTTTGCTTTTTTAACTCCGTGAGGTAAAATGAATAGATACAAACAAAAGCAAATAGAGAAGAAAATCCAATAATTGTTAAATCAAAACTCGATTTCAAAGATGTATTTCAGAGATGCATTGCTTCGCAAATTTCTGCTATTTGGGAAAGGAAATTGGAAATTTCCTAAAGGAATTTGTTACTTCGCAAAGGTATTCTCTCTTAATTCTTGACAAAAACTTATATGTCTTAAATCAAACTTTTATAATGATTAAAATGACAATTCTGTTACATATGAGAAGATTAAAAGACAGATTGCAAGACTCTGATGGTAAATTTTTAACATATGTATAAAAAGCATAGACCCGATGGTTACGATCGGTATTGAGATTTAAACGGAGCGAGCACGTACTGAAGGATAATTCAACGGCTCGTCCCCGGAAGTTAAGTGACGTGACGTAGAAGCTAAGCATGGTCGGGGGGGAAAAAACAGTCAGTCGCTGGATTTTAAAAAGAACAAAAGCATTCGAACAGGATGGGTTGTAATGCGGTTAGCTGCAGTCACGAGTCGACCGAACTTCGATGGCACGGGCTAAGAATATATTTCAATTGAAATCGTTAAAAAGTAGTACGGCAAAATAATACGGAGGTAAAAGAAGAGAAAGGACTTGATCGTGAGGTATAGTACGAATATCTGACGTCGAAAGAAACGATGTGGAAAGCGCAATTTATACTTAATGCTATTCTCAAAATGTTCGTTAATCCTGTTTCGAACTCGAATATAGACGCGCTTACTTCCTTTATAGATATGTAATCAGTATAATTTCTGGATTGTAGGAATATTTATATTAAAGAAAAGACAAAATTTGAGCTTTATATTATGTAGAGGTATGTATGTATGTATGTAAATCATCTAAATTTTCACAAAATTTCTTAATAATGCATAAAAGTATGTGTTTTAATTTTAGATGTTAAATATTTAAATTTCTATAAGAACTTTCTTATCTCACTGCACAGTTCATGCGCATCTGAGTTTGTTAAAAGTCTGTCAGATGCATCTTTATATTTATCTTATTGCTTTTTCGTTAGCATGCATCTGACTATCTAAAGTTCAGCACAGTTGGCTATTGTATATCATAGTCAATAGAGGATACATTTAGATTCCTCATACATATTAAAATTTGTGTTAACATCAACACACTAGCGATACTGTGCGCTAACAGCCGGCAACTTTCCCGAGATATATTGTTCATTACTTATTTAGTAAAAATGCTATTGTGTCGTATTTTTCAATAGTTATTTCTAATTGATTAAGAGTTTTATAGTATTTTAATCAACGACATAATCTTACTCATATTATTAAATAAAAACTGACATATAAATCAGATTTTCTTAAAAATGTATAGTACATTTTTAAAAATAATTATCACTTGCATTACATCAATATATAATTAAATTTTTACAAAATTTTCTATTATAAAAATTAAAAGAGAATTTTTATATTATATAACATGATACGAATATTAATTTTTTTTATCTGATGTAATATTTTTTGTTACGCTCGTACAAATATAGAAACAAAAATGTCGGATTGAGGACCAATTCAACGATTTTCAATAAAAGCAGCGGGTACATATGTACACAATTAGAAAGAACGAACCAACCCACTGACCTTTGCTGAAATGTTCGATGTCTCTTTAATCTGTAAGTCGTCGTGCGATTCGGTATCGATTCAACGAGATTTTTAATTTTCCCGAAAGCCGCGCGGCACCCCTACAGTATGTCACGTGGCCCGAAGAGTCTCCAGATGTTGGCTATATATCACGGTATGTTCGAGCATTGGGAGACCCGGTTATATCAATTTCACACTGGCGCGCGCGTTCGCTGTGCTGCCCGTCGTGAAAACCGCCGACGCCCTTACAAATTGCCATCGCGGGTGCTAACTAAACGTGCACCGCCCTCGCTCAACGAGAAACGACGACCTATTAATATCGCGAGAATGGCGCCGTGGGATCACCGATGCTTTCGTTGCACCGATGCACCCGTACGTTTTCCCAACGCGGACTGATTGCGGTCTACGAGAACCGGCACTGAACGCCGATAAAAATTGAACAATTTGCCGTGTTCACAATTCAGCAATTAATTCTCATAATCGTACTGAATTTTGAATAATAATTTCTGTAATAT
Source organism: Tetramorium alpestre (assembly GCA_021460005.1). Lineage (NCBI taxonomy): Eukaryota > Metazoa > Arthropoda > Insecta > Hymenoptera > Formicidae > Tetramorium > Tetramorium alpestre. The sequence continues at coordinate 225,146 of JAJVSH010000091.1, forward strand.
CAGCGAATAATTCTATTTTATGCCTGGAAAACACATTTTGCCTATTTGCCTAATTGATTTATCGATCATTATCGCTCGTGTATTAAAGTTCACTTTAAACCATTTGCAATTCGGGATAAAATCTATCCATAATTTATACAGAATACTCTATCTATACTTTATCTATAATTTTATGTAACAGGTATGTACAATTATAATATATACACATGTATACATACATGTATGTATCTAGATGTTTCGAATGCTTTTCATGTCCCTCACGATATCTAAAATTATAAATAAAATTAGATCGATGTGTCCCAATTTTTGTTGCAAATTATAGCTTACCTAAAATGAATTTAAAATAGATTGACAATAATATCTAGAAGTCTCTCTGCATCAAAAACAAAGTAACAATCCAGACAGTAAATCGATTTATAAGTGCGTACCGATTCATAAACGCACAAAACTCATTCCAAGGTTTCAAGGTCGACGGACATCGTAAGCGATTCGTAAGCCAGATGCGGTATTAAGAGGGGCCGGTAGCGCAAATTAATGATCCCTGCCAAGCGAGTTCGATAGCATAGGGGCGAGACGTATCGCGCGAAATCACGCGATCGGCGCGCGTACACCTATCTGCCGGCGTGGCAGCGCGGCAACGTTATTTCCGGCACAACACGGAACGCGTTGCGTTCACTATAACCCCACAAACTCATATTATACCGTCTCTCGCATTAGGTTGGTCGAAGGTGTGCCAAGTAGTCTGCACATACAGTGAGTCCAAAGAGGGTAGGAAGGTGAAAGACAGACCCGTGGGGATCAGGTGAGAGAAACGGAAAAGGTGCGCGGGTATAAGGGGGCGTATAATGGCGAGTATTACGGGCACTTAGTCACTTTTGTGCCGCGGCCGCCATTGTGCTAACAATAAGACAAAAGATAGAGAATCCCCCGGAGCGATTCAGCTGTCCCGTACGAACCGGTTGCCGGTATATAGCGCTACTCGGCCCGGTGCGGTTTGGCGCGGCGCGACACGACGCGACGCGACGCGACGCGACGTGACGCTCGAACGAGCATGATGCTCGGAGCGAAATTAAGCCCTGGTTCGCTTCGGTACCGGCAAGGTATGCTCACCTTCGTCCTGCGCTCATTGAAATTGCGAATTGCAGCGAACGTACGTATTCGCGACTGTGCGGAGAGCCTTCCTTCCTTCCTTCCTTCCTTCCCGGGCAAACCCAGACGCACATTGTGCGAGTTCCCCTTTTGTTACCGCGTTGTTCCATTTCGAGCTTAAACAGAACGCACTTGCACGCGCGGCTATCGCCGTTGCCTCTTATAATTCCTGTTCCGGTGTTCTATGTTCTTTTTGGTATTTTTCCCGACAATGCAAAAGCCGCTTTGACGAAATGGCTTTTTTCTTCTAATTAAAACAGTTTATGATAAATTGATCACTTTGCTTCGTTATAATATTATGTGATTTTGGCTAATTTATATTAACATAAATGTAAGAGAAAATAAAACTGCGATTGACACGCAAGTATTACAATTCAAAAAGAGTAGTTGCGGATTACGTAGTAATCAATGTGTTAAATGTATTAGTGAATTGCTTTGGTCGCGGAACTTGTCAAAGTACCGCAATTTCAACTGTCGTTCACGCGGTTTGCCAATCCAAAATGTGTCTCGCGGAAGCGTGGAAGACGAGATTAGCTTCGCGAACGAAACGCAATCATGAATCCTGTTTTGACGAAACATTCCCTTTATTGTATTCATCGCAGTAATTTGTTCGATTTTATTCTTGCGAAATAACAACGAACGACGAGAGAGAGGGGCGTGTCGAATAGGGGAAAAAGGCGCAGACTTACGTAGAGAGCCAAAGCATTCAACGACGCAAGTCTTTCATCTCGAACATCAAAAGGTAATTCCCGAAATTATGGAGATTTTTCCGAAGAATCCTATACGAAATTGACGTTATCCTACCGAGAGGACCAGAACTCTTTGTAACACGCGTCGGAACGTCACTGACAAAGGAGGGAATACGTCAAAAGTACAAATGAAACGTTACCTCAGTGTCTCGTCTAAGTCGTTTGGCTCCGGTTTCCGCCTTTGCGTTTCGACGAAGTTCTCGCATTTCCTGCTCCTATAGAGCAAGTAAATCAGCGGTTTCCCCCTTGTACGTGTATTTCCGATAAACTCAAGCACTTATTTCGTGGGAGAATTCATAATATAATAATTTTATAATACGATCTCTCAATCAATTAATCACGCAAAATTAAATGTTATTATTGTGATATTTATTACAAAATTATACAAAAGATGTAACATTTGTTACTTCTATCCTATTATACAACTCTTCAAAATTTATTATTTATTAATAATTAAAGTAAATACAATCAGAAACGAAAAAAATACGCGCAATCGAAAAAAATTGGAACGTGTTAAAGATTATATTAACGAAATTAAACGTCTATTTTTACGGTGCCAGTGCATAGTCGCTAGATTGATCGTTCTAGCAAACAAGTGGATTCTGAGGAAATAATAATGCATAGTTAATGGATTCAGAATCATAATGAGCGATGCGATGTTATCGCGTTAATCATGTTCACGGTGCAACGGGTTGCGACTGTTGCACGCACAGAGGCTGACCAAGATTATCCATTTCCACTATTCATTTTATTCGGCATCATTCGGCTCGTTGCTCCGAGCCGACCGAGTCAAAGTCGCACGATCAAATCGATCCATGCGCACTGTGCGCTTCGTTTCTACCTGTCGGATCTGTCGCTTTGAGTACATTTACGCTTACAGCTGCATCGACCCCAATGAGCGTCAGGATCGAACTGCCGCGACTGTTTGTGTTTCTGTTGGAAACGTACGTGCTCGAAGAAAAGAGAACGCTGACCGGGTATTCGTGACACTATCAAAGAAATGTGCACACTCAAATAATAGAAGGAATTTAAGAGAGTCTACAAATTATATCATCCAGTTGATAATTTTCGCAATACGATACAAATTGTTGTAAATTTCTCTCTCAGTGTATTTCATATATATTATTTTATTTATTTATTATATTTCTAAGTCATGTTCTTAAGATGATTTCATTACTTGTTCTAAAATCGAATTCACATCAACAAACTTGTATGAAAATATAAATATAGATAATCTTCTCACACAGAAACGTTTATGATACCTTCGCTGTAGTAAACATACCTCTCTCTCTCTCTCTCCCTTCTCTTTCTCTTATCTGTCATATTAGTTAATTATGCCATCAAAAGTGTATTTCACCTCCCGACATCGTGTACAACGCTCACTTCGGTGATGCTTTCGGAACTTATGGTTCCTAACAAACAACGAGCATCTATTCGCGGCGTGCAATCAACCGTAATCACTCGGTTGTATACCCGGCTCGTACTTTCTGTAATAAGCGGCCACAAAAATTTACGCTCGTTATGAAGTATCGAAGCATTTTACATGGTTCTTTGTAGTTTTCTTCCATTTCGATAATGGCTTCTTTGCAATCAGTCACCGCCAGCTTTTTGTGTTCGCTTCCCTCCGCATAACGGGCCAACTTTCACGGACTGAAGAGCGAGGGTATGGTTTTCTTTTTGTTGAGCGAGATACCGAAAGAATGCGAGTGCATTCAACGCGGGGAGAGATATCGTGGCGAGAGGCGCATAATGCGCTTTATTGTCCGCGACGCTACCTCTATGTATGTGGTTCTTTTCCCTCTCCCTACGTAAAAGTAATCGCGGAATAAAAGCATATAATGATCTGCCGCCGTCGTCGCCCGAAACCGGGGGGAAAAAAAAATGAAGGAAAAATGAAGAATTTCGTTAAAGCACTCCGTCATGCTGGCGAGTCGAAAAAAAATTCGTTATAGTACCCTGTCGTTAAATTAAAGAAATTAGCCACTCGTGTATGTACTTTTTATACGGTTCACTTCAAATACGCCTCTTCTGCTTCCCCCTGCTCCTCCAAATCNATCGATCGCGCATCATAATACCGTCTCGTAAGAACGAGCGCTGATTAAATGCGATGCTGAATTGATCACGCGTAACGATGCGAGAGCTTTCGCGTCGTGGCTGACTTTGATGAGACAATTTGAATAATAGCGATGGCTCTTGACTTGGGAAAAAGTGTCAACTTCCAATCTCGTCGCATCGAGAATTCTTTCGACTGGTTTCTCGAGATCGAACCGTCGTCGGGAAAACGAGGATCTACCATGGGGAGTTGTCCTAACTCGTATTCGCTGATTCCGGTGAATTGCCATCGTGAAAACAGTAAGAACGAGTAGTCGTCAACGCCGACCGCACAATTAGCGTTAATCCTTGTTAATCCGCATCGCTTCAATTTGCATTCCTTTATCCGCCCTTTCTACTTGACTACGTGAATACTACCGGATAAGGATCTTATATACGAGAATACAGATTATATATACGAAGAGAGAGAATAAGAATCAATGCACCGTATAGCAACGGTGATGACGTTAGGAAATAAAAAGTCGAAGGTAAATGAGATAAGATGTAGTTTATCCCGCGAGTCTGGCCATTAATACTTCAGTTTTATGTATTTATGACACCAATCAATATCTTACTCCCATCCCGCTCCGTGCCGGAAGTGACCCAGATACGCGAAGATCAGACAATAGTTTAAGGTCTCGTATGTGCTGCAACGGGAATATGTGACAAGTTCTGCCGCTTGGGTCACATGACGTAGTGAAGTGGAGGCACTTTGCAGCAGTGTCTGTCGTTAACACTACTCTCCTCCAAAATCCATTTCTATCAGCTGTATTTTTTGCGCTGTTTTACGGTTATAACATTTTAATAACAAAAACTTAAACTTAAATTATAATTGATATTTCATTTATCTTTTTATTTAAAAATTTTATGCTTTTTTTGTAACACTGACGCAAAATTACATTCAATAGACTGAATGCCGCTGGTGTGGCTTATCGAACCGCCGGAACAGAAAAATACGTACAGCGTGTTATGGTATACTGTCTAAAAAGACGGGTAGCAGTTTTGTCCAATCAAGTGGTCCTATTGGCACACGTCGTTGGCTCGTAACCAAAGCTATGATCGATCTCTATTTGTATCGGCCGGCAATCGGATATTGGTCGATGAACATACGAAAAAGAGGAAGGCGTCGACCAAGGCAGCAAAATGGTAGATATAAGCAAGAGATATCGCGGCGGGTGTGGTAATGTTTTACCAAGTCCGTAAATAATATTTGAAATCGATGTTATCTGCGGCTTTAGACGTTCAATACAGTCTTATTTTAATTACGATATGTTGCTCACGACGGACCAAAGTATCGACAATGACAAATCGGGACATCTCAAATCGGGAAATGACAAATCGCGTATATGTGAAAGTACGAGGAATACAACGTACACGTATGAAAGGCGAGATAGAAGCACAAACTGCAACGCAGGCCGCCGTCGTAACGTCGTTCGTCGCGCTCATTGTTGCCATAATCTGGCTGGGCTAGGCCCATTGTTTGTCATCCAATCTTTCCGCGGAATTTCCATCACGGACAATGGTGGCGTTGCTTTATAAGTCGCGCGAATTACATGGGCGAACGCTGCTCGTAAATATAGCCGGTGAATCGTGAAAAAGCGCCGCCATGCTCGCTCTCTTTGCGTTGTCGAGCGATGCTTCATATTCCCTCGGCTTTACTCTGTTCGTCAACGAATGAGGAATGCGCGGCTGTTTTATTCCTTTTCTGATTTGCGCAAAAATTATATTTATCATCGGAAATTAAATAAGTAGAAAGGAAAATAACTAATTTGAGAATAATTTTGTAAACGTAGATTAATGTAACTGGAACGTGGAAAGAAAGACAGAATGCGATTTACTATTATTCTTTCATTCTATCATTCTCGCTTGGCGATCACCAGCGAGCGACAGAGAAAGAGCGAGAAAGAGAGAAGAAGGAGATTCCAATTCTACTCTGCTCTCTACTCTACGGCACGTATGTTTTCGACAGCGAAATTCTTTCTTCCGTTCGAATCATCTTTATCGAGATAGTCGATAAAAAGTAGAGAATTCATGCGGGACAGCCGGAGCGGATACGTCGATGACTGCCAACGAGTAGTAGATGGGCAACGGCGACGAGTCGCTGCGCGAGAGAAGAGTACATGAGAGCGTCACGGCCGCCCTCGTAAATCAGCGGAATTTCGCAACCGTTCCGGGACAATTTTATGATTTAATCCAGTGGATGCGTGAAGGCTGCGGTTGCGAACGGGCGAACGAGGACAGCGGTGAAAACGCGCGAGGCCGTCGCTTGCACGGCCGTATATATCGGATGCACTCCTCGAGATGAATTTCCCGCGCGTATCGCCAGCATAGTAACCGCGGCAGTGAAAAACCTCTGCGGCCGACTGCGAGCTCGCGGTGTAACGGAAAACGCATCTACGCTCGAATTTTCACATCGGTCGCGTTGCGTTCCGCGACCACGGTCCATCGGTACGCGCGGCTATATCGTGATAAGGCGTAATAAAACATCGATTAGGATCTACATCGGAAATTTAATTAACTCGAGGCGGATGACCGCGCTCCTGTAAATTGCATTTTATTATATCGGAAATCGATTTTTTTAAATCAACGCTTCGCCATTTAACACCTACCGTACCGTCAGAGGCGGATATTTGCAGCCGATGTTATATTATCTAGTTGGAGAGTAACTATGTTGATTTATTAATGAGCCGCCTTAGCTTCGTGGGAATTCCCTCCAGCACGGAAATTAATTTACTTCGCGTCTCTCAAGTATAGCAGGGATCGCAATAATGTATATGTTACATTTTTTGCCAATAAGTTCGTTAAATCCGATTGTCACGTGCTTGCGAAGATATCCTAAAGCTAACGGCGCAAATGAATTGAATAACCGCGAATTACCTTGAATAGAGATTACGATACATTAAGAGAGGAGACGTGTCGACTTACAAAGAGAAAGGAAAAGAGAAAGAGAGATCGTGCACGGAGGATCGGTTGCGTGACGGACGAGCTTCGGGCCCGAGCGAAAGGTTTCTCGCATTCGGTAAATCACAAATCGAATTAAGCTCTCAGCTAGCACGCTATCCTCGATCCAAAATGTCGTGGACATATAAAAGGGAGCGATAACGGCGCGGCCGGACAAGTGAGCTGCGGAACGTGCGCCCACCTCTTCGCGCCGCGTCTCACTTCAATCTAGGAACCTCTCACGGCTATTACATACGGATATAAAGTGTACGTCTCGTCGTCGTCGTCGTCGTCGTCGTCGTCATCGTCGTCGTCGTCGTCGGGGATCCCATCGTCGTCTGTGCCCAGCATCGACAAGTCAGGCTTCAAGAGAAAAGAAAAAAAATTGTCCTCCGTATCGACGTAGCGTCCGTCCGATAGTTCGTGTTGGCGAATTAACTTGGAAAACTAACTAGGAAAAGAAGAAATTTCAACGGGGGTTGCGTCAAACGGTGCATCGATCGCGCACTTGTCAGCCCGCGGACTTGACTTACTCGAAGGATGTTGATGCACAACGGTAGTGGTATCATGGCTGGGCCATTGGCTTTCGCCAGCAGAGTCGGGTAGGTGCGGCGCTATACCGTGTTTCCGTACCATACTCCTCATAATCATTCGACATTGTGTGGCGGCTGCGAAGCGGTAATATTCGCGGTAGACGAGGGGGAAGAGCGAGAGCCAGAGCGAGCGAGAGGCACGAAAGTTCTCAGGAAGCGCATGTACACAACGCTCGCAACATAGACGCGTTTCATTCGCGAATAAGATCGCGATGCGATAAGGGAGGGCTTACGAAGCTCTTACGGCCGGAGAATAGACAGGCTATCAAATCATGTGCGCATTATGGCGCTACGCCGCTACTTCGATCTTTCGATAAGCCGGGAGGACTAATAATCACTCGACATCCCAATTAGCGCACGGTCGAATTTAATCCATCGACGGTGCACGTGCGTGGATCTCATCACCATTAACGTTAGCCGTAATGTGAAAACGCAGCATTTTCCGCGATGAATGGGAAAATCTTTTTTTTTTTTTTTAAATAGCCGGTGGCAATGGTGCAACAAAAGGAGAAAAGATAACAATGCTATCGATAATAATGTATAACATCGGCCGCATGCAGATGAGGTATCGCAATATTATTCGCCCGGTCCAAGTCTCGGTAATATGAAATTAATGTACATATATTGTTCGAGTTTGCTCGTGTGCTCGATAGCGCATCGAAACTTTTCGTGACGTTCGATCGTATCGGCGGCGATTTTATCATCGGACGAATTTGCCCCGCGTAAATGGATCACGTCCACGTTGCGTCGCACTGCGATCGATATAGCGAATTTGCGGGTCGTCTTACTCGGGAAAGTCGCAATTCTTATCGTCGACGCGAAAGCTATTTGTCCTACAACCTTTACATTTGCAATGTCGTGACGGAGTAATAATGCCGGTCACGAAGGAAGCGACAGAAATTACCCTCATAGGGCTTATGGAAATTCTTGGCTGCCCGTTTAATCTCTGCAAGATAGCGATTCAGGATTTATCGCGTTTTGATCAAATTAAAAATAAAAATTATAATTTTGCGCACCAGGTTGCGAAACAGGTCTCACATAAAAATAATTGCATTTTTTAGCAACTCAAAGCAACTTTCCGAGTACTTTAATATTCGACGTTAATTATCATGATAGATTATTTGTCAGATTCAAAATTAGTTTTGCCTTATAAAGCATTTTGCAAGATATTTTTTTAGTTCAACATTAACATCATATATTCGATAATTAAATAACGGATTAAAATTCTGAGAGAATCAAATCCGCTGAATTTGAACGAACAGTATAAGCTTTCATTATTTAATTTATAAAAGCTTTATTCGTCGCGGTTGGAGAGTTTCGCAAATTTCAATAACTCCGTATAATCAAATATTGATTAGTTGGTGTATTTTTAAATAATAGGGATGTACAGCCGCTGCAAGAACGTTTTCTAGGATGGAACTTTCCCGTCGAGCATGCGGATCTCGTGCACCCGCATTGGCGTGCGTTCCTTGCGCCCGGAAGATTATGGCACGTCGCCCTAGCACTCATTTACCTTTTGCTCTTGATGCTGTCCCTCGTCGGAAACGGCATTGTTATTTGGATTTTTAGCACGTAAGTTCACGCCATTTAAGAAAATTTCATAAGACATTTATTGAAAATTAGTATATCAAAGAAAGCCTAATTAAATATTAAAAATTACAAGAATTATATAATTTATTATATAAAACAATGTAAATCCGTCTGATAATCACTTTACAAAATATATATTTTAAAAGCATATTTTAACAGTTATTAATTCCATTCATATTTATGTGATAATTATATGTATATAACATTTTATTAATGCTTGATATAAAATTGGAAAATTTTAATTTTACATTAGATTTTTAATTTATGCTATTAATATCGCAAATAATAAATTTTTTTTCAAGAGAGAGAAAGAGCAAAATATAAAAATAAGTTTTATCATTATTCTATTCTTTATCAAGCTACTCTATATCTGTATTTTTGTTTGTATATTCTTAATATTTTTATTTTTGCTAAATTAGATTATTCCTTTTGTTTCGATTTTTTTCTTACTGTTTATTATATTATTTTTCGCAAAAATGTGTGTATATGAATTCATGTATATATGTATGTGTAATGTAAATATTATATTTACACATAATAAATAATAGTAAGCTTTTGTTAGATTTATGGATTCGCTAAATCCAAATTACGCGAATCAGTCCTACGAGATATTTGTAAGACCAACAAAATGGCAGTGCTGTCGCCATCTTTATACGTGAGACTGAATTGCTTCAACACAGTACTCGTTTTGCGATATACGAAAGGAAGCATTACCATATTCTGTTTTATTACTCCTCTTGAAAAAATTATTTTTCTTAAAATTAATCAATGCATTTCATAATATGAATATTTGTTTTCGTATATTAATGTCTAGATCGAAATCACTGAGAACACCTTCAAACGTATTTATCTTGAATTTGGCCGTGTTCGACCTACTGATGGCAACGGAGATGCCTATGCTGATCATAAATAGCTTCCTGGAGCGAACGATTGGTTGGGAAACAGGATGCGACGTGTATGCTTTGCTCGGCGCGATTTCCGGAATGGGACAAGCGATTACCAATGCGGCGATCGCTTTCGATCGATACAGGTCGGTACGCGCGATGCGGCTTTGACAGTTTTTATTGATTATTATTGAGCAACTTTTATTGGATTTTTATTGAACCCATTACTGAACAATCGTGAAAGCGGTTACACGCTCGTTAAAATTTAACGACTTGTCGTAAACGATTGTGTCGATGATATCGATAATAGACCTAGGAAGACGAAAAATTTTACGATTTAGTGAACATTTCACGGGATTTGTCATTAAATCATTTGTAACTAATAAAAACGAGAGGATTTTAATTGTCTGTTTACGTCTTGATATTACAGAACAATTAGCTGTCCGATTGATGGTAGATTAAATGGAAAACAAGCTATAGTGTTAGCTCTATTTACATGGTTTTGGGCATTACCATTCTCGATATTGCCTATGACGGGATTGTGGGGTCGATATGTGGCAGGTAAACAGGCTCCTTCTATTGCTTTTATTATTAGAAGGATAATAAGATTTAATAAAATAAATTAAGAAGATTTCATTATTAATTAATAAGATTTAAGCTCCGTACTCTAATTTCATATGAATTTCATTAATTTATATCTCCAGTATTCGCATTGTTTTTTAAAGTTTTTGAGATTAAGATAAAATGTATTTTGGGATAATTTTATTATTCCAATTTCCTAGTAAAAAGTGAAGCACACATTCCTCCAAATGGAACATTCAGTAAACACCGGACAATTTTCAGAGGGTTTTCTCACCACATGTAGCTTCGATTATCTCACGGACGACGAGGACACGAGGACATTCGTGATAACAATATTCTTCTGGGCATACGTTCTTCCTATGCTGCTAATTATATACTTCTATTCGCAATTACTGAAATCTATTCGCTCTCATGAAAAAATGCTCCGTGATCAAGTAAGTAGCAATTTAGTGAGCCACGTGACAGCTCGATTCTAAGTGTCGATATCGCAATGAAATAAATTGCGAAAAATTCATTGTGTCGCATTGTATGTACATAGGCTAAAAAGATGAACGTCAAATCGCTCGTGTCGAACCAGGATAAAGAGAGGAGCGTTGAGATGAGAATCGCGAAAACCGCATTTACGATATTCTTCCTCTTTGTACTTGCGTGGACACCGTATGCGGTTGTCGCTTTAACTGGAGCTTATGGAAATCGGTAACACATTCAAAAATATTCTTCGATTTGAAGAGTTCTGTATTTTTATATTCAATTTATTTTATGTACGTTTCAGCGAAGTGCTTACTCCGTTGTCGACTATGTTGCCAGCCATATTCGCCAAGGTAGTGTCATGCATTGATCCATGGATATACGCAATCAATCATCCTAGGTAATGTATACATCTCTTCGCTATCCTGTCATTTTTTTTCTAATGAAATTTTATAAAATATAGAACAATACATATTGTTATATAATTTCTATAACTGCTAAAATAAATTAAAAATAATTTTGAGATAAATTATATAATTTTGCAACTAAGCAACGAAAAAAAATTTATGTCTACAGGTATCGAAAAGAATTGGAAAAACGGTGCAAATGGATGGGAATTCAAGAAAAAGTAGTCGAGGATACTGTGTCGGCGCAGACGGAGAAAGTAAACGTAGAAGAATCGTAATCTCATTCTTGATCAGCATTAATGAGCGCTTTTAATATTGTTGAGAGGATATCAATCGGTCGCAGTGCATTCTTACCACAAATGCAACTTCGACCGGCTGCCTAGATATCTTTTTTTTTAAATACATCTCATTAAAAAGATAGCTGGACTCATTTTATGATAAAAGATTATTTCAATGTGAATAAGAAAGGACTTGTTTAGTTTATGTATATCAAGGTATTGCTATATATATTATAAATATAATCAGAGCAAATATGAAAGTAATATTTTCTCATTTTCCTCTCAACTTTTTCTCAATAATAAATATATTTTTAATACAATTAAAATTCTCTTTAAGCATTTATAACTGCATTATACTTTCTATACTTTATCAGAGATGGCAGAATACAAAGACCCGTTCTGTGCTGCCATCCTTGTCGACTGGCCTGTTTTGTATTGATCTTGAATTAAAAATTTCATAATATTTTGTGACTAATTATTTACTTGTCTTGCTTTTATTAACTATAGTGAAAAATGACCACAATTAGGAGTAATAATAGCAAAATTTATGAAATATTTTTGAAATCACAATATAAAGTTCTAAAAATGTATACTATTGAACTTTTCGTATCATTAAATAAGAAATCCTATTATCTTATTCTCATATTTTTGCTTCATATTCTGATATTTTACAATTGAAGATAATTTAGAAAGCCAAATAAATAAAATTATATTTTATTTTCTATAAGAGTTTTGCAAACAGGAATCGACATATAAAAGTTGTAAATAGAACAGTTGAGTATACGATTCTTCTACCGATATTCCAAAGATCAAGTCAAGGATCACGAATCAGCCGTTTGAGGTGGTGTAGATTTTCTATCCATCCGCGGGTGAAGAGCGACTTATCTATCGAGTGAATAGAGTGGATAGAGATCTCTTTCTGTCCACCAAGAGTGAAGAAACATTGTCTTATCTCGAAACGAGGTCACGTGCCACCCGAAGCACGGAAGAAGCTCGGATAGAAAAGAAAGTCGGTGAGGAGAACGAGGATGGGAGGAGTAGGAAAAAAGGCGAGCACAGCTCGAAGACAGCTCCGAAGAATACCACGGCACGTTCGCATTTATGTGTTATCTTTTAGTCTGGGAAAAATATTGTCCTACAAATCAACTCTGGCTGAGAAATTGCTCGCTCGTGAGGAAACGGAGGAGGCTTCTGGTAGTCGTTGATCGTCCAACTTTTATCTCACAATCGAATTAGTTCTCCATGATAAGCTGATACATAACGTAAAACCAGGCCCAGTCTTCTTGCGGTAATTTGAACACCGTTCTGCATGGAAGTTTTATACTCATCGGGTATAAAGATTCGCGCATAATGTGCGCTTTCTTTTATACGCTAATATCACTGACGAGACGTATCCTTTTTTACGAGGCAGCCTTTGAACGCGCTTGTTACAGAAAAATTGAGAGGATCTTCTTACTCTCTCGTTATCTCAATCCCCTTGACTCGTTCCACGCATACTCTCCCTTCTTTCACCGAGGGAGAATGATACGCTATATGAGTAGCGTCCGCAGGAAATCTCGATGGCGTTCCATATGTGTCATGAAACATGTTCCGGAATATATTTCGCGAAAAACCAGTTGTGCCATATCTATTATCTCATATATGCTTCGTATTATCTTCAGGTCATTTCGACGTGTTTAAACTACGCTCGGTAGTAATGAACAATTATCATCCCAATTCATTTATGTTGTATATTTAGCAGTAAATGTGGCAATGCACGTTTCACGAAAAATTACAGTTTGCTAAAATTTATCGATTGCTTCTCGACATAGATAATTGATGGACATTTATTTAACGTAGTTGGAAACTGCCAACAAAGCATGAAGCACATCATTGAAAATAATCATCATAAAAGTTGGTCGTCTAAACATTCAACTTTAAGAATACCATAAGAGCGGCAAGTAAGCTCGGTTGATCTTGGATACCGCACAACGTATTTTTTCTCGCAATTGTCTGGGAGACGATCGCAGAAGGAACAAAGGTAATGAATAACGCGCGACAGCGTGCTAACTTACTGTCTAACTTTCTTGCGAGCAAGAAACATTGCTCCATGAATACGCGGAGCGACTCGGTCTCGTGAAATATGTACAACTACCGAAGCGCAGCGAGGAACTTTGAAATCTGACGGACGGAGCCTAGAAAGAATCGCGTTCTCTTTCGAGAAGAACATTGTGCCAGAGTAATATTTTTATTCGCCAAGGAGGCGTCGCGCTGTAGGTACTTGTTCCAAGACTTTGACTGTGGACGTAGTTTCTACGGAAGATTAAGGCAGGATAATACTGACTTTTCGCAGTACATCATCCTTCCATTCGTTTGCGAAATCTCCGATGAATTTTTTTTGCCGAATTTACCCATACGTCATTTTGCAAAATAATTAAGGCGATTTCGCCGCGGATCGGATTGGCGCAAAAAGGTGCTAATTGGACATGGGACGATTTCGGCTAGTCCCAGTCAATCGGCACGTTGTCGATAATTGTTTCCATCGCCGGGTATCCTAATCCATCAGGGAAGACAAGGTGATTACGTGCCCGACGCGTTCGCCGTCGGTTGAGAAAGTTTAGTCCAGTCCATGAAACGGCAGTGAATCGTGAACTGCGCGGCACGGATCATTGGGCAGTAGGCGGGCTCCACAGACAGCCCGGGTAATTTAGTTAATATGCAGTTAGTACGTCATTTGTTTCTCACCGCCAGGAGGGCTTATCATAATCTCTGACGTCACGGCATCCCTCCGGATCTTCGGCTGTTATCGCGGTAGGTGGTAGGTAATGTGCTGCCGACCAGCGTACGTGGTCAACTCTTCGAGGATTCTCCGAGCTAAAATCTACTTCGTTTTCATTATGAAAATAAAAACGCGCAGCGCGTCGACATTATAAAATATTGAAATTATTGAGCGCGTATCGACACGACTTTATTCGCGTAGACTGGCATACCTAGTGAGTGAAGTTCACTATCGGGAAAAACCGCCGGAACATCAACTAACACAGTTAAGGGAAAAGTTTCCGATCTGGGCGGATACACAAAATGCGACTTCTCCCCTCTCCCCTACCGCCTTTGCTGCACTACTACCGGGAGTTTTTACGAAAACGTTTGTCGTCGTCACGTCGGCCGGTCGGTGCAGTCTATCAAGAAATGTATATGCGGGGCCATTGAATGACAGGATTTCCAATCAGCAGAAATCGTGCGACTCTCGGCAACCGACGGCAACCACCCCACGATTTTCAAGGCGTTCCTTTTTCGTCCCCGGCGCTTTCGACTTACGTACAATCAAAGTTTTCCGCGCCAAGTCTGCGCGACGACAACGACAACGGTGCAAAGACAGCGACGGTGCCGACGAACGCGGAGAAGAATGAGAAGAATAGTAGGAAAAAGGTGGAGCCAAACCAAGGGCGGAGGGGAGAGGCGAGGAGATAGTGGTGAAAAAGAACGTTATAGCTATATAGGGTTCGGCAGGACGGAGACTCAGGAATCGAGAAAATCCTTGATTAGATGTTCGCGTCAAAGGAACTCTCGTCGCTCGCCGAGATTCGAGTTGAGGAAAAGGAGAAGAAAGAACGAGGGAGAAAGGGTAGCCCTCGCGTTAGGTTGCACCGCGACTCAGATCTGGAAGGCGAATTAAAAATAGTCCCCAACGTCATAGAATCGATTGCCGTTCTGTCTATTGCGGTGGAGAGTAAGAGAGCGGAGGCGGAAAGAAACGAGAGAACCCGCGCCTTTCGAAAGCGGAATGGAATCATCTAACTCCCGTTCAAGATACGTCCCGTTCCGTCCTATTTCCTGAGGTCGCGCCGAGCGACGGCCAGTTATGGATGTTGAAAATTCAATTACGCGGGATTTATGGCTGCCGGCGCTGGGCATATTTATTATCGCACTATCCCCTTCTGTAACTTCCGTTATCCTCTGTGCGCTCCCATCCGCCATCGCCCTACCAATGACGTCCGTTTCCCATGACGCCGATGATTAAATAGAAATTCATTCACTACATCGAATAATCGATGATCGATTCTCCGTTGCTCCGGCGAAAAAAAAACATCGTCATAATTATACCATACATTTATAGACTTCATATTTTAATAGTAACATTAATATTATCCGCATAGGAAATAGAATTATCAAAGGAAGGAACGTGTAAAATAACGATGTCTGAATGAAAATTCCACCTATTTCAAGAATCCGCGAACATTTGACAATAAGCTAGAAATTGAACTCGATTTGCGTATGTAATCGTATCTTTTCGACCGTTCGCATATATGGCATTGGGATTGCCTGAATAATATTCGCGTCAGTACATTCACCGCATGCCTCCCCCGAATGAATATGAGCGAAGTTGACACTATGAAGGGCAAATGCACAACGGTGGCATTATTAAATATACAATGCATAGCACCTAATGACGTGACAATGTACATATTATTATATTAATTTGTACATAATTAATGGATACCGTATTCGATTCTGATCGCGACGCAAACCACTCGCCGCAGCGGTTTCATATGGTCGGCGCTTTTAGGCAAAAACGATATATATCCGCCGCCGGATACAAACGGAATAAATTTGCTTAATCGCGGTGCTCATTAGCGCCCGAACTTTAGTCTGTGCGCAGCGCTATCGTGTTACTCACCGTGGAATTACGTACATTCTCTCTTTTATACGCGCTAGTGCGGCTTATCGATTGCATATCTTTAGTTAAAAATTATGAGACCATTATTTCGAATTATGAAAAAGTATACGACTATAAATGCGTTTTATAATCAAACGTCATGCTTTGAAAGTCCTCTATGTAATAAGTCTGTGACTTTTTCTTCTTCTCGTGGACGTGCATTTTTATTCCTATCAAACTATATACGAAGATCGAGATGCACCGATGACCCGAGTTAATTAATTTTGTGTTATAAGTAGCGATTCATTGTCTTTTCCAGATTATACATACAAGGATTCTACTTATAATTATAATAGTAAAAGAAAAATTATTTAATCAACTTTTATACCGTTAAGCGACATTGACGTAATTAACGGTAATGAATTTTTAGAGAGAGAGAATTATGTTCTTTAAAATTAAATTCTTAAATTTGAATATTTTACATGCTCTATGCTGAACAAATATATCTCTTTTTGTAATTTTCAAACAAGTATATACGAGAAATTGATACCAAATTGTAGAATCTAATTATAATTTATAAATATATCGTATACAAAACAATAGTACGAACGTAATTACTTATACAGAAAATTATTGACTATTAATGCGCAATTACTACTGTGAGTTACAGTTTCACGGAGCGGAAGATATTATTAGCATAGTGCGCCACACCCCTCGCAACATCGCTTCTCGTTAATACCATGATGTAATGTGAAGATGTAACGTAACAAACGTATCGCCGTCGACACGCTCACCGATATGGACTCTAGCGGTGCACACCGACTCTATCGACTCGATTACACCGGCTGGCTGGGTACTACGGTAAACTACTGACTGCGACAATCTGCATTGCGTGGTTCACGCACACGGTACATCCACTGCGACCAAGCCTACATTCCGTCCGATGGCGCACTCGCACGCCGTACTGCACCGCTATTACAAACGTAAGGGACTGCTATCGACCATGTTTCACCTGTCATATCGGTCCGATATGCGCAGAACTACGGGAACCTAACCGACGACCATGCACTGATACGAATTACTTCGGCTTCCGGTAACGCGCGGCCGCAATTAATTTCTACGCGGGCCCGAGGTTTCCACGATATAATTACGAGAGTAAACATAATCGCCACAGATTGCTCGTCATATCACATTTTCTGCTTTCTGGCCTTGTCCCCATCTGGTATAATGATTTCTTTTAATGCGGTATAATAAGGAATAAAGTAGACGAGTTATCTTGTGAGTAAAATTTGATAATTTTGACGAATGAGTTACGCGTGCGTTGAAAAGATAATGATAGGAGGATGGGCATGTTTATTCATTGCAATTTAAAAAAATTTCATTTAATTGCAAATCTGCAGCGGCAAATAATATAAAAAAAGCTATGCTTACATATTGTTTACGTAGCGCATCCACGATCTGATATGTTATTTCCATATATGTATGTTAGAAACACCTGGGAGCCTTGCGAATCGGGCGTAGGTTCAATATTTTTTAACCGTTTTTTCGGCGAGAGTACACGGAATTCTTCTGTTTGTATTTTTCTCGCATACGGATTTAACAGCTAAAATTTACTAGCAAAATAACTGTTGTAAAAAACATTTATGCAGGATGTCCGGCAATCATCATACAATATTTTCACAGTATATTCCAAAGAACAATTAGAATGAAAAATCTCCTAATAATCGCGTGTTGAAATTAATAATACTGTGCGAATTATGAATGAAACTTGAAAATGGCATCGCTTAGAATTCGCGTGCATAAATCCATAACATCCGTATGTGCGTACATACATATTAAAATGTCATCTACTATTGATTTTTATAATTCAAATGATATTAATTTTTATTGCTTGATTTTATTTTTCAATTTTTTAATTTGTATTACGCGTCGTTCGTTATGAATATTAATTAATCGCGCTAATAATCAGTACTTGTTCACAGAGAATTGTATTTTATGTCCCTTGATATTTGTAGCAACTGCGATGAGTAATGCGATACAAGGAACGGCTTATATCACTCCATTGCATGAATGACAATGTGTTAATTAAAAAAGCATTTATATAAATTAATTTCTTGTTTCTTTGGTACAAACATTTGCGTCGTAAAGAGGAACGCAGTTATATAATTTTAATAAATGAAAACTTTTGTGACCTTTCTTTTAATAAATCATAAAAATGAAATTCAATTACGAATTAATTATGATAACATACTCATTAATCGTCAAAATATAACGATTGTGCGAAATTTCTGAAATAATTATGTTTTATTACATCTTTTATTATGTGTCTAAAAAGTGAGCAATTCTAATTTTTATACAAATTACTTTATTCTTATCAGATATTGCGATTAATATATCTCAATTAAATTTAACTTCAAATTTTTTAATCAATATTTTCAAATTTAGTTTCAAGCCAAAACTTCATTTGGTATATGTGGACCAACTTGTAGGGTGCCCTCCGGCAATTTTAATCGATGCTTCTCTTTTAGATATATTTTTATTTATTGATTATTTTTGTTATTTTTTTGATAAAACTTGTTTTATGTATAATAGCAAATTACAAAATAAGCGAATATAAAAATATTACAAAATACATATAATATAAATATATGATCAAATTGCTTATAAATTCAACATATTTTACTAATGCGAAATTGCACAAAACCGTTCGAAATATAATAACAAAATTCAAAATAATTTTACACTCGACATATGATTATAGAAATTCGATTAAAAAACGATTAATATATTTGATATTAATTTATAACATTATATTTATAATTTATAATATAGTCTACTCTAAGTTTAAATAACGTAAGCAAAAATTCATTAATAAATTTGGATTACGTTTTTAATCAATACTTCGATTATTGAAATATTTTGCGAAACTTTTAAAGAAAATTATCGTATAAATTATCGTATAAAAAGATGAAAGATAAAGATTTGAAATAAGCCAATTTTCTCTAAAAAGATAGATATATAAGATAGATAAAAGATAAATCTATTCGCACTAACGAACACGGCGAATAAATCGATTGACAATACTTAGAATATTCAATTGCGATATGCATAATTTATGTGGCATTCATACAACATGAATGCTTTATAATTATTACTACTCTACGCGATAATAAATATAATTTTCGTGATTGCATCTCTATACATAAATTTAATAATATACTGAATGAGCCGAACGATCGATTGCGCGTATGAAATCTAATAAACTTTTTACTTTATAAGTTATGATGAGCTTTATAGGTATTAAAAAAATGTGAAAATTCATTTTATCGTGAATAATCACGTTATCGCCACATTCAGTGAAGAATAACTGATCTCCAATAATTTGGTCAGATCAAAGTTCCTGCTCTAAGAGACACGCCAACTAGTATCCGACATAGTGATGAAACAATCCTTAAAGTGAAGAGCATCCTTAATAAATATGTTTCGTTTTTACGCCAAGTCTTTCAAAATCAACAGAATATCAAGCGATCTATCGAAAATCAATGCAAGAAGAAAAATCTCATATCTTATGAAATGTTTCTAATAAAGTAATGGTTTCAACAGTGAGTCAATGATAATCATTATTTTTCAAAATATATAAATATTATGCAATGCCCGATTATTTATTTCTATGATTAATTTTATCAATATCAGTCATCATTGCTTAAGGCAATTAAAATTTGCGAGAAAAATATGTTTTTCCATTATCAAAAAATATTCTTGAAATATTCTGAAAAATACAGCATGGATACAATGACTCTAATCAAAAAGTTATTATAAACAAGTATATTGAAAATAATAAAATATATATGCATCTTATTATAACTTATTACATGTACAAGGACAAATAATTCTTGAATACCAATTATTCGAGACAAATCAAATCCGATAGCAATGGAAACATTAAAAATACCTTCAATAACCAAATTAAAGAATTACTAAATTTCTGCAGAAAAATTGTCAATCTTTAAACTGTTATAACTCTATGAAAAAAATTGTACAATCTTCCTAGATATTTAATAATATAAAATTTATCAATTACTTATTTTTTCAAAATATTGACATAATTTAAAGTGTCAATATTATTACTCATCCACTGCTATCAAGATATTCAAAAGAAATATTGATTTTTTTAAATACTTGTTCATTTTTTATTATATTCATGATGAGACATTCAAAATAAAAAATTTTTTTAATTATACTGACAAGGAAACCCACGTAGATGTCCTTCTCCAATTTTGATGAGCTTTACGCATATTGTTTTCTAGCTCAAAATAAGGCCCAATTGCGATTGGACATGTATAAAAAGATATAGATCTCTTATTTTGAGCTAGAAAATAATACATGTAAAGCTCATCAAAATTGGAAGAGGATACCTACGTGGCTTTCCTTATAACATAATGTGTTAAACAACTTGTTATTTTATGTGCATTATACTTTTATATAAATTATTTATTATAAAATGACTGAAACTACTTAAAAAATAATTTTTTATATTTTATATTCTCAAATGGGAGATATTCACACACAGTACACGAAAATAGTCTTAAAAGAAATTAAAAATTAAAAAATATACTCTTTCATATTCTTTGTCAAATGTCATTATAAACTAATAATATATATAGTAATCTAAATTTATTTGATAATTGAATTTTTTTTATAAACAGCTGTCATATCCATGTTCTATTATCAAATTTTTTTATCATTATAATATTATTCATTTTAATATTAATATTAATGGAAAAAACATCTGCTAGAGAAAAACGTCTTCTTTCAGAATATATACTTTAATTAACTTTATGACTCGACAAATGTGGTAGTTGTCGTTAACTCACTGCAAAAACCACTACTTTCACGAATTACCAAAAGAACCGAAATTTAATTTCAGCCTGCAATAAAATCCTCAGCTTTCAAGAGAACACCGAACTAAACATCGTGGATGGATTATGCGAAAAGCAACGAGAACTCTCCAAAACGAAGATGGTTTCAATTTATCATCAGTACGAAACGCCTTTATTAGCGTCTATATGATATGAAGAACAAAATAATAAAACATTTTTATCGAGAAATCATGGTAAAATATAATATTTGTAATCACTTTCAATATATGTATATATTTAGTAAATATATGTATATATATAATTTAATTTAACAATCTATTTAAACAATATTTACAACAAACAAGCCGTGGAATTCGCAAATATATTGAATTTATAACAAAATACAATATTTCTATTTAAGATATAATTTTGTAGAATATATTCGTATTGTAATTTGCAAAATTAAAAATGTGGATGTTAAATTTCGTAAACTAGAAACTAATATTTAATGAATGATTAATGTCATGCACGCAACTTTTTTTCACACTCTTATTTAATAAATTTATACACGATATAAATTGAACAATTTTTCAATACAAAATTTTTAATTACTGATTCTTGAGTTTATTAACAACTTTTCAATATAAAATATAAAATTTTTAAAATTAAATAAAAAAATAAAGAGTTTAAAAGCAAATGTTCATCAAAACTTTTAATTTAGAGAAGTATTATCATATGCCCGAGTTAACAATTTTATGTAATGTGGATAAATGATGTCAGTATTGAATAAGTATTTTATATCCGAGAATTAAAAATTACAGATTATGAATAATTATTCAAGCACAAATAAATGCAAAATTTTACTTTTTGAATTGATTAATATAAAGCATTTAAGCACAAGTTAGTGTTACAAAATTTAATTCAATTTTTGTTATTAATATTACATAATTTTAACACAAGAAAAATATCAAATTAAATATAATTATTACATATTTTTAATTTTTAATATATGTAATATTAATATGATATTTATAATAAAATATATAATGTTCTTTATATTATTCCTTATTTCATTTAATGAATTTATTTGTAAAAATAAATTTTTATAGCATAATATTTATTTTATCTTAATATTCATTTCAAGGTTTTTTAAAAATTTATATTTATATTTATCTGAATTTTTATTTATTTATTCATACTTTTGCATACATGTATTTCTATCTCTATCAATCTTACCATATTTATCCATATTCCTAACTATTCGTATTCTTATAGTTATGCGTATTTCTATTTATCTGTATTCATGCCTGTTTTCTTCTACCTATTTGTATTTCTATTTAGCCGTATTCCTATCTATCTATATTCTCATTTACCATATTCATATTTCCTATCTGTATTCCTATTTAGTGCACCGACTTCAATTACGATCATGGATACAACCTCGTCCTAAGTTCTGAGACTAATCCGGCTGAATCGTTAATTTGCGATCTGAGATTAATTTGCAATATTAAATTAAGATCGATATTTAATTCAGAAAAAACTGATATATTAATTCGCGAGAAATAAAATTCATTACTTTGATGATATCTTCATACCGTCTTTGTTTATATATAATTGCAAAAAGTTTCTCGCTTATAGATAAGTGATTTTATGCTCTATAGACATTTAGAGACACGTTGCTGATATAAACGTCGCAATCGGACCATGTAAATATTAATAAAATATGAAATTGCCAAAACATTGATTAGAACTAAGAAATTGTTAAAATATTTATTATAATTAATTTAAAATCTTCGCGTTTCTTTGTTTTACGTAAACTTTTTTTAAATCCTTCAATTCAAACTTATGCTAAAGAATAGAATTTTACGTTAACCGTGTTTTTATCAGAAAAAAACTCGATCCAAATCTCGCAAATATTAAGAGTTAAATCTTCAAAATATAAAACGTTAAAAATTCAATGAATAAAAATTTATTTATAACATTTATTTTATATTGCTGACGCAAATCTCGCCAAAGCTCTAAGGTCCGTAGTTCATAGTTATCCAATTTTCAAACAAAAGCGTATCAAATGATTTGACATACCCAGATAAATGACGTGAAATCTGAACAGGATAATAAATTTCCCGACAACAATCAATACTGTTATCAATGTAATTTGTTTTATGTTTTGCGCACTTTCGTTATATATCACTACTTATAGAATTATTTTTCATACATTAAAATATGTTATTAAATCAACTATACTCGCTAGAAAGCAACAAGTATACTCCATAAGCACATAATAATCAATGAATAATGATGCTTCAAAATTAAATATTAAGGTTAATTTGTTTTAACATATCCATTTTGGCAACAGATCTATGAGATATAATATTGAACTAATTATTTACCAATTTTTTATTGTAATTTGACACATATGTTTATCTAAATATCTGATGTATATTTAATATAAATGTCATACATCTGTTACTTTAAAATAAAAAAGTTACTCATCACTCACCGACCGATGCGCAACAGCGGAGTTATTTGTAACGTGGATTATGATGATTCTGTAACACAGAAATATAACATTCAAATTAAAGTAAATAACTAATGTTTCAGAAACCACTTATTACGCGCATTGAATTGTTTATTCATTTTTAACATTTAAATATTCACGAAAAGAATGATAAAAAAAGAGAAGAATGTTATATGAATAGGTAGAATCTTCATAAAAATAAAAGTTTATAAATTTTTATTAAGTTTTAAAAGTGTTTTTCTCTAAATATTACTTTTAAATCATTAAAATAAAACGATTCAAGCATGAATAAATAATTAATCTTGCACGAATAAAAAACTGTACCGTAAAGTTGCTCCGCCGACGCCTGATGTCTTTCCTAGGCCTCCTCCTCCTTTCGTGTCGTCCAGATTATCCAATTCCACGACACTCAACACTCGTGAAAACGCGGATAATTATTGCAATACTTTACACGGCACATCGAAATTAACGCGCGACGCGACGAATCGGCTACGGTTCGTTTATCAGCTAAATCGACGGTGATTGGTATGTTAGCTTTTCCGTCATTAGGTTTTTATTTTCGAAATATTGAGTCCTTCCATCTCATCAAAAAATCGTACTCAGGGGAAAATACGATATCGATCAGTTTTTCATCATTGTGAGACACTTCACATATTGTAGATGTTGGAATATTTTGTCGAATGCAACTTATCATCGTTCCATAAACCAGTCAATCCGATGCTCCATTTTGGTGCTGTAATTTAACAGTAACACATAAATTATATTTAAATAAGAAGTCAAAAGCAAAATAAATTCATATCTACAAAATATATATATGTATCGTTTAAAAAATAATTATCGGGCGTAAATATATCACATTGAAAAAATAAATTGTAACTTTCTTTTTTAAATGCTTGAAATTTTAATAATACTTTATTACATTTAAAAGTCTTTAGTGGAATTGTTGAACACATGATTTGATAACTGCTAATTATTCTTGATAATTTCGCTTTGAAGGCTGTGATATATGTATATATAATGTTACATGTAACGCGGTATTCGTATCACTTGTTTGCTCGAATTGCATTGCGAGAATGGTAGCGCGGCAACCTACGCAACCTGGCCTGCTATATGCCACGAAAGAAAAAAAAACAAATATCAAAACCGTGTACCGGTCAATTGCCGCCACGAAATATTTAACGCTTTATGAAATATTCGCGCCCGATATTCTGTTTCTGGCATTTGAAATCAATTTCAATACATGGGCTATCATAACATTGAATTTAAATCTAACAATTATTTGAAGTGTAATATCGAATAACTCATTTTATCGTAAATATATTGCATATACTTTAATTTATTATTATTACTATTTTATACCAAATTCTCTGGCCGAGATAAATAAAATTATGTAATTTTTATTAATAAAATTTTTCTTGTAATTTTATTAAATCTAGAAATTGTTCAACTTGTTATAAAAAAATGTGACGACACATATTCTTCTTGAATTTATTAAAATTATATAATTTCTCACATCTCTTATAAAAATATGGGATTACGTTTCATTTTTCTTTTATAGAACTAATTTATTAAAGTAGTAAAATTTTACTTCTTCCATATGTAAAAATTTTGAGAAAAATAATTATGAATTATATGATTTGCATTTTTCTATCACAAACCGAAAAAATAAAAAAGTAGAAAATGTGTAACAAAAGAATTATAGAATTTAATTGGATTAAAATTTAAGAAATCTTTTCTGTTTTAATAAAATTTAATAATAAATGTTTTTATAATAAGTAATAATAGATATACACAGATAAATCACTTACCTCATAATTGTTACTTGGTATGTTCTAGGTCTCCTTCTCATAAATTTTTTTCGTTGCACACACACAATATGCAGGTTAATTACAATCGCGTGGGGAATCGCCACAAGACAGTTCCGCTAACACATTTTTCGCGGCACGACGCGTTTCATTATATTACGAAGAACGTTAGAGAAGGAATTGCACAAAATTATAATCCGCTCGTTGCAAGGTCTCACAAATCCGCGTCATTCGTATAACCTCGCGAGCTAACCGATGTATGTATGTACGAACGTCGAATTTTACGCGGTTGACAGATATTAAAACACCGGTTTAATTATAACAGGATTATTAATATTTTAACGCATTAATTTATGCACATATCGAAGCACATATATGCATTTTCTATGCCCCGACATGCGCTTAAATTTATGATAAGTCGTTAAGATATTAATGATTCCGTGTGTACTTGGTGGACGCATGCCGAGATATCAACTTTGACAAATGCTATTGTCTCGATACGCTGAGCATCGTTAATCGCGCGAATCAATTTTAAGAGAAACGATTTGAGAAAGAGAGACAGAGAGAGAGAGAGAGAATCGCGTTCGGCGCTTTCTTAATCGCATCACGATCGCGTTTCGAGTTATAATACGACGACACGGAGCGGTCCGCGCCGCTGCCTGCCAGCTCGCGAACAATTCACGCGCGAAGATAAATGAGAGTAACCGCGTATATACAAAATCACACCACATAATCGCGAAAGAACAATCGCCGAGCACTTGGGCTTATTCGTTGCCGCTGCGTAAGGCCAGTGACACGTATGTACAGTGAGACGGGGCAACCCGACCAATCACAGCCGAGCTTTAAAACTTTTAAAGCGGCTGTCTTACATATTCGAATCCTCCATGTGATTGGCCTAGGGATCTAGAAACTTTTTCATCAAGAGGGCCATATAACAATTTTTCTAAAGACCGGAGAGCCGAATAAAGACCGACGTGGCCATGATACCTTTCGCGTTACAAAATGAATATGATATTCTCCCATGCCGAATACGCTAGTCTTCGAATTATGAAATAATTATTAAACGTTTAATGTATATCGTGACTTTCCGTCACTCGTTTTACCGACTCGCTCCCGCGCTCTCTCAATGCAAAAAAGATCAGATTATATATGAAACGGCAAGAAACACAAAGCACGATGTCAGAAATGGA
This sequence comes from Tetramorium alpestre, assembly GCA_021460005.1. NCBI lineage: Eukaryota > Metazoa > Arthropoda > Insecta > Hymenoptera > Formicidae > Tetramorium > Tetramorium alpestre. The sequence continues at coordinate 251,885 of JAJVSH010000091.1, forward strand.
TATTGTAGATAAATAACTATCACCTATAAAAGAATGAAAGAAACGACGAAGTGGAAACTGTCTTTTGCATGTTAAATGAACGACTTACGAAGCTGCTTAAATAAATGACGAGAATTTATTCACTCCAGCAGACTCGTAATCTACTCTAATCGTTCGTAAAAATTCCATTCGGGACTTCTCGATTTCTCGCGTTTTTAGAAATTAATTAATATGACGCGAAACGGCATGCCCCACCGCGCGTTTCGACGGTTAGCGATCGAATGCTAGCGTCGTGACTTTGTTTACGCTTGACGCCGCGCGCCGTTGTTGTCTTCTCGAGCGCCGCGAATGTCAAGGCCACTCGCCGGCACACAGTCGAACGCTGTTTATAACATCATTTTTACTTCGAAAGTCGGAGTAGGTAGCGGCTCACGCTGCTCCGCATTTCATCACATTAAAACGTGCTATTACATACACACGACAGTGACATTGTCGGACACAGCGATTGGCTGCGGGATCGAAAATTTCTAGAGACTCGAGAAATTTTCTATCCCGCAGACAATCGCCTACGTCCGACTATGTAATAGCATCTTTATTCTTCACAAGTGCGCTAATAAAGCTTGCGCTAATAAATCATACATACAGTGAATTGAAAATTGAAGACTGTGAATTGAAAATTAGAATTCAATTAATCAGAACAAAATTACGATTAAAATTATTTTGATCGATAAAACTTTAAATGTATAATTCTTATTTCATAATCCTCGATCTCTTCAATGTATACCGATATGGGCCTAATAACTTCACGCTTATCATCAGCTCGCGTGATTAACAGTCATGTGCGTATCGATTTACTCGACCGCTCGGGATTAGATTTCGGAGCGATAGAAAAAGTAAAAATTACAAGTTTCGCGACGTTGATAACTGTTTCTTCAGCAACACGTGAATTCACGAACGCGTCTCGCATGACGCTTTAAACGCTATCAACCCATTCAACAATTTAGAACCTCGCCTTCGGATCGTTTATGGACATAAAGGCGCGTATAAAATTTATACGTCTATAAATTTCTGATGCACAAGATGTTGAATCGAGTTATTGAACTAGCGAAAAGCCGCGGTGCTGTCTTAATTGCTAATGACACGCAATCCTTCGCGCAATATATATATAGAGTTTCAATTGTGTATCCTCAAACGATTACATTCTAATTAATTATATAGTTTGAGCCGCGTCATGTCGCACGAAGTTGCTACAGCCATTTTTTCGGCCAGCGACGAGATCCCATAGGAACGAGACAGATCGACGGAAAATCGAGCGCTGTGTCGCGACTCAGTTCAATCAGTTAAGTTCGATCGTAATTAACCTGTTCGACACTTGTCAACCGCGCGGCGTAAATTCGGCGTGCGCGTGTGTGTCGGTAACTCGTTCGCGTGCTCGAGCAATTCCTCCGCTCGAGATCCGTCAGGCACGAATCTAACAATCTAATCACGCTTACAATTAGCGATATTACATCTCGGACATATTCGTCAATCTCAGTCCGTTTCCCTAACGTTTGCTAGATATCGCATAAAAAGCTCGAGCGTGTGTTGTATTCATTTCAACGAAGGCATCACGCCACGCGAGATTGACCGCGCGATACCCTTGAATTCGTCCGGCGCGAAATCGGCTGCGTGAGAACCCCCGCCTACAAGTTTCTTAATCCTAACCGTTCTCCTCGAAAAAGCAGAGCTCTCATTGGGCGTCGTTCTGCAACGCTTTACCCGATTCGTCGGATCGTTCTCTAGCTCTCATTGGCTAATCTCGAACTCAGGCCACTTCGCTCGCTCGCGAAACGCTCCTACCTCTCTAGCGTTTCGTAGAGAGAAACAGAGATGATAGCTTCTAACGTCTATTTGACTTTATTTTCTCTCTGTCTCATACTCGCGAGCAAAGTGTTGGGCAGTCCCGTTCTAACGTAACGGTCGTGGAAATTTTTACGCGGCAAAAATTCCGTTTCGTCCATGTTGCGTTGATCTGCGTGACGTCACGTGATCGTCGGTTACATTTTCGTGCGCGTCGCTGTCCTTCGCGTATTCTTTCGGAGCCATGCGACGGAGCGGGTGTATTAGCTCGGGAGTGCCGTTTGAAGTATCGGGCGATCATCGGATATTCTCTGTCGCATACGCGAGTGTTGTGCTGTATTGTGCTGTGCTGTGCTGTGTGTTGTGTGTTGTGCAACGAAGGAAGTGTCTAGTGCAAAAGGATTCTGAGAGGAGGAGCAGGCCCGGGAGGCGTCGGGCAACGGCGGAGGAATCGTGGAGTAAGTAGCTTTATTTGTTATCTTTTACCCGAGGAATTAATCTCGCGACGGTTGTACAACAATACGTTTCGTACAGCGTCTTGCATCATTCCGTAAAGATGGATCTGACAAGCTAAACCGAAACGAACAATGAATTTGGGCTCGCAGTGTTGTTCAATTTATTCTCCTACTTACTTACGCTCTTTAGCATTTTAGATTTAGCTTAAAGTTGTGAATCAAAGTTGGAGTACGTCAACCGCCTCTTTTCCTGCGAAGTAAAAGAGCCCGTTATGATTATTCGTCGCNAATCTTCGTTCGTTCGAAGTTTGAATTTAGCTTAACTCATTAAATTCTAGTAGGCTCTTATGCGCTTTTCTGTTTTTAATCTTGGGTTCTAACTAAAATTTTTAGTTTACCATAATTGATATTTTTTAGGAGTAGAAAGAGTTGCCTGTTCTGAAAATCTAGTCGGTGATAGAGTGGGATATCTGAAAAAAGATAAAATATAAAATTTTTATTAGGAACCCAGTTACAAGGATTTAAAATAAAAAAGTATGTAAGATCTTAAATATAAAGCATATAATAATAAGACTTTTGATTTTTTCAAGATACTCTTTCGAAATATTTGTGAGATATTTATAATATTTAATATATTCACCAATATATACATAATATTGTTAATATGATTAAAATTATTAATATAAGGAAAAATTAGAGACTTTCATGTATTAAATTCTATAAAATACTTTTAATTTCTTCACGATGTTCTATTGAAATATTTATGAGGTAATTATAATATTTAATATTCATAGAGATATAAAATATTATGAACATGATCAAAATTTATAATTATTTAGATTGTTTATGAATATTTAATTTTTAAAAGAATCTTTTAGAAGAGAAAAGAGAAAATTCTTTTCAAGAATTATACATTTTTTAAATTAATTAAATATGTGTTTAAAGGATGAACAAAGAATTCAAGGAACGCAACAATTATTTTTTTAGATATTAATTATTTTGAACGCTATTTTAATTTAAATTTTCATTTTACAGATTTATATTTCAACTTTGGTGCGCGTCGCTCTATTAGTAAGTAAAAAAATTATTGAAATGCATGCATTTCCTTATAACGATTTATTGTGCATAGAAGGAACATATTATATATCCTACGCCATGATTTGCATCATAAAAGAACGGATCTGCATCAAAATAGATATTGCATTTTTTTCTTATTAAATATCTTATTAAATATGTCAAATTAAATAAAAAATCAAGTATTCCTATAGTTTTCACATAGTTACGCAAATATACATTATGAACGCTAAATTAATGATGAAATCCAAAGATAAGAAAATTACGAAAAAGCACTTGATAATACGCGCGACAAAAAGAATGTAATTTGAGTTCCATTTCTATACACAAAACAAGTCGCAGCGCAAAAGCCGTCTTTGCGTGCACGGTCAAACTGCCGTGACAGTAAAAACTCGAAAAAAATGTCACGAGAACATGATGTCCGGTAGAGGCTCGGTAAAGCACCGTAAAAGTTCACGATAGGAGAGGTAAAATTGCATCGTAACTAGCGGGGCGAACGAACTTTCGAAGATAAACTACTGAACTGATCCGTTGGCGACCCTCAAAAACTTGCCTCACGGCGTGTCTTGCTTTTCTGTAACGTAAATGCACCACCGTCAACAGTCGATTTAGTTTAGAATCACATACAAATATTTACCTTGCAGAGCTCTCTCTCTTGCGATTCTGCTACGTAGCTTGACGTAGCTGGAATTGTTTAAAAGAATTTGCTTTCTTTTTTTTTTAAGTTCAAATACATTCGTCGTTGTGTTGTAATAAACTTGGTTACGAATGTGAAAATTCACAGATAATAATTGAACATTGTCGCGAGTATATTTCTAATCTATGATAGTAATTAAAATTATAATAAGTGATAATATAAATTTCTGTTAAACAATTTTCATAGAAAGTAGCACGAATGCTAAGAATTATAGCAATATTTTTCTTCTTAATATTAGTACGATTATTTTTTCACAATTGTATAATTTATTGTAAAATCGTGCATTTTACAATAAATGGAAAATATCACCCTTATTTTATCGTCGTTATTGATCAGAATGAGTTTTGCTTGCGTTATTAATAGGGACACATCGGAGTACATCGAGATATTGGAATACATTGTTCATTATAGGTTGCATTTTTTAACAGAAAAATAAAATTGACAAACAAATAGTTAAATTGCATTTTTATGCTCGCTCTTTAAAACAACTATTCCATTCGTATAAACATTTTCTCTTATATTTATTATCATTCTAAATGCGTGCTTACGAGAAATGCAGCAATGTAGTTCTTATTGTAAACTCCGTGCATCGATCCACCCTATCCTTCTTAAAGCTGTTTTAATCCGCCATTAAACGCGGAGTAATAAACTCCACGGCAGCTCATTAAGATGGACTTTATGCCCTTTTTATTTCGCGTGGAACAATGTATATTAACATTTACAATAAATATCGCTCTTATCAGTACGTTTCGTCACCTTGTTAACTCGCATCGATTTTTTTTTTGTTGCCGCCGACGGAAGAAGTGGCGGCGCGAATCGTGGAGTCTCTCTCGTAGATTTTGATAAATAGCGTCATCCCGTAAACGGTCCAAAAACGTTCGCCGTGCGTCCCGCTAAATCCATATAATTCAGGTACTCTCTCCGAGGTTCGCCCATCTCCTCCCCCTCTATGCTATTATACGATGTTTGCGAACTGTACCCGGTCGCTTCCACTTTCCGCGCCGACCCCTTATTCCGGCTATTAATCTCTCCTAGGCAGTCCTGTGGAAACCCAATGCACCAAAACACGTCGCCGAAAAAGTATACAATCGCAAGTCGCGCATAATGTCTCGTACATTATCATCGTACATTTAACATCAGAACGACTAAACTGTTGATCCACGGTATAATGGTTGTATTTAACACGAGAGAAGAATTAGATGGCCACATGCGGTGCTAGATCTACATATAATGTATGGAATAATAAGTGTGAGTGGAAAACAACGGGCTAACAAGGACGTTTCGTGTCTCCCACTTTTATGCTATCCCTTAGATTGCTCCATAATCTGACGTAATGCCGTGCGCGACGTAGCGTCGTTTTATATTTAAAATAGTTAATAAATCTAAAAGTCGTAATGGCTCGCAGTAAAGATGTCCGCATTGAAGAAATAGAATTAAAACTTAAACGTGTTCTGCAAGAACCGGTGCGCGCGGAGTTCGAATAAAAAAGTGAAGCGAGCGAGAGTTAAGCCGAGGTTATATCGGACGGAATTAATTGAAGCACTTTAAAAGACTCTATCGTGTAGCAGTTTACATAAGAATGCTGCGCAACGAATGTTTTTTTTTTTTTTCAATGTAATAACATACCTAATATTCGAAAGGAGCTTTATACGCAGTCAGCACGAGAAATGTAACTCTTGATATTGTTTTTGTGTTACTTTCGATAAAAAAATTATTTGACATGATTTTAAAAGTTATAGAATATCAGAGATAGCTGATACACCATATAAATGCTTAACCTTTGGATCAATGAAACGTCAACAAATTTTTTTTATTCTTGCAACATTGAAAAACTATTGACAGCAAACTGCTATTATTGACATTATGAAGTAGAATTGATAAATGTGAGATCTGATCGGTTACTGACATTCGAATTCAAAACATTCGACCAGTTTTTAAAACATGCAAAACATTTCAGTTTATCCTACAGAGTATTTTTTTTTATCTATATCCAAATTTTCGTGTCAATAAATCGTCAAGTCATCTATCGTACAATCGATTTTCCTATCTGCGAGTTTAAGTGCGAGAAAATGTCTTGCCAGTCACGTGTTCCGGCGATCGATATTTAATAGCGGCTGTCACGGTTAGGAATTCGATCGTAAAACTTTCATCTCAATGGCGCTGAACTCGCAAACTACGTTGAGAAGATCTTATCATGTGACTGCTGCAGAAACGGGTATATAGCGGGCGCGACGTAAAAAGAGTTCATCGGCGATTCTCGTCGATGTATCCAATTTTGTGACTACCTCGAGAGCGAATTAACAAGCGCAAAATTTTCATTTGAACTGTGAGCACACGTATATATATATTCGTCCTAACGAGTGGAAAAATAGAACGCTGGATCAGCTATTCTCATCGATAGCCGTTGTTATACCGATAGTGCGTCACAAACGCTTCAATAGCTGTAGTCGTGGAAGCTAAGGTCTAAGGCAAACACGATCAACGGCTCTCAGAGTGATACAATGCACAGATTGTTTCCTGTGTACAAACACCTATTATCGTACGAAAGCAACAGACGTTAGACTGAGGTAAATTAATTCGAATCTGTGCCAATTAAGATTGGCTATAACTTATTTACAGTTTATTAAGCGAAATAAAGTGACTCTGATATCATTTGTTAAGTGATAACGATTATAATTCATCGATAAACGTGGACAAATTGTAGATAATCAAATGTCATATCAATTTTGTACAAAATTTAGATGCCAACTTCATATACCTCAAATAACAATTCTCAGAGAGAGAGAGACAAAACTTTATTTTATTTTTTATTTTAATTACTAATTTTTTTTAAATTTACATTACTTCTTTAGTTCTTATAACGATATTGATTTTTTTCTGTATATCTATTTTGAAAAAATTATTAACTTGTTCAAACATTTATTTATTATCTACACAATTTAATAATCAAACCGTTTTATTAATTTATTTTGTCATCTTCGGGAATTTCTGTGAAAAGAATTTTTATTAAAATGCTTGTTGAGTTGGGGGAAGTGATTTTTTTCGTGTTTTTATCTATTCGTGTTTTTCTTATTAATTTGTTTAAGAAAATATGAGCAAAATACTCAATGTATTTTTCTAAAAATAACATAAAAGTGACATAATAGAACATTATTAAACAAAAATATATAAGAATATAAAAGAGACAATGAACATGTAATAATAGATTGTATCAAGAAAAAGTTTGCTTCATGAAAATATTCTGTTATACAAGCTTTCCAAATCGGCCATTTTACATGCAACGATACAGTAAAAGCTCAGACAGCTCTAAAAGCCGCGAGGACAGACGCGGATTGAAATACGAGACGCTTCGGGACTAATCCGAAGCCGGTTAAAGGAATCGCGAGGGCACATCCGCGACAGATGCTCCCGCAAGCGCGAGAATACAATACGTGCAGTCAGCATTTGCAAGCAAGCATGAGCGAGGCTCACAAATGCACGACAGAGCGGTATACAACAAAGCATGTAGAACGAANCCGGTCGCAAAGAGTATACACTTTGGTACCGCGATGCCGAGCAAAATTCGCGCGTTAAATCTGTTTGGAATTTAAGCAGAGTTAAATGTACGATAAGCGGAAATGCGAATGTAGGGAGTGTAAGAGACATATGTGCAAAGACAAAATTGGGAGGACAAAGAGATGAAACGAAAGAGACAAAGAGAAGGGGAGGGAAGGGGGCGAAAGAGAGAGAGAGAGTGAGTCGCGTTCTCTCTCTTTCGCCCCCTTCCCTCCCCTTCTCTTTGTCTCTTTCGTTTCATGTCTTTGTCCTCCCAATTTTGTCTTAATAAACGATTTTGTACGTCCAATGAAATTCGCACGCGGGGCAATACTTATACGACCAGTAGCTAAGAGGGATGCAAACGTTGTGCCCGAGACTGAAATACTAAAGTGAGCTTAAGTGCGTTGCCATAGGGACCAGGGTTGGGAATCAGCGGGGTAAGTAGATAGGACGCGAGGCTGGAAGACGGGACGCGCACAAGTATGCTGTATGTTGGATGACGACGACGACGACGACGACGATGAGAAGAGTCCTGTCATGCGCGCCGTCGTGAGTTCTTTTACTTCTTTCTTTTCCCATTCGCTTCGCTATTTCATTCGGCCGGGGGAGAGATCTCCGTGGGTTCCCTCTTCTCTCCTCCCCGCAGCACCCAGCACGCCACTTAACTGTCCGGAAGTAAGTGCAATCGAGATTTTCATGGATTCACGCGCGAAATTGAAACCCGCCTCTCGTGAGATCAGCGACGGATGCGAAGACGCGCATTCTCAATGCCCGGAATGTCGGACACCCCCGCTGCGCCGTCGTCCTCGGGCGGGACGGATGCTCTTACTTTTTACGAAGTACGAAAGAGAAGGAATTGCGAAAATGGCCGGATAGTCTTAGGAAACTTTCCCGGGAAAGTGGATTCACGCATGGCCGCGGGGCAACGATCGTGAGAAACGAAACAACGTATTCTGTCGTTATTTGGTTAGATTGTCTGAATTGAAATTTGTCCAAAATGTCGCGTACACGAATAAATTACCGCGAGAAGCGAGATATCCATTATAGCCTCTCCTGGCGAGGAATGAACGATGAGAGCTCCCGAGGTCGTCATGATTACTGCCTCGAAGAATTTTCTGCGAGACGCGAGCGCAAAGTAGGAAAACGTAAGCGATTCGAAGAGAATATTTTATCGGAAAGAAAGACTCGTAGCGGAAAGAATCGCGGAAAAGATATTGATAGGAAGGATAGGATCCGCGTGGGCTCTACAAAGCCTTTTATAAACGAGTTCATGTAAAAGAGAGCGAGATATGGAAAAAGAATGGGAGTTTTGCCGAATTTTGGCACGCCCTAAATACGTCAAATACGTAAGATTTGCATTCGTACGCAGGTATGGCACACGTAAGTCTCGTATATCTTGCAGGTGCATTTCTGCAGCGGATGCACATCGGCGCGAAAGAACTCTTGGGAATCTTTAGTAAATCCATTGATACGATATCGACGCAAGAACGTTTGCGACTTCAAACTCCAATAAATTCCTTTCACTCTCACGCGATATCGAGACATCGTCAAAGCATCATTCGCGGTACATTTTATCAGATACAACCGTTTCATTTCTTTCAACACTTTATTTCGTTTACATTTTCCACACACAAAATAAATCGTTGCTGTTGTCGCTGAAACTTTAGAATTAGAAAGATAAATTGATATCAGTGAGAAACTTGATATACGTGTTGTTGAGGTTTTTTTATTCTTTATTTTAAAAGACCTTTGCGAGAGAGAAATGACAAGTTTGCCAAGTTTCTTGTGGACACTAATTCTTCCTTGCTTTGCTTACTTTTTATCCGAAAACTCCCGCTTACACAGTCGACATGAAAACGACGTCGATTCGAAAAATACGATCGTGCGCGATCCGATGTAATGAACGCGCGCACAGAGTGATAAACAAGCGAGCGGCGAATGCAATTCTTGTACTATATTCCGCTACAGTCGCGTTTCTCAATTTCTGCAAAGTAAAACGTAATAGTAGTAACAGAGGATATTTATTCCCGTCTCGAGCCGACATCTCGAACACGGGCATTGCGACCGTTTATTATTTGTAACGTAAGCCGTCGCACGTCCGTAACAATACTTCGTAAGTCCGTAATTTGCATCTCGTTCCGGATGTATTCCGTGTCGTCCGCTACGTATCAGCTCCTGCCGCGAGATTCTACCGTCATTAAACGAGTTTTCCCCGCGTGCCCTTCCCTCTTCCGTTCATGCGGCGCCCGTCCGAGTTTTCCGGACGTTTTTCTTCGTGTTTGCTTCGGGCGGCTTGTCGGTCCTGAGAAGGATAAAAATTTTCCGTATTCTCGCCACGATCAACCTGGTCAGAATTACGAAGGACACAGCAGACCGACGGAGGTGACATTGCAACCGCAACGCCACGAAATAAAAGCCGCGACGAGGAATACTTTATTAAATCCGGACCAGCGTCTGTCGTGAATGAAAAGAGCAGAGATCCTCTGTGAAAGCAAGACCATAAAAGGACGAGGTCGACGGCAAATCGTCCTTCTCGTTACTTAGAACGCGGGTTGATGACCGCAGAATGGAAGAGCTGGCGAAGGTGAGAAGCTCGGCATCATGGTTACTTCGTTAACCCTTTGCGCATAGTCCAGCTTCGCTGCATTCAAGCGCGCCGTAACGAAATTTGCCGCGGTCGTCGAGGGTAGAAATAGACACAGGCGTAGACGTAGACGTAAGAAACTTGTTAAAATTGTAGTGCAGTTATTGCCGTTTAAATGTTTTTTTTTTAAATTAGTATTTATTAATTTTCTCGCAATTGCTTCTATCGTCTATGCAATTGTTCAGTGATTGACATACCGCGTACGGGCGTTGCACGTCATGAATTATATCCCCATTGTTAGATTAAATTAGCATGCGTTACACGCGGAACAAAAGCCGAATCAGGGTTACTAAACAAAAGACACAAGATTTTCAACGCGCCAGTCGTTGTGAAGCGTCCTCGGTTACACTCCAAGGAAAAGAGCGGCGTTGTCGAGGGTACGAAGCCTGCTGAAAGGGGCTGAAGGGTGGCTACAGTGAGAAAGAGAGACAGCGAGAGAGAAGAGAGAGGAGGGAAGCTTTGCGAGCTTTTATCGCGTCATCCGGCCGGCGGTGACTGTCGACTGCCTTTTTTTTTTTCGAGTGTGCTTTAGCGCATATTTTCACGTTTTCAACACTGTTACGCGTAACTTGTGTCCCTCCTTCCGCACTCCCTCGGCACTCCGTTCTTTGCCTTCGATCCGTCATGTCGTTTCCCTGTTCGCTCTCTCACCCTGTCGGTCGACAGTGAGTTGCGAGAGCGAGCACCGAGGCCTTCGCAACGAGGGACAGAGGGGTGCGCGATTGCGACTGCCGTAGGGAAACTGGGGGAACCAGACCAGCTGCAATACCGCGATACACAAACTTATTGGCGAAACTCGCGAAACTTGCGCGAGGCTTTTGGAATTCCAAGATGGCGCGTATATCCGCATAGCGGATTAACCTGAGAATACCTTTGGTAGATCGAAAGACAGGGACGAGATGGAGAGAAGGAGAAAAAGGGAGAGCAATAGAGAAAGGATACTTGAGGATTGCTACAGATGAAAAATAAAATGCTGACGAAAATTCATAACACGCAGTACAATTCCGGTATTGTGCAGCGTTCGCAATATTAGCAGATACGATTATGGTAAAAAGTATTCTTTGCTATTTCAAATGTTAGAAGTAATATAAAAGCCATAAAGAAATTATTTTAAAAGGGAACGAAGAAGAAAGGAAAATTATACATTATTTTCTTCGATTTTGCGTTCACAGGAAATATTTTATATTGTGAAATTTAAATTTAATATTCAGAATATTTTTCTATCTGNTATGTTATTTAATTTTAATTTTATAAATAGTTATGGTAAATTGATCAACTAATTTAGCTTAATCTCACTCACTCTCTCTTTATTTCTCGTTTTTTTTTCTCTATCGTAATCGCAGCACTGCATGAGAAGCAACTGCGCTGGAGGAAAGCAGGATTTCCTCGTTGAAATTCGTTCGGAGAGTTGTTTCACTCGTAAATGGCTTTGCTTAATTAGGTTGACCGTGTGACAATTCGGTGCGATGGAATTCGAGCTCGACAACGATAATGGATCGTATTAGTTATAAATGTCATACTGTCATAAATATTCAAACAATCAAATATTTTTGTATTTTTCGCCCAATCTCGTTTAGTAGAAAATGCAAATAAAACTTTATTATTAATACTTCGACGTCGCACAAGCTTTCGACAATTAGTACGTAGATTAAATTGCGTTGTAATCATATTTTTTAAAAAAATTAGTACTTTTTCTTGTCTACGTACGATTTCAATTTCACTTTATATTCCATTTGAAATCCATTACGTACAAATCGACTTATACATTTTTTTCACCAAGTTTTAGTTGACTCCATTACCTTTTGCTGCTTAATAACTGATCAATTTTCCCGTTGAGAAATTGCGAATTTAAGATACACAGCGTTTACTTCATGGTACGCTCTGTTCAAGGTCTCCTTGGAAAAACGGCGATAAAGAAGCCGCTCAGTTCGCAACTTATCGTAGCTGCGAGCTACCTGTTACGAACAGAGTCGTTTATGAGAAACGACGAAGAGGGGAGAAAGGGCGATGGACGGTGCAGGAAACCGGGCGATTGTAAGGGACGAAGATAGGGAAAAGTTGAGAGAGAGAGAGAGAGAGAGAGAGAGAGAGAGAGAGAGAGAGAGAGATGTGTGCTGACGATCGTAAAATTCGTTGTGGATCGAAAACGATCAGGAAAAGAAGTGAACGATGTATCCCACTATCATCGATTCGCATTTTCTTAATCGATCGTGGTAACAGCTACGATGCAGTAGTGAGTAAAATACAAATCGGCACGCAAATCAATCCCTTTATCCGTTAAACGAGTGCTGTAAGTGACGGCTTTGCTAATACGATAAGAACAACAAAGAGAAAAACGGATTCGCAGCATAATTACTAAATACAATGCGTCGATGTTTCTTTTTGACGGTATCGAACTTGAGAAAAAAAATTATTAATATCAGAGAAAGCAGATATGATATTTATTTCAATTGAAATCGAATTACTTAATGACAGTATACATATATTATTTTATTGTTCATGTTCATGCACTAGAATCGCGATAAAGTTTCGCGAGACAATCTGTTCGAGAAACAGTTAATGTATTAAGACAGTTAATGTGGCGAAGACTTCAATTTAATCGGATAGCACGAAACGATCGTAATGCCGAACCGTCGTCAAGTTGATTGCGCCGATTCCGGAGCATAACGACCTTATCCTGTCTAAGGATCGTGAAAAGCTCCTTGGCTCGTTGATAGCCGTATATGTCACTCTCCGGTCTGTGTTCTCGGATACGTCAAGCGGGAAGGCGACCTAACCGCCAGAAAATAGGAAGTCGTTTCCTTTCTCGGTGGGGCTTCTCGCCCGCCGTTTGTTGATCTTGTCTTTAACCCTCACACATCCGCGTATCTTCAGCGAGATGCTAGGAATCCCTTTCGGAGCTACGGGTTGCGATTATGGAGTCGACGGGAATGGATTTGCTAGGCCCAGATGAAAAGCTGCCGGCAAAGTGATCGAGCTTTCTCGTGATCTCGCAGGTCGAGTTTCGCCCTCCTCCGAGAGATCTCGCGGGGTCTTGACGGATCTCGGAAAATGTGTTACTTTTGTCATTTATTTCGTACGCTGCGCGTTATAAGAGTTACGAATTTTCTCACAATAAAAATAAATTTATTTCAATGATTCCTTACAATATCTTCTTACATTTAAAGAATCGCTCGAGACTCGGAACTAGCTTTGCACGAAAACTGCTGCAGCAGTCGAGGGTGCTCCTTATAGAGCTGGAAAACGATCTGGGCTGAAAATTCTTTTATCAGCTTTTTTGAAGTTGGTTTTACGCCAAAATGATCTAAGGTAGAGTTTCCGGATATAATCTTACTTGCCTAGATTTATCTATGCATCATGCATTCCTAGATATATGTGGCAATCGGCCATATAGTGTTATCTTGTGAATGTCATTTTGCAGGGGCAATAATTGTACATCTTGTAGATACGGTTAATTGCGGTCTTCAGATAAAATGCTGCAAGATGCATGGTTACTTTCATCAGAGAAGTTGAAAGAAAGAATTAAGCAGTCGTTAGCGAAGGCGGTGTAAGCGATTAACTGCTTTTAGCACGAGATACAAACTATGTTTTCACCGTGTTTTTCTCGACGTGCTATTTTCAGTCTCTCCTGGCGTATAAAATGTATAATAAAGGCGTTCGATGGACATTCAACTTTGTGCAATATTCTCTTGAGAAGAGAGAGTTCCTCTCTTCTACTTTGATAGAAAAACGAATAAAATTTTCCGGCATGTTAATGAGTTCGCTCACCGTCGGCGTTTTAATTTAATATTAGCTGTTTTCTCTCGATTTTTATACTAGCGTCGCTTTTCTGCGCTGTAGCTTAATTCTGTTTCCTCAAATACGACGATGATAATCTCAAGGCGTGTAGAAATTTAATCGCGCGGTCCTCGCGGACATTGGGTAATTGCTGCGCTCGCTTTTTATGCGAGATAAATGCGATTGAAAGATCCTCTTTCATGAAACCGCCGTTATATCCTCGAGTTAAATCTTTAATCAAAGTCGCAAAGACGGCGACGACGTCGTCTTCTTTTCCGCTCAAGTCCATATTCACGAAGGGGGATTCAAAGCTTCGTTCCTTCGAGGCTTTCGGTGAGCTCGAAGGAAATGGGTTTGCTAACCCACGCCGGCAAGACGTCTGCGGCGACTGAATACAAGCTTCATACGTATTATATAGATATATATATATGAAATGATCGAGTTCCTTTGCGGCTTCTGGGATTCCTTTCCCCAGACGGGTGTCGAGTTCACCCGTCCATCCGGCCGCTCCAGAAACTTCACCCGCGCGCATCATTCACGATCGAGGACAAGGAAAGTTCGTTTTGCCGCGAGAAGGCATGCCAAAAACTCTGCGACACGCGTCACAACGCTGAAGTTTAATCCGTGATCGACAGCTCGCAACGAAGCTTTTCTCTCAGTATATATTGTTCTCGCACATGTAGAAATACGTTATTTTCATGCAATGAAATTTTTTCGCATTTGCAACATGTCAATTTATTCTCTTTATAACACACAGCCGTTAAAATATATCGATAAATATGATATTATTATCTTTAAAATCTAATTATACTGAAACGATATTAATATTACTTATTGAAAATAAGAATTTAATTCTAGTTTTTAATGCAAAGTATATTTTATAAAGATTTATAAAATACATTATCAAATTATACTTATCGTTATGGATATTGATGACCACAAATTATATTACTTGAAAATTTTTACGTCGTGTAGCATCGTAGATTATTATACAGCATTTTATAATCAGACGTAATATTATAATCGCTTTATAATCGATTGAATATAATACGATAACGTTGAAATATTTCAAGCATAAGGTGTCTCGTATAGATTTATGTCGCATAGAAAGACTTTTATTATATTACACGTTGAAGAGCCTTTTGCATCATGTTCATTACAACTTATATGAGAAATTTAGAAGCTATTTCCATTTTAATTTATTCTCCTTAACTTATCTTTATTGCATTACATAGCGTGAAATTTGATATAATGAGGTAGTCTTACGAAATATAGTAGGAAAGTACGGTTTATAATATAATAATATCTCAAGATATACATTTTATCCTACGTACATGATTCGCAAATACGTCTTTCTAATCAAAATTAATGTACGCTGGGAAGAAGTTTAAGAGAAAAATGCAGGTTACATCGTTCTACAAAAATTCCATTCATTAATTTTACATCGTTTTTCTTAGGGGCGCGAAGATTCGTCGTGCTTTTATGGAAAATTTTCGTAAAGCCAGATGTTCGAGATGCAGAGAATGTAACACCGACATCCCCGCGTAAAAACGGAATTGCATAATCTAATCTGGACCGTCGAACGATTTCGCGCGTTGATTCGGAATTCATCCATAAAACGGCGCAGAATCGACCAAACCTTTTTTTCTCGTTTTATTCACTACTGTGTACAGCTTAGAGAGAACGAGAGAGAAAGAGGGAGAGAGAGAATATGCGCCGCACGCGCGTGCTCCTTTATCCTGTAAACTCGAAGTATGCTCGTTATTAAAACGGTATACTCGGTTCGACGACATGCTCGAGCGTCGACGATGGTTCGTGACTCGACGACAATCTTTTTGGCAAAATCGTAGAAGCGCGATGAAATTCCTCGGCCTTGTACTTGTTGCCGTGTCAGTCGACGCAGTATTTTAAATTAAAATCGCCGTCGTTGTTTTACGGCGAATGGGGTGTTTATCGAAAATACGAGACGACTGTAGTCGTGCGACAAAATGCACCGTCGTCGGTGCCGGCCACTGCTTGTTTCAGCGAAACGTGAGTTTTCCTTCGTTGCGAGTCCACACTATTGCTAGGTCGTTATTTCGTGCCTCGTTTCGTGGATAAGAAAGGGGAGAGAGACAGAGGGAAGAAGAGGGCAAGAGAAAAAAAAAATCAAGTGACTCGTGCAAAAACGAGCCGCTTGCCATTTTACCGCGCCGCGCCGAGAAAAAGGAGTTTGCAACGAGTTGCCGGCACCGCTTTCTCGTATCTTTACGGCCACGCCGGGTCGGCAATCGAATTTAGGGGTAGAAAGCGAACGCCGACGAACGTGCGAGGGATTTCGTCCGAGAGCCGGCCCTTCCGCGGAGCGAAGAAGCACGGGAGCTACCGTAAAGGGACGATTTTCTCTTAACGGGGAAGGATTTTCTTGACCACCCTGTATAGGCACCGCGTGTGTGATATATATATATATGAAGCGACGTGCCGCACGCACACAGGCTAAGCGACAAAATACGGAGCATGCGCTCGAGCGCCCATGAGTGTACGGCCGTGGCGTTTGGATTCAGTTTAACCCCCGGCCTCAGCAGGGGTAGAACGCGTTTCAGCACCGTCCAGCAACGTGGGTTTAATCGTACTGTATAGCATCGTTCGTCCCGGCGAACCTCGTTTCTCTTCGTCACTTTTCTCTTTCTCTCTGCCTGTTACTCCGTTGCCATCAGAGTCGCGTAGAGTAGAACGAGTCAATGACGAATCAGGCGCAACGCCCAAGTGGATATTCGCGTGTCTGGTCGAACAGTCGACGCGATGAGAGTCTAGAGGGTTAGAGGAGACTGTAATGCGCGACCATCGCATCGAACGTCTATGTCGTCCTGCGACGAGATTTCGCGAGTGAACGTTTCCCGGTCGGCCGGCCAAAGGCGGCCCCGAGTATCCCGCGTCTCGACGAGACAGAGAGCGTCAGCGTGAGACGGAGTGAGATAAAAGGCAGTCATTTCCGCGTCTGCTATTGTGGTGCTGGTGCTGGTTAATAGCAATAATAATAGTAGTANTAGTAGTGGGTTCTGTCGGTGGTGGTAGTAGTAGTGGCACACGTGAACACTCAACGACGACGTATACAACGTGGAAAAATGCGGTGAACCACCATCCCCCCGCTGTCCCGCCGCGCGCTACGAAGCATTCCTCAAGCAGCTCGCCCATTCAGGTGAGTGCGAAAGATATTCCTTTTTCCTCACCCTTCTCAACGCTCCCCGTGAGAGCATTTTTCTTCCCGTTCCCGGGACACGGCAATAATTGCATACCGAGATGACATCGCTTCGACGAACGCGCGATGATGCCCCGGATCAACGTATTCAATAGCATTCTAAGCGCACATTTAGTGGTAAATTACGTTCTAATCTAATACATTGGTATTAAATACCAAATTTAGAGAGAGACGGATGAAAAAATATAATAAATGCTCAAATATTCGCGTTCGTCGATGTTAAATGTACTTTGATATTTTTTAATCTCGAATATGACAGTTTTTATACAAGCAATTAAATCGAAACAAATATTTACTCCCATTAACAGATATAAAATATGATGTTTAATATATAATGCAAGTTTACATTTGTTTACAAGTACTGTTTATACATTTGACTTGCGCGATATTTGCATATGAGCATAGCTATAGCTTTCAATTGCCACGTGTGGCATTTTGCCGCGATTGTTTTTCGCGCAAAAGTAATCATTATCGATGCAAACACTGTGAGGCACTACGTCCGTTCTTATAAGGCACGTTTATAGACTAGATATAAAAATAGATATAAAAATACGTACAGCACATCAATGGTTAGCGGACGTTACAACGATCGATTTTGTCGAGGCGTGACTGTCGATTCAGGTCGTTGCGCGAGTATAGTATTTTTAACGACGGTACAATGAACTCTTGAGTTCATAATGCACGAGGACCGCGATTAAAAACTGGATTTCTGTGTACGTTCATACAAAACCTGCACGGTTGCTTTCTAACTCGTGAATGAGGTCCGTTCGCGCGTTCAACGTGCAATCCGATTACGTTTGAAGCCAGCGACGATCGATCGAGAACGACGATAATCTAAGCTTTTAGCTCGGCGAGACTTTTCTCGTGAACGTCAAAAGCGATTGTATCAAAAATTTAAGTCGTAACTTCCCTCTAGCGCTCCGAAGATTTAACTTGGAGCGTATTATTGTGTTTGTTTGTGATCGCAGCGTCAATCGAGTACCTATTTGAAGTAATCCCTTCTTAGATACATTGCACATAAATGATGAAGACGATCGTATGTGTGGATTTGTAATAATTTATCGCGGCTGTCTTGAGCGAACGGGAAACGTGGCATTTGATATTCCAATGAGCCGGTACTTGCGCCACACTGTCGTTATCGTGTAATTTTATCGCATAACCCCGAAGAGAGAGAGAGAGAGAGAGAGAGAGAGAGAGAGAGAGCACAGAATCTTTTAGTTGCTATCTCTTAACGGCGGATTTCGTTATCTGTTTTTAAGTACTTTAAACTTAGAAATTTATTTGTTTTTTACCCTGTAGAAGATACTGATTTACTGTAATCGTACGATCATTCTGAGATACACATGTCTATATGATAAATGGACATGATGATTCTACGAAATTCTTTTGCATGCAACACAAGATACTGAAACTCACTAATATGCGGAGAGACAAGATTCCCAAAACTAACACATACTCTCTTTACCTGCTTTATTTGAATCTGTTTGTGATAAATCTGCATAAAGCTTAAGCTGTCTTCATTTAATATTTATGCATTATTATTACAAGCATCAAAATTCGAGATTGCGTTTCTGCATTTGAAATAGCGAATTCCGTTTATGCATTCAAACGTACATTTTCTTTTGAAGATAATATTTTTTAACATTGATGGAATCACACATAAATAAATTATCATAACATATTATTATAAACTGAACGGAATTAAGATTAAGAATTAAAATGATAATATAAAACGCATTGAATAATATATTATTTTTCAATAGAATAATATCTAGAATATTTTTTTTATAAAAAAGAGAGCAATTTTATTTACTCATGCTTAATTAACGTACTTATGTAGCTCGCCTTTAAAAGATATTATTTATAGCATTCTTATTTTTTATTTTTTAAATCCCTCAATTTAACTTCTGCAACTTTAACCTGCAGGTTTAATTCTCCTTTAATACTGCTTCGCACTTACAAGTCAGACAGGTATAGCTCGTTATGGCAGAAGATTAAAGCACGTGTATATACATATACGGTACAAATAACTGATCGTCAGAGGAGCATTTACGTTTCCGCACCTAATTATGCTTCCCGTTTGCCTTGAGTGGTAGCTTACGAATATTCGAGGTATTAGCAAAGATTACGGAGGTGAGGTACGAGTTTGATCCACGAAAGTACGCACGGTACACTCGTCTCCTGCCGCGTGCACGGCTGAACAAAGTACCAGGTGTACTGAGAATCCTCCAGCAATAAGTTACGGAACTTTACTTCTCTGATCCCTCCGGCGGTTTTCCACGGATACGGCTATTTCAGTACTTGTCTAACCTTCTTCAAAATGAAGGAAAATATCATATTTCTATATCATTCCGTGACGTGACAATGATGATCCGAAATCATATTTGAAGCACAATGCGATAAGAATCTGTCAGAAATTTCATCGCGATTTGAATTAATCCAGTTTTTTAGTTATTAAATTATTAGATTTGTTATCGCTATATGTATCTATATCCTTGATTTTTTAAACAATTTGCTATTAAATTATATCACAAAAGATCTTAATGAACATTCAAAATATATTCAAAGAATTAGGATGTTTTTTAAACATTAAAAATGGAAATTATAATTGCGATAATGTGAACTGCATGTCTCTATGTATCTTTATTCGAAAAAATATATCAAGGTCTTGTTTTCATCGTATATGTTTGCCCGGTTTGTAATTATCATGTTTATCAGAAGCAACGTCCATCACTAATTACTTTTAGGCGGGAGATTTTGTCCCAGGAAATTACCGCTTGACTAGCTGAAGCCGTTATTATGTTTTGGATATGTTGTATTTGATTGAACTACCAATTGCTTTGATTTATCAGATTATACATGTAAACTTGCTTTATGCAGAGCGATCGTTTAAAGATTACAATAATATCAGGAAATATTTTACGCAAATTTGGCATCCCGAATCGTAACGACAAAAGAAATTTGCAATTCGGTTTATTAAGGTATAAAATGTTGAAATATTTTTTATCAGTTATATGAGAACGCACGATTAATTTCGAAATAATGATCGTACATCATAATTACTCAAGAGAAAACATATAGACAGATATGTTATTCGTGTTCGTTTTATTTCACTGTAGGATTCGTGCGTGTGTAAGCACTATTTCCTCTCGTATCATCGACGACATTGATATCGATTTTGAGACCTACGCAATCGGTACTTCTTTGATTACTGTTCGATACTCGACGGAATAAAGACATGCAATTTAAGTCCAGCCTCTGCTCTTATAGACATTAAATTTATTTATGATAGATATTACTGAAATTTGAAGACAATTTTGTCATTATTGGAAATTTATACAATAACTTTGCGCTATTCTTCACGTTATTCTTTTCATATTTTGTTTCGTACCTTTCAACTACGTTTTTATATTACCAGTACGAGATTTATGATGGTAACTAACGAACAATATTATATTCGCTCATACGGCAGCTCAGCTGGGCAACTATGGCTCGCTTACCAATTCTCTCGAAACGTAACCCGAAATTCCAATAATTTCAATTAAACGGACAATTTTCGAAATTCCGGTACTCTGGATAATCTGGAACCTAATAGCGAGAACTTGAATTATCCAAGGTTTATTGATAAAATATACCAGTTTGCGTACTGGTACGGAAAATACGTGAGAAATTGACTAAGATCTTACTTTCCATAGAGTTTGTTTCTGAAGGAATATGATATAATATTATTTTGGATATAAACGGCTTCTTGTTTTTATTTTTAACTCTTCTGTTTTTGTATATCGTTCTTTATTATAAAAAGCGTTACTAAAAGTGTTACAATCTTGTTAAATGTCGCACGGATTAGTAATGCACATGTAGTTTCTCATATGCTTTACTCGCTAACTTTGCTGTGCTCTCTGATGACATTAATCTCATCGACGCGATGGTAATTATATCTGACGATTACGATCAATGAACATATTCATCATGGTGGCTTAAGTGCGCACGGTGTCAGTTAATCGTCATTAAATTCTCACTTTAAACGTTTTACCTCCAGTTACAGTTTCGTTCTCGCAGACTATTGATTAATCTGTATTTATAGTCGCTATTATTTATAGCTGTTTATTTTTAACTGTAATATCGCGCGACTTTCTCTGTTTTACCTGCGATACTGTCATACAGGACAAAAATACATAGCGGAACGGACACTATGGATGTATACTTGAACTTCGATATAACGAGTATGAATATCGTTTCGCGCTTACTGGCGTGTTGCTGGAATAAAAGAATACAAAAAATACGAAAGGTGAAAGAAAAACATTTTCCGGTGCACATATCGATTTGCACTTTCAACAGATAGTAAATATTATGCGAAGTCTTAATATATTTTCGTATTCTTTACATATTTTCTTTTTAACGCTAGGCCTTTTCTTACTACCAACGTCTGCAATTACGCTTAAGTATTATTGAATTGAATTGGACGGAACTATAATCGATAGATCGAAGCAAGGTTTAACACGCCAAACTCTACATCCAGGCTCAAGTTTCGATCGTTAACGCCATTTTACGGCGTTTAACAAATGCCGGGGGCGCCGAACTGCGAGGCATGGTGACGTCGATGGTGCGGGTGCGACATTAATCTCATCGACAGGACGTTGAGGGTGATTATGGATGGTGGAGAGGCTCGTTCAGCGTCCCAATGGTGCGCAGGATGGCAACGTTATACGCCGCTTCGCCGGAGGGATTCGCGGCGCGGACGATAACGTTTGCGGGAGGGACTGCGGCTCTCGATGGAGGGAACGAACCATGCCATGACATTCCGAAAGAGAGAGAGAGAGAGAGAGAGAGAGAGAGAGAAATGTAGGAGAACACGAGCGACGTGCGTACGTGTATGTACCATACGTTGCGCTCGCACGCACGCTCTCAGTACACCGCAAATAGTTTCGGGAATCTCTAGCATGTGTTGCGAACGCGGTGATATGATTTAGGAATAGCTTCCTGCACGGGCCACATCTAGGTTCTGCCTGGGATTTGCCTGCCACGCAGCGGGCGTTACGTCCCTTCGAAATGGTCCACTGAAACGGCGCCATAGCACCACCGACGCCGCGTTCCGATGGCGTTACTCCGTGGCACGATAGCGCTGGTTAAGATTTACCGAGCTTACGTGACCTTCCGTCCGCGAAATTAGGCCGATTCATCATATCTCGACTGAATGCCGAGAGAGAGAGAGAGAGAGAGAAAGAGAGAGATGGGAGAAGGATAGGAAAATAGGAGGAAGAGAGTGAGAGAGGGAGAGGGAGAGAGAGAGAGAGCCGCCTGTGCTCTATTCAGAGAACTGCAATCGGTTGCGTTGACGTCTCTCACCGCAAGGCGTATTCTGCTCACGGGACATATCGATCATCTCATGATATATCACCTCGTCGCTATGGTGCCCTGTCCGTGATCGCCTTGGCGACTGAAGGAGGGTCCGAACGTCAGACGCAATCGGCCCAATTATCATACGCGATAGGCTGGCGACCTGCCTTGATCATGACGTTTTGCCTTCGTTAGCGGAGGTCGGCTTCAGATAGTTTCATCCGTATCATCGAAAGGAACGCATTGATACGACGTTGTAATAAAACATAGAAATATTTTTATGTCAATCACAAGTAGTGCGATATATATTTTACGGATATTTGATATTCCGTAAAATGCGCAAGCAGTAAACAGATAGTGCGAAATTTTTTATGGAAAAAAGCTAATAAAAGTTAATTATTTTCCGCACGTCATTGAGATTTCGCATGTTTAACGTAGCATATTTTTTTTAGCTACACCGCGGACAGCTCTTTTAAGCTAGATTAACTGAATAATCTTTGCACTGGATAGATCAATTAATCGATCGAATAAAGTTACTACATTAAATGCCCGTTTCAATCAATTTAAAGGTCAAAATAGTTTAACTATTCTCGGAATCAAGTAATAAGTCATATTTACAAATAAATTTCAAGAAGGATCAGTTTTTCATCAGTCGAAAAAATTTATCGAGGTATTAGTTTACATCGATTGATTATAGTAAATTATTTTCAGCCTGATAATTCGTGCATAAAAAGTTGCATACAAATTCTCACGCTAAACTTCGCCCGAGTATAATGTTATTATTCCATTCGCACGATTTTACCAAATGATTAGCGAACGAGCCGAAGCCATGTGCCTGTACGTGCGCGTTAATTTCATTATCCGCGCTCCATGTTAAACTTTCGCGATGAGGACGCAATTGGTTTATATCGCGTTCTCCATCATTCGAGCCCTGCATTTTATTCCTTTGTTGCGTGCCGGACGATGGCTGTCGGCGAATACTCATAGAAATTTTCTGCGCGTTAGTCGCGCCACAATGAAGTGCTATAAAAAACAGATTTTTGCTTGTCCGAGCGTAAATGCCGTTGAATATTTGCGATGGAATGTTCGTTCTCTCTGTCACAAAAAAGCTGCAGAGAGAGGGAGAAAGAGAGAGAGAGAGAGAGAGAGAGAGAGAGAAAACGTTTGAACGAAGTGAATAAACACAAGCTTTTTTCGATAATTTCGGAGATATTAGATATTTACTGAATTTCTATAGGTAATTTACATAATCCATCTTTACGATCGTACGCGATGATAAAAGTAATGATAGGTTTGCTCGCACTTGTATATTACCCACCTATACATATACTCGAATTTACTCGTCTCTAAAAACGGATGTATTGTTGCATCCGGCGCATTTATGCAACCCGATTTCGCGCGAAACACCAAGCGGACGGAAACGATCGATAATCGGGGAAAAGTAATATAAAAAATGACACGTACATGTATGTAGACGAATGAAAGATGGATATTTTTCAAACGCCCTCGATCCTCACCTCGTACGTTTTTCGGCAGGTGCCCCAATACCGTGAAATCCCTTTTTCCCGTACCCATCATTTCGCTTTTGCTTTTCTTTCGTACCGTCCGATGCCACTTCAGCCTTCTCCCAGGTTACTCTTTTCTCCATCCCTACCTTTAACGGTCCGTGAATTTTTCAGCGTGCACCTGTTTCGCCGGTCGCGTTTGTCGGATTGCCTAGGGGGATACATCGAAGGGTTTAAGGACATTTTTCCCTTTTTCTTCCCGTTCCTCGTTATTTATCACTTTTTCCTATTTTCATGGATATTTGTTCAGATTTCTTGAGAAATATATTCAGTGTTATTGTTTAGTGTACTATTTGGTAGTATAATTTATATATATTCAGATACAAGATAAAATACGAAGATGTTAAAGAAAAATTATACGCCATTCCAGATAAATAATTTATTTATCGCTTCTATAATTAATAAGTAACAAAGAGATAGCTTATCACGCACGATGGTTATTCAGGGCAATCCAATTTTTCTTCCTAACGCGATCACAAGTAGGATACATGGCCAATCGATCGCTTTAATCTCCGAACTTAATCGCACACGATTAAAATGCTGTATAGTCTCGAAAATTTGTGATAAGACCGAAGCGGCGCGGCGAAGTCTCGCGTGGATCTCGACGTTTCGGGACAGGCTTCGTCGTCGACAAAACGAGCCCGAAGCGGCCGTGACGTACATTCACGGAGCGTGAAGTTACGATAAACGGCCGCGATGTTGGGACAAGGCGGATAAGAGGCAGCAGTCGCGGCGGCGGCGGGTGGGTGACTCGGTTTTTGCGGCAGTGAGCGTTGCACGAAATAGCGTCGGCAACGAGTGCGCGTCTAGAAGTAGGCAGGAACCCAACCGAGAAATAAGGGCGACCGGAGAGAGTGAGACGGAGCGAGGCTTATCGCTCGGGGATAAGCTGCTCCCAAAGCGAACGAATAAAATAATACGATACGGAGAATGCAACGCGGAAACAAGGGATGTTTACGAAGAAATTGAAGAGTACGTCAGAGATAATAGGTTTTTCATGTTATTTATAATTAACTTTCTTGCTACCGGCATATTCGATACTTTTGTCAATTTTCTTACCATCCTTACTTTCTTACTATAGATAATATTGAATTTTAAGAAAGCTGAATAAAAAATACAGCCAAGCGTTGCCGAATAAAGGATTCGTTGTTTCCAATTAAATTCACAGAAGCTTATTCCTATCTAATCGTCAAATTTTAATTTACACTTGTCGCAATAGTTATAGACTGAAACCGATAGAATCTCGGTATTTATTGACGCAAACAAAATAACAGTTGTAAAACAGATGTTTTCATAAATAAGAGGAAAATACTTATATAGGAAGGCATTAAAGAAGCGGAAGGAACGCGGGAAGTACGAAAGTGGGTCACACAGACTAAAGTCGATGAGAAGGAAGATAACGTGATAGAACGAACAAGAAGGAGAGAGAGGGGCGAGAGAGAGAGAGAGGGGGGAAAGAGAGTGAAAGAGGTAAGGATAAGGAGCTAAGATTAACGAGCTAAAGTCCAGAAGAAGCGATGGATGGATGGTGCAGGCCGGAAACAGGAAAATATAAACGAACGGAAGAGAGATGAGAAGGAAGTACGAGAAGGTACGAAGGGAATGTTAATGACAGAGTACCAGCACGAGAGAGTGACGTCGCGAAGAGAGGTCTGGCGCGTTCGTTCCGTGCGTGCCTATGAAGCTCGCACATCCTGTAACGTTCGTCTGAAAATGATAGGGTAGATGTACATGGAGCTTAGATTTGATACAGCAACGGCTCTAATTTCGACTTTCTTTCTCTCTCTCTCTNTCTCTCATCAAGTTGCTCCCCCGGTCCCTCGTGCGATTCACCTCGTGATTAGTCGAGAGATCGCCGCGGGCTCGGAAGACGGCAAGAGAGTATAGGCCGCTCGTACTTTGCGCAAAGAGGGTTCGGCAAAAGCGAAATTGGCTTTTGGCCGAGCTGCGACTGACATTTAATCTTGGCAATTTCGCCGCCTTCGCCGCCGTGCGCGAATCGGATCAAGTTCGATGCATAACCGTAAATTATCATGGAAGTAACAATTGAAAGCTGAAATTGCTTAGAATAATTATTCTGGATGGTTATAATTTCTTAAGAACATTAAAGAGAAATGCGATGATAAAAATACATGGAATCGCTATGATAGAGATTATTATAATTATTATACGATGTGAAACGATAGGATATATTTTTAATGCATTTATTCAAATATATCGCACTTCAATTAATTAATTCCATATGAAAATTAATATAAATTAGTATGTGAATCACGTTTTTGAAAAGAATATTATTTCTTATATGCGTTTAAAAAATTATCTTATAATATGATACGTAATATTGTGATTTCTCGAACCGCTAATAATTGCCATGATTTATCTCGATTATATTTTAACAAGATTCTTTCAGTATTTATTCTCATTGAATATCGCAATCAGTCATCTGAAAATACTCTCTGTTTTCCTCCGTAGTTTTCGAGTTTCTCAGGCTATGCGAAAAAGTATAACGCATATGGCTAACATACCATACGCTCGAATTCGTGATAGTTCTCTACCGCGACATTGTGTACCAACCGCGTTAATTGACGTTTGGTGCTGCGCGGGGTAAAACGTACAGGTTATTGGCACATAAACGGTAGAGAGGAGTTAACAAACATGGGAAACCTACAAACTAGACTCTCCGTCGGAAGCCTCCGACTGTCGTTACTGTCTATTTATGAATATGCAACAGTCGCGAGTTACGCGTTGTTGCGAGCGCCCGCCCGTGTTCGCGAAGGTTTAGACCGTTCGTAACGTCATTCGCTTTTCAGAGCATTAATTATCGTCGTCGAACGTCGATAACGAGGGGACGTTATCGCGCAACGAGGAAAAAAAATCCCCGTCATCATAAATCTAAATCAGCACGACGCCCGACTTCGCAATAAAACGGAGGAGCATTATAATTTTGAGTCGGATATGCATAAGCATAAATAATGCAAAAAATTTCACGTTTACGCGATAAATTGCCCGCGTAATAACAGAAACACAAACGCTTACGCACTTTTATTCCCATAATATGTTTGGACTGGCTATCATATTTCGGAATATTATACCTTGAAACTGTCTCGATAAAGTTGTTGGTTTATTCATTAACATTTGATGCGACGTACATATAAAGCGAGGGAGTGAATCGCGTTGCTTTAGAATACAAACGTACCGACTTGGAATATCTGATTCATACTGATACTACGTAACTGTAGAATACACGCTGTCAAATATCACAGGTGTGATTCGCGTACAATACAGAACATGTAATTCAAAACTACATGATAAAGCTACTCACTGTAGAGTTGAAGGATTTCGTTATGCATTTTAGGAGATACATACCATTTAATTTCATGCACAGGATGAGAAGGGATTACGTCAAACTTGATTAATAACATTAGTATTCACGGTGTTAATTTAACGTGCTAATTCAGTATTATGTTTGACCTCGTGGTCTTTTCTCCGCGTTAAGGTGTCTGACTCAGTGCTCTCGTGTGCCTGGCGATTTAGGGACAAGAGTTATTTTTATTATTGGACTATGCTGTATTATAGTTCGTGAGGTCTCACAGTTGACCTTCTCATAGAGCCAATACTGTAACATATTGAGACAAAAACTCTTTCAATCTCCGATGTCGCTTAATATAATTTAAACTCTTCTATTCTCGTATTCATATTTTTACAGCAACGGATCCATTTTTAGTACGTCTTGAAGTACCCGACGAAGAAAGTCAAGTGTGATAAATTATGAATTTTTATCTATTACGAAGATACGTTCTATATCGCACGATTCTCTCATTGATAAGCCAGTCTTGCTCAATAATGACGCTTTTCGCGTTGGAGAACGTGCATAGACAGTTGTCGCACAGAATACTTGAAAAAGCAATAGTAGGCATGCTTTCGGTGAACGAGCCCGTGTACGATGTCGCGTTGCCGTATTTGTATGAAATAGCGAGAGATGAAAGGAGGCGGAAGGAATCGGTGGTACCGCGAAGAGCCCGGCACATAAAGCGAGAGTGCCGTCAGGGACTCGCACCGACTAGACGCACGAGACGCCAGTTTCGACGTTACGAAAGAGATCGGCGGGAGGAAGACCGTCGCCGGAGAGTAACGGAGCTCCGCTACTCTCCGGCGTCTCCCCGCGCGCGCCTTCATCCCTTCATGTACAGTGCCAGTCAAGCCTGCATTGTTTGAGTTATCACAATGGCGGAACAAAACCTCAACCGGGGGATCGAACTCCACTCCAAAGCCCAAGCGCTCTCTGTTGCCTTTCCCCTCGGCGGCAGAGGCGCCGCCACCGTTTTCCCTCTCTCCGTACCCTCCGTGTTCACCAACTCACCATACCCACGGTTCTGGTCTTCTCCTGTTCCCCCTTTTGCGCTGGGTCCGCAAACAACAAAACTACCCCCGAGCGTGGCACTGCCGCGTGGCGCGCATTCCGCCCTTCTCTCTCTCTCTCTTTCTCTCTCTTTCTCTCTTTCTCTACCTCGTTCCCCTGCAACCCCTTTCCCGGTTCCCGGACGTTCCACCTCTTCTGCCGCTGTTCGCGGTAGAAGCTGCCGCTTTTTGAAATACAAGTACCAGTCGCGGAACAAAAGGCAAAGGTTGGCGGTGCAAGATGAGTCCATTGTGTCGGCGTGAGCGCGCATATACGTCGATGTTTTTCGAATTGCGATGCTAGCTCCGTGTTCCTTGGTATAACGCGAGATAAATGTTCGCATTGTGGTGAATCGCTCACGAAGGTATCTAGGAAGGGATTCAAGTTTAATTGATTGTATGAGAAAGTTGTATAACTACTGAGTTGCTAATATTTATTTGAATTTAAGAGGTAACGTGGATATTGTTAACAAACCTGAATACCTACATAATAAAAAAAAAAATTCCA
The DNA here is from genome assembly GCA_021460005.1 of Tetramorium alpestre. NCBI lineage: Eukaryota > Metazoa > Arthropoda > Insecta > Hymenoptera > Formicidae > Tetramorium > Tetramorium alpestre. The sequence continues at coordinate 280,933 of JAJVSH010000091.1, forward strand.
TGAAATTAAAAAAATTTGATAATATAGCAAATCTTTACGTACTCCTAAACATGGAATGTTTCATTACAATGGTTAAACCGCTCATAGTAACAGAATACTGCAGTGTATTAAATTACCTCATGTTCGTTTCAATAATTCTGTTTCTAATTAAAATTTTAAGCTTTAATGATGAATTAATAATATTTTTCCTTTTAACTTCAAAATTATATAATAATTTTATGTTTTTTAAATTTTATCAGTGAATATGAAAATTTATTTTTTATTGCACGACCGATGTGCGCTCCTTTGTTCTTAATTTTCATATATGACTTTTATCGTCATCACAATCGATTACCGCTTTATAAATTTAGCACATCAATTTTACTCTTTACAAAACGTTTAAGAAAAAGTACTTTCCTTTGTTATATGTGAATATCCGCCGTTCAGTAGTTTTCGTCTGCTGATATATTAATAACCCCTGAGGCGTTTCATACATGATTACAATGTTATACAGTGTATAAGACATGTAAAATAATTTAATATTGGCTGCCTTTGATCGTTATTATAAATGGCAATAATTAAATGTTAAAATTTTATTGTCAATTACATTACATTATAGTTTAATATATATGTATATCTAAACAATAGTGATGTGTATTGACGTTTCTCGTTCGTTTTATATTTAATTATTCTGTTATTTTTCTGCTTATAATAAAAGAACTTAACTGTTAGAGTTATTATTATTTGAAATAAGTATTAATAATGTGCAAAATTTGTGTGCCTTATATAAAGATCGCATCGTCTTATATCGAAACATCAAAGTTGACTGGTGAAAGGCAGAGTTTCAAATCCAGAGGGATCGGTCATATCTATCGCGAAAGATCGGAATATATCCTATCTCAGCAGTGCTCTTTGAACGCGATATATATTCTGACTATTTGTTCTTGTAAAGTAATACAGCTGCGAATCCGTACCTTCTCGTGCTCGTTATCACGAGAGACGGGAGTTCTTTCCATCTTCATCTGTGTTCCATTGCTCGCTGCTATATCGCAACGAATTTCATCGATCTTAATCGCTCTTCTACTTTCTGCGCAACCGCTCTCTGCCTTCTTTGCAGATCTTCATCGCCGCCGTCGTGTTTTTCTTACGGTTTTTACTCTTTTCAGTCATCTTTTTTATATCCTTTTATGGTTCTGACTGCTCGCACTCGATGTAGTTTCAACGAACATTTTATATTTATTTTTTTTCTTTATTTTATTCTTTATCTTTTCTTTCATTCGTTGTTCCGATGGTCTGTGAAGTTGGCTCCCTAAAATGCAAATTTTACAAAATTGATATGGCATTTGATTGTTCAACAATTCGTCCATAAATAATCCTTTTTTGTCATCCTTACAAAAAAATTAAAAATAAAATAAAAATTGTACAAGTTTCATATTGAGAACTCTTTAATGCTTTTTTTAATTATATAGACAATCCACATGTGGGTAATCAAATGCCATATTAATTTTGTAAAAATTCGCATTCTGGAGAACCACTTCATAAATCTTGGATGGAGCCGTACTGATCATTCGATTCTCTAACAAGAAAATGGAATTTCCCCTCGTTATTTTCACTCATTTCCTGTTATTATTTCATACTTTGTTTTTCGACACGCGATATACATTTATATCGAATATGTGTGTATATCACCATAATTTTTAAAAAGATTTCATATGCTTTATATGTGATATAAAATATTCTTTCTGGATCTCGCATTTACTTTGAAATACTGTCAATTTATAAATACTATGTGTACACACAGTACATTTATATTTTCAAATATACCATTCAGGAAAATAGGTCTCATACTAATCACGCACGTACGATCGCGGCATAGATTTGTACCTTGGACTGGGTAGGCAACTTGGAACTTAAGCATATTAATCTGCAGATATATAGAACGTATGAGCTCGGAAATTAATTTCAAACAATTGGCCCGCACGAAGTTCGCGCGGAGTGGTTATGGGACGATAGCGACGGCTCTGTTCGAAGAAATTTTAAATCGATTCGAACCATTGATTAAGACAATACACCTTTTTCGAACGTGCTTAATGTTGTATGAACGATATCATTTATATTGGATGATTTTTCGGAGCGCGAATTAATCTTGTTCACGAAACACAGTGGTTCTATTAAAAGGCTAATTTTCCTTTCACAGCTACATTTTTAATCCTATTGTAAAATATAGTTATGGATTTATGATAGTTATGGCTTTTTGTTCATTGTAACATGAATAATAATGCGACGAAAATTTCAGGAAATTGCAATTCTGAGCATAGTTGTGAATAATCGACTGGATTCTAAATTAGTGACTAAATTTTCGGACGTCACAGATTTGCAGTGCACGTACGCGACCAAATCTCGAGATCGATCTTACTCGGAGATTGTATTGCGGATAGGATTGCATTCGCTTCTTGAAGATCACTTGGATGCAATTTTACGTGATTTTCATGGTGTAACCGCATAGTAAGAATCTACGAAAAAGCTCTCTCTCTCTTCCTCCTTTTTTTCTCGATGCTACTTTTATAATAATTATTATAAAAGTATTTAAAAATTAAAGTTAAGAAATCTGCAGAAACAGATTTCACATATCGTGTAATATAAGAAATTTGCAATCGTTTAAAATAATATTTTATAATATAGTGTATTTTTATTTGTGCCATTTAATAATTTATATGATTCTGAATTGTTTACTAAAATATTAAACCATATTTTGATTGTATCGAATTATATTTTGGAAATCTGATATAGTGTAGAAAGATTTTATTTCGCATTATTGCAAACAATATTTTGTTTGTTTATTTGTTTGTTAATTGTTTTATTTAAAAATATGTAGCATATAACAATCAAAATTGTCAGTAACTTTTTATTTTATGAAAATGAGGAAAAAAAGAAATAGAAAGATATCTTTTACAATATATATTATTTATATCGATAAATCTCTTATAAAATTTGAAAAATTCATTAGTGCAATATTTCGAGGCATTTTATGTCGGATTATTTGTGTTCACATTGTTTAACGTTTTAATTTACAACATATGATTATATCTGGGAAAAACGTAATCGTTATTTTGACGAGCGCCAATTGTATCATTAAAGTTAAATTGATACCACTCTTTATCGATTTATACTTAATTATTCAAGAAGCTGCAGAAGATATAACGATTTTGTGATAATCATACACATTGGAAAAGTTGGAATATTGAAGTACATGTTCACAGCAAATTAAATATCTATATTACATATCTATGATACATAAGCAAATGAAAATTCAATTTCAGAGCACATGAAATTATGCACTACTTCCATTGCCTCTATGGTCATTCGACTAATATATTCAATAGAAACCGACAATTTAAACGTATTACGTGATGAATTAATTTTTTATTATATAATAATTGTGCGATAAATCTAGGATTTTTAAAATATTCATGGAAAAATAAAAATCTCTTATCATGTGCATTTTTCTATATTTAATATTTATATTTTAAAATATGAGAACCAAGAAAAAAAATTAAATTGTTTATCGGAAATAAAGACATAATCATGCAATTATAATAATTTATAAATATAGGAATTTATTATAAATAAGCTTATATTATTTCATATTATATATGGACGCCGTAGTTGCGCTGGAGGCAATCATATTTGGCCGTAGCTGTATGGTCTGAACCACTTCAGCTTCATAATGGATACTCATGGATACTTCAGGGATATCGAAAAAATACGCGCACTAATCAACATGATATGAGAATCGTCTGATTGCTCGTTCGACATTTCCGATACTCGACTATACAAGCGATGAACTTCGAACGTTGACATATGTGACATACGCGATCGTCATTTCGCTGGACACGGGATAGATACGACAAGCACAAATTACGAACAGTTGATTACTGTTGGACATACCATTATTTGAGCCGTTCTTATGGCATTATAAACCAGAACACGGAAACCGTATTTTGAATTATTGTCGAACAAAATTTGCAATGCAAAGCAGAATAAAGTTGTACACTGCCAATTACGTGCAACAGCAAAATGTAATGTTACTCCTCTGCTGTGCAAATAGCTCAATCACCCTTCGATGATCCTCCTGATGGTTTACCGCACGTCGCGTGGCACGTTCGCACGCACTCCTGTGCATCTCGTGGAATTGTCAACGTTGTAATATCACGTGGAAGCACCTGCGACCGCACGGAGCTCCGCTATAATGCGCCTTGTAATCTCAAGAGTCAAGCTCTACATCATCGAGATCGTCACGAACGGAAGCTCGGGATTGCTCGTGGATTATCGATACACGTTAGGTATTTTTTTGCATCACGTGCGGATAGTCGATCCGTCACCAATATCAAATTTATTGCCATCATGCCCGTTTACTAACGTAATTTATCTCACGACGGTAACGGCCTTCTCGTAAATCAACGCCGATTGATTCGCTCGTTCATCGTGCCATTCATTTCACGCTAGTTCACGTGAAGTTCGCATTCCAATAACTTGAGAAGTAAACACAATAATGATGTCACAGGAAAGAACAATTCATTTTTAACGTTGTTTTTGATATTTGAAATTTTTAATAGATTTTTAATGATAAGTACAATGTGATCAATTATGCGTTTTGTTTATGATAATTGTGTAAATTACTATTCAAGTTGAAAAAAGATTCTTGGAATTAAATGCATATTATGGTCAATTCTATAAAAAAAATTTTTTTTGTTTCAACATTCGAATATTCTTTTATAATTAAAAATAATACAAGTTGAATCAAGAGAAGAAGTCACATAATTTTAGAATATACCATGATTATTTCCGAAGCCACTCTTGAGATCATCACTGAAGAATCCCGTAAGTCGTGTAATACCGAGGCGACGCTTCTTCTCTCGCGCGTCTGCCTAAGTAATCACGCTCAGTCCACTGTTTCATCCCTCATTCCCTTTGTTCCGCACCCCGACTTTCTTTGCCGCGCTCTCCCAGCGTCGGTAGAACGTGCAAAATGGAATTTGCTGGCGTTAAGTCGGAGTGCTTACGGTGCTTTATTTCTTCACGCCCCCGCTCCGTCTTTTCTTCCCTTGCGCGCTGCACGACGAACGACCTCTCTTCGTTAGCCGCTGATTATTCGGCTCGTTACCATTGGCATTCCGTTCTCTTACCTCTCCTCCCCGCCTTCTTTTTCGCTCAGATAAGGGCGCGCGACTCGTAAAATTAGTAGTCGCCGTTTACGAGTTCTTCGGCGGGGATACCGCACAAATATTGAATTTATGTGGGCGGATGGACGCTATTCTGCGGCTTCCTTTCCTTTCTGTATTTCGACGCGAGAAAACAATACCAGAAAGAAAGAGAAAAAGAAGGAGAAAAAATGCAAATGTATTGTTTGTGTCGCCAAGTACGATCTAATATAAAACCAACCAACGGACAATAAAAATGGAAAAACACAATTATACAAAGAATATTGGATAACGATATTTTTTACAAGCAAGTTTTTTTTTTGCTAATTTCTAAGAATCTTTAATGACTGTCTGTCCAATAAGCAATGATTAATTTTTTCTGAGAAGATAGAGTAAAAATAAAGAAGAAGGACGTTGGATCAATGAAAAGAGAGGTCTTTCCTGTTGATCCCGTTGCGCGTACATATGTAATCGATAACGAGCAATTCAACGGACCGTGGATGCGCTTATACGCTTATATGACCAAGACGACGCAGAGAAATTGGCGGCGGTGACGAGGTCGAGGGGGATAGGATGGTGACTCGAGGCGGCTCGACGGCGGAAAATGTGTAGGTTCCTCATGTCTATAGAAGGTAATGGGAGGTCTGGCAAGTCTACTGCCGATAGAATAAAGTTGTCAGCTACGGCCCGAGACATCCCATCCGAACCGCCTCGTAAATCTCTCGAAAGTTTCCGAGAAGGGTCGTTTTTTCGGCACTTTTGCATCCTTTACCTGCTCATACATGCACTTTCGAGACAACGCTTATCAATTATTACGTCGAGCCTTCTCAATTTTCTCGATTTTGTCGTTATTGATATGCATCGTTGATCTACTTGTGTAGAAAAATAAGAGATACAGTTGCTCACAGTAATCAATTTTATTCAGAAATGACAGATTTTTATTGGAGTGATAAATTTGATCTTCCAGATATTTTTTGGATAAACAATTAAATTGTGTATTATCCATTTCTCAGGCCGTGAATTTTTCCAACACATTCTACGTAGCCGACGTATTTTTTTATGTTATTTACTTATCTGCGATGATGCTCGTCCTCTTCCTTAATTATTGATCGCTAGCCCATTTACGTGTTCTAGTTAACGCGCGGCAATTATTAGGATGAGAATATGCTAACGAACGATGATTGACAAACGGTACTAATTAACGTACCTAGCATTGCTTTATGGAGCAGCTATCTTTGATATCGAAAGCGATTCGGAATAATTCCGCTTTCGAATTCCCGTTGCGTGCTTCACATTACTGATCTCAATATTGGCGAAATCTACGAAGTAACGCTACGATTCACGATAGCAGCGTATAATGCGTGCGATTTTACTTATCAGCGATGTTGCTGGCCTAAATCGGTATTTCTGTTGTCGCATAAGGGATCGCCGCTTTGCGGACTAACGACCGCAGCCATTGCGGTCCACGATGTTTTGCTTGACTTCCTAAGGAGAGTCCGTAAATCACGGCTAAACGGGTTGCGATCCACGGTCGTTATACCAAATTTTCGCATAATACACACACGGGACCGTGTACCGCTAAATTTATACCAGTCATTACAAACACCATGGTTTATGCAGTTTCTGCGTCGTGTGCTAATTGAAACAAAAAATCCCGCTCCTAGTGTGAGTGGTATTATTCTCGAGTAAAAGTCGTTAATCGCAACTAGCTGCGCCTGGGAAACATTTACGATGCTTACTTGGCGAAATAATTGACATCCTTCATAAACGTTGCGCAAAATAATTTCAAGAACAGTATTATTACTTAATGTACATATAATAAGATAAAATTCTAAGTATGTATTTCTCGCGCACGTTTATAATTAATTTCGAGAAGCAGAATATCGTAACAGCCGCAGCGATATTATTATTCAAAGGCGTAAAGTAGTAAACATCTCCGCATTCAACGCAATCTTATTTTTTTATCTTAAGAAGTAACAGAAGGAGTTGCAATTCGCGTTGGAAAAGTAGCTCGAGAGTAATACTGATGCTCCGTAAGGTTCCCGGCTAATGTAAGAACGACATAACTCCGGAGTTACCTCTCACTTGCTCGCGACGTCAGGAAATACGTTTCTTTGCAGGGATCTTGCTCAACGGTATTAGGAAGAATTACCACCGTTCTTGTCCCCGAAGAGCGTAGATTATTCTATTCCGTGCTCAGTGAGAGACTCGGAAAGACTCATTTCATCCGAGCGTGAAGTCCCTTCCCTTTCTCACCGTTAAATCCTCAGCTAAGTTACGCGAGGCGTGCTTTGGCACCTTACTCGGGTAATTCGGCGGCCATGTCATTTCAAGTGAAATCCCAATCGCGAGTGGTGTTCTCGCAACGAAACGCACGCGAATCAGCGGACCTGAACATGTTTGCCGGCGTCGACGAACATGTTCGAGATACGTGCCAAATATCACCGCACTAACGCCGTTGTTGAAGGTAACATTGTACAGTCGATTCTCTCGTTCCCTCTCCTCTCCGCTCTCTCTCTTCCCTTTGTTGCGCCGCAATGCTCGGTCAAGTGATGTGCCATGTGCGTCGTTAAGGGCACTTCCTGACTGCGCCCCTGTTTTAACGCGCACCCTCTTTGCCGTTATGGAGATACAATTTGTTTTCGAATGAATGTGGGTGTATCGTGTACAATTTAATACGAAAGAGAACATTACAAGATCCCTGAAAGATTCAAGTGCACAATTAAAAATAAAATGAATTCAATTTCTAGATTAAATATCTAGATTAATTAAATTTCTACATCAAATATATGTATAAAAGAATAATATAGCAAATAATGTGACCACATTCGCTACTTTCATACGCGCTTACACCGGCACATTTCTGCATATTGCTAACTCAGCAACAGCGGCGGTATTTCCTATCGTATTAGCATTCTCTCTTTGTACTTTATATTAACTTGATGCCGCGTGCGAAATACGTGGATACGATGTATCCATTTACGGAGACAACTGTGTACAAAATCTCTGTGTCTTATGTCAACTGCGAGTTAAGATTAATTATGCGCTGCAAAAAGGCGCAAGCGAAATACGACTGTTGCCGACGGATGGTGCCAAGCGCGAAGAAACCTTAACATTTATTGCCGACGAATACAGTGGTGCGGAGCGAGAAAAAAAGTCGGCGGAATATTATTATACTGCATCATAGTCACTCGCAAGGCGCGGAGAAAAATGCTTTTGCATCTGCGGCTGACTAACGTTGGGATATAAGTAATGGTTGCGCGAATTTCCTGCGGGGCGATGTGTTACCGGTGTGTTTTCTGCGGACCGGCGATACGCCAGTTTCTTATTGCCACGAAAGCCGCTGGCTTTTATTGCGAGCAAAAAGCGCATATCAAAAGGGGAAACCACGAACGAGTAACATCGCCGGCGATATAAACGCCCGCGTTCACGTGGGACGTCAAAAACTCTTACAATTGTTAGATAACGCCGAGCGTCGACGAACAAAACGACTGTTGGCTTCGAATTATTTGTCCGTCCATTTAAAACCACTTTTACAAGGCCGCAGAGCGGTTTAACGATGATAATTATAAGAGGGAACTCGAGTGCTCGGCGCAGATACCTGTGTTCACGGAAGGAGCATCATGAACAATGAAATCAAATGGTACTATCGTGAACATTTCTACAATAAGCTGGGAAAAACGACGGGCATTCTCCGGCTCAAATGGAAGTTCTCTCCGCGAAAGTCCGGTACAATCCTTTCGGTGAAATTTCCGATGTCAAAGCGTCCAATCTCAATTGGAAAAATTGGTCGCTTCCTTTACTTGATCTCATTTCATTATTTCATTATTACACTACTTCTCCACATGACACACGACACTACAGAGATTTCTGAACCGGCGTAATTTAATCATATGTGGACGAAGATAGGAATTGATATTTTTCTGTCTTTCTAAAACAGTTCTGAAAAAAAAGAAAAAAAAGACAGTTCTAAAAAACATTTTGCATTTAGTAATTGAAAAATTGCTATAAAAAGGAACTTGTGATTGTCATATACATACTCTTTACATACTGTATATATGTTTATTATCGGTAAATATAAATTGTCACAGCTGTGTCGAGACCAGCAAATTAATCTAAACATTTTAAACAGATGAAATATCCCGTCGCTAGTAAGAGATCGATAGGTTCGCTAAAAATTGCCAGTCCTCTATATATCTCGCTTGTCCAATCGCGAGTTAAAACGTAAAACTGATCGCGACAATAAAGAGTGGTAACGGCAACGTCGCGCGATATTCTCTGCCGAGGGTAAAGTCCGCGCTCCATTATCATCCCCTAAATCACACCGGTAACGTTTTTGGAACGGTCGTAACTCTGGACTCTGATGTTTTTGGCCTCATTAGTAGCCGTCTCTTGGCTTGATGCGCTACATGGAGGAGGGTCCCGTTAGGCCAAGAGGGAGCTGAAGGACCTCGCCGGCGAGATGGTCGGGAGAGGCGAGAGGGTGGGTGGAGTGGAAGGAGCTAACAGTGGCTGCGATTAATATTCCCCGGTTCTACCGAGAGAGAACCCCCGCCGCACCTCGTATCTTCGTCCCTGTACCAAGCCTTCTCCCGTGTGTTTGCGCTTTGAGTCACAATCACCGACAACGTCGACGCCTACGTCATCGCTACATATCTTTTGAGCCCCGTGTTATGTGTAATATCACGCTGAATCGGAAGCACTTTGCGGCGTGACAGCGATTAATTAACGAACACGTAGCTGTCGTTTCTCGCTCTCTCCCTTACTCTCAACAATTAAGTGAGCTTCAATATATTACGAAGACATTTATAGGTCTACGTCAAATGCGACAGGATCGATTAGAATTAAACCAGAAAATGTATAGATAATTATTGAATTCAATCTAAATTAATTCTTCTAGTTAACAGAAATAATCTTGGTCGCTTCCTTTACTTGATCTCGTTTCATTATTTCATTATTACACTATTTCTCCACATGGCACACGACACTACAGAGATTTCTGAACCGGCGTAATTTAATCATATGTGGACGAAGATATTTTTGATTGATTTTGAATTGATATTTTTCTGTCTTTCTAAAACAGTTCTGAAAAAAAAGAAAAAAAAAAGACAGTTCTTAAAAAAACATTTTGCATTTAGTAATTGAAAAATTGCTATAAAAAGGAACTTGTGATTGTTAAACCCTAACTTTATTCATTAATATTTTAAAGGTCGGTTACTTGTAATTTTGTGAAAAATTAAATGTAATTTTATTAAAGTTAAAAAATCAGATTAAAAACACGACTATTTGACTTTAATATCGTTATCAAATTATTATATTTATTCATCGCGAATGGAAATAACAGACGTTTGTAATTCAGTTGTTAATATTAACTTTATAATTGCAATATTAACTCAAAGTATTGCTTTTATAAATGTAATACATAGATATTAGCTCTCTTTACAAGTTGAAATATATTGTATACATATATTACATCGCTACCATGTATGATGATCGAAAACTTTTACATTTTCTAAGCAATGGACAAACCGAGATGTATTATAATAGCATAGATGAACAGTTTGCTTGGTTTTCACAAACTCTCATTACGATTCAATGAATCCTCACGGAACGTGGGAAGGGATCTATTTGCGAGATTATTTCATATCCGGCAAAGCCATTATAATAGTCGAGAGTTGGGGGGAAATTACGGAGAGTTAAAAGTGTCATTCGCGTAGCGCTTTCCGGTTTCCGGCCATGAGATAATTAAGGATCGCAGTTAATTCCGCAAGTCCAGCCACCACGCGCAGGTGCACCAATGCGACGTTATATACAATATATGCATATATACCTGTATATACATGCCTCACATGTACATATTGCCCGCACACGCAAAGCACACCTAGAAGCTGGAAGCGTATTACGAGAATGATGCGTTTATGGAGTTTGCACATGCGTGTATCGTCGCCTTAATCTTTGCAGCGTGAAAATAAATGAACTCATCTAGAGCTCAGTTAGCCGCGTGTTGAGCAAACTGAATTTAAAAACATGTAAACTTTTATTCTTATAAACATTTCACCGCATAGCTGATTTCGTACGCGGTAAGAGATATGATATTTTATAATTTTATATACGTTATTAAGTCTTATTGTTAGATACAACGTGTAGGCGTGCACCATGTAGTAATAAAATAGTTATAAAATTATTTGATCGTCATCGCGTTACGGCTGCGGATGCGGTTTTTACGGTTATAGCTGCGCTGCGAAATAGTACAAAATCACTGATTACGAGGGATATTACGGTTACTCCCTTGATTCGGGAGCAAATACCAGTAACTAAGGCGACGTAACATTTATTACCTGCCGCGGCTGTCGCTCCGCGAAACAGCGTTACGTAAAGCGCGTACGTTCACCGCGATGTACGTGCAATGAATATGCAGCAAAATCTCCAGGGAGACCGTTGGGATCGCAGGCTGCATTGTAAGAAAATCAACCGCGTTAGAGTGGAATATAAAGTTGTTCGCCGCTCTCGATGGCGGCGACGCAAACCGGCGTTATAAACAAGCGAGCATACTAATTAACCGCTTTCAACCTTTCGGGAACGCTACAATTTCAACTAATTAATAGCCGCGCGCTACCATCCTCTTCGCGATACCCTTTCTCCGCGAGCGCAGACATCTCGCGAACTTCTTCTGCGCGAGCGTTTAAGAAAGCATAATCCGAACACGCTGGTCCGCCCTCGTAATTTACTGGAGCGCCCGCGTTTAACAAGGCAACGCGGCGAGGAAGAAGCCTACGAACCTCTAAATTACCTAGGATACTCGCGAGACGGAAGAATACGGAGGCGAGGGAGGAAGCGACGAAGGAAGAGAGACAGGGAGATCCCGCTGCAGCGGCGAGTATTATGCAGAGCGCGGCGGACTGGAGTGCATGAGAAATTAGTGTCTCGTTGCCATAAGACCAACGGCGTCGTCTGTGCAGTATGGCCGACACGGTAAAGCGGCGGGTTTTATTTACAATCTCTAGAAAATAGGTAGAATCGGAAGAGGGCTGAGAGATGATTTAGTCGGCAAGTAAAAAGTGAGAAAGAAACTAGAAATAAATGTCGTAACTGACGAAAGTCCATAAGACGACAAACATATAAATCTATTAAAAATTCCGGCAATTTTTCTTTTTTTATCACTCGCAGCTGTATTAAGATAAAAATTGAAACTGATCGACTTGACGAGAATAGTGTACCACTCGCTATTGTGATCGACTTTTTACAAATGGGAACGCGACATGAGAAAGACGTTGCGGAATAATTTCTGAACGTATAGAAACGGAGGAAACCGTGACGGGAATGAGATGAACGAAAGAAGAGGCTAGCGGAAAATAAGACGGCAGAAGCGTGACATCTTCTTCCACACACAAGCGTAACATAAAACTTTAGTGTAAGATAAAGGAAACCCCGTCTCGAAAAGAGATTGCGCAGGGAGAGTATGAGTGTGTGTGTTCAAATCAGCTCTCTCTCTCTTTCTCTCTCTCTCTCTCTCTCGTATTAAAAAAAAAGAGTTCCACAAACGAAAGCAAATGGGCGAACTGCTAAGAAGCCAAATATCCATGTCGAATAATCTGCATAACCACATCAAAGTGATCCCGAGGCTGCCACGGCAGGGAGGAAAAAAGAGGTGAAAACTAGCTGAAAGGAATACCACTTACCGAAAAAAGGGTCGAAAACCGAGAGAGGAACCGAGCGAGGAACGCCGGTGGTGAAACGCAGAACTCGGAGTGCGGTGAAACGGGATGGGATTGGATAGCGCGCGATTACGATACGTAACCCACATTCCCAGCTGTCTGGTTTGCGCGCCGTACGGTTGTTGCACCCGGTAGAGTCGATAGCCAATTACCGCGAACGTATACACCGATGGTGCATGCATATACGTGGTCGTATCCGCGCGATAGCTCGACGCGCGATACTCGTCCGAGATCGAATATAAGCAAGAAGGCGCGTACTCACGCGCCCGCCCGCCCGCCCGCGCGCGCGCGCGCGAGAACGCGTTCGTTTGCATAGAATTTGTGTACCGACGGCTTTACGAGGTTGTCGACGTCGTGTAAGTGCCATCCCTATTTTCATCTTCCCCCTTCGTATTTCCTCCTCCTCGCGAGAGAGGGTGAGCGACGTTGCGGGAGCCGCACCCCCGCTGCCGCTACTGCTAGGTGCGCTCGGCGTAACTACGTTGGAACAATCGAGAATGCTGTTCGACGGGTATCAATCGATGCCGGAGGTAGGGTAAGTTCAAGTAGATGCGCAAGTCGCAACGCATCTCGCAACGAACCTTTGTGAAACGTTACGCTAAGAACGTGAGAACGATACTTGGCAGAAACTACGTTTTTTTAAGATATCCAATAAAAGTTTTATTTCTTCCCAGAGCAATGAGAACTTTCTATGAGAACTACGTTCTATAGAAAGAAAATTGTTTATCTTTTAAGCTAAATCTCGTGTGAATTTTTACTAACTCAAGATTTGCTTAACACACGATATTGCAGCGGGGAGAAAATTTTTTGTACGTTCGCGTTTAAATGAAAACGTGTTGTAGAGTGCCGATACGGCGATTATTCACGCTAAGAATTCCAGGGATATGAAAAAAAAAAGAGAATTTCTATAGTCTTGTACTTTCATCGCACATACTTCCGACGTAATTGGCGCACGCTAACGTAAGGTATACCCCAACGACTTAATGTGCTGCTTTTGCCTTGCCTACCCAGTAATCTAATTCTGAAATGGCGCCTTAAGACGCGAATTAACGATTCGGTGTAATAAAGCATGCGACACAATTTCAAAGTGAATCGCTTTAACCTCAAAAGTAATTATAGTGATTACGAGTAATTAAAATCAATGGCGTGATAAAGACACTATTGTGCAAGAATCTTGGAATGTCGTTGCTCGTGATAGACAATATTTGCCGTTCTACACGGTCAAAATTCTTTCGCGTAAAAATATATAGTACGTGCACATTTCTTCCAAGTAGAACATCTAGAGTTAATTAAGTTAGATGAGAAAGACTATTATTCTTGTTCGATAGCTCCTAGGTATTTCTACAATAATATTTGTAAGCAATTCATTTTTCTCAAACATTGTAAACAGTAGTTTTATCTTTCTTTTATTGTCAGCAAGTTTCTCGCAAGTGTGAGATTGTAAAAAAAAGACAAACTTTTCGGAAATTCATTGTGTGCGAAAATCTTGATGCGCAGCTTTCGAGCGCAAGGATGGCGATATTGCGGCTTGACTTCGCCAGTCAGCTTTGATCGACGTCTCTATGGTCGCTCGAGGCATCGCAGCGCTACGATTGTGAACGGTACTTAAGCCGATGTGCTATCGACACGCTTGGGAATTGGAGCTGGTAGGGCAGCTGCTACTAAAGTATGCATGAGTAGAGACTGTTTTGTATCGGTAGCTTCATTGTGCGCGCGCGAGTGCTCCTTGTACACGTTAGGTTGTACCGTTCCTGCACTACCGAAGCTACAATACGTACCTCGTGCAGCAATCATATGATTAAGGATGGTGCCTCTGCACCGCTTCTTCGAAATGTTTTGAAGCTTACGAGAGTAAAAGCATTTAAAAATTGGTGTAACGGAACGATACAAGTTATAAACGTATAAACTCATCTCACAATTTCATGTGAGAAAATTCTGAAGTAACTTAAAAATATTTTTACGTGTAATAAAATGCAAATGAGGCCGTGATTAAATGAAGCTCATTAAACGTATCGCAGGGATAGTAATGAAATCTGCGGAACGTATTCGTATCTTTTTACACAGACATTGTATTATAGGAAGTGAAATATTATATGTTACGAGAAGATAATACAATATAATAGCATAATGGTATATCGTCTCGTTACGTAAAAGATCGATAAATAGTTTGTTTTTAATTATTTTTTTGGCATTTGGTTACGCAAACATAAATTTCATTTAAAGCGGGAAAACAAAATTATGCGTTGCTTGAAAACACCCCTTAACCCTTCGTTGATAATCGCGGTATTTTATTCCGAGCATGCCCCCGATGATTTTCTCCCCGGCTTAATCGTCCGCGCGATGATTAAATGCAGCCGTAGTCTGCCGCGCCAAGATAATACACGCGTAAGCTTCGGGTGCAAATCCCGCTATCTTGACTTTTCCGAAGTTGACTCGCGCCAGCGTCAACGGCGACGACAACGACGACGTCGACGACGATTCGACAACGAAATAAAACAGGGG
The DNA here is from genome assembly GCA_021460005.1 of Tetramorium alpestre. Classification (NCBI taxonomy): domain Eukaryota; kingdom Metazoa; phylum Arthropoda; class Insecta; order Hymenoptera; family Formicidae; genus Tetramorium; species Tetramorium alpestre. Next base: position 296,330 of record JAJVSH010000091.1, read on the forward strand.
ACAGTCACATCGGGCGAAATTGTCGTTCCCCTCGAAGCAGGTAGTAACTTACACCGAGAAAATCTATATTGAGAAAGGAGAGCTATTTCGGTGAAACTTTACTCGACTTATCGTCGGAAGGAAACGAGGAAAATCGGTTAGTGTCGGATAGGAGGAGAAGAGAGGTCTTTCGACAAAGTCTTTCTTCACAAGGGAACTTCTTCTAACTGCTAAAATACCGCGGCGCGAATGATTTTTGCCGTGCGATAACGCTAGAGGAACAAAGATCATTCTTTTTTTTCCTTTGTTTAGAAGAAAGGAAGTAATAGTGATAAAATCAGTTCGCATAAATGAGGAAGGAAGCCGGAAGCACAACGCGGAAGCGAGCGCCGAGAGATTCCCTGAAAATAATATCAGATCGCTGATCGGAGAGATTACGATACTCTCATTAAACGATTTCAAAACATGAAAATTTTCTTTTTCAACAATACAACGGAAATTCTATGTAATTTGATTCCGAAGTACGTGTTTCAAACTCATGTAGTGTGATCGGATATGTTTATCGATTAATATTTCAATAGTAATTATCATAAAATTCTATCGTCAAATCAACCGGCAATAACGATGCCAGGTCTGTAATAAAAGTCGTGCTTCAATAAGCTGTCAGAAAATAAGCGAGTACGTTGCAAACCGTAATGATATTCCGCACATTGCATTTTATGGATGCGTGCTAGATTAAATGAAAACTGCCGATTGATGCATCGAAGTTTACTGCGTTATTCTTTCGCTATTGTGCGCTTCCGGTTTAATCGGTATCCGTATCGCCATTTAAAGCAGGCAATAATTTATTTGACACCGCGTAATCAACAATGCGAATTCATCGAAATAAGATAACTTCGCTGCAATTATTCTGAAAAGTTTTATTAAATGCTAATTAACAATTTATCGAGCATATTAATTTAAATTTGTTGTAGGAAAACGATAGTTGTGACGTATAAATATAATTATACCAAATAAATTAAACTTACTGCGTGAATAAATTAAACTTTATCAAATCTTATCGCTGTCGAGATTTACCGATCGTGTAAGCAGCACGTGTCCTATGGTGCCACGAACCAGTTTCAAAATTATTAAAGTCGAATTGAGTTTGGACAGGAAGCCGAACTACAGTGCGAAACTATCGAGATCTCGTCCCGTTCCGGCTTTCGACTTTCGAACGCGATCGAATCCCAAGTCCCATCGCGACCACCGCACGACTCGGGCGCGACTCGTGTATTCCGCGGCTGCTAAAATCCTCTCTCTCGATTCCATCCCCGACCTTTTCGTCCGCCATCTACCGCTGCCGTCGTCGTAACTCCCTGACAAGGAACCGGCCTTTAATGTACGAGTCGTGTTCGAACCGAAACCTGTTTGGGGTAGTTACGAGACGTACGTGGAACTTCAGTGTCTGATACCTATCGTTTCTGTGGCACTCTGCACGTACTCGACTGGGGGGATACGGAGGCACACTGACCTCGTCGGTGCGCCTTAGGGTTACACCACNTCGCCGTCGCCGTCGCCGTGAGGGATGTGCTTTAATTCAGGGTGCCGCGAGACCGATGCTACGAAGATAATTGCGTTTCGCTGCCTCGAAGGCGGAACGACCGCATTTGATAAAACTTTTTCGGCCACCTCAGCCCCCTCGGTTATTTCCTCTCTTCTCGCTCGCACACCGCCAACATGTGGTTCTCGTTACTCCGTTCCCCCCTTCCGATATGTGTGTGTCCGTGCGTCCTACCTCGCCGTCTGTTTCTACTGCAACACGTCGCAAACGGGGACGAAAATGGCACCGTGCAACTCCGGTGAAAACTCCAAGTGTGGTTTCCTGCTGTGGTACCGCTGCGCATTGCGATGCACCGTGCACAACTCGAGCCCTCTGGCTGATGCCGGCTAAATAATGCGCGCCTAGTCGCGTTAAGAGCTTCCGCGCCCAATTAACGCGTCAACTTTATTGCCGAGACTATTTTGCGCCCTTACGCGACTCACGGTGGAAATTATTTTATTCCGCGGTTTGTTTTAATAGAAACGTTACTTTAAACTGTCTTAAAACAGAAAATTAAAAACTGTTGAGTAATCTTTCCCTGTATTTTTTTTTCTACGAAAAACTTGGCGCTGCGCTCTTAAAAAAAAAATTTGTTTTGCAAATATTTTTTCACTGCGACCAACAAATATTTTCTATGCTGTATACAGAAGGGATTAACAAGTTTAGTTAGTATTGCGGCTTTATTGTCTCTCCATCGTTTAATCTTTTGTAGTACTATTTCCGGGAAACTTTGGCTCTTGCACATTTGACCAGATACTGAGTGTAGAGGCGAAGGAAGTCGCAGAGAAGGACTCGAGAGAAGCCAACTGCAGAGTATTATTAACGGACGAACTTTATCGGTTACTCTCGCACTTTCAGAGTAAACATCGACGCGATGATATTGCTCGATGATAAACAGCTGGCAGTTGGAGTTCTCTCTCAGAGCGAACTAGATATTGCTGATGTCCTGATGTAACTTCCACGCTCTCGGGGCTCGTATCTTTTTATTCCGGAAACGAACCATTGTAGCAAAGAAGTTGACGCGCGTCGGGGACGTATCAAGAGAGACTTAACTTTCATCGGTAAATAAAATATATGTTGATTGATGCGATATTAAAAGAAACCGCGGAAACGAAACTTTTTCTTCACTTAGCGATCTGAAAACATGATAAGCGCGTCAGTTTAACGCGCTTCGACCGAACTTGTAATCACGGATGCGCACGACAGGGTCATACGTCAATGTCTCCTCACTCATAGTTAATGATTATTCACAGGAAAGGGATCTACTCGCTGATGATTTCCGCCTTCAGCGGGAAGAACGAAAGTAAAGCGATTATCTATATTCGCGTGAATAATTTCTATCAGATATGACACAGTTGTTTCATATTGTTAAATAATTACACTGCCGATAAGTAACATAAGTTTCTTTCTGCCTTTAGATTTATGATTTCTTTTTAAACGATTAATTTCTATTTTCGTATTTAAAATAAAAGATGCATTGAATTATATAGCAATTAAACAACACCCGCATTAATTAAGTTTTCTTTATCAACAATCAGCGAGGAAAAATTCTGCGATAACAACTTGTAGATGAACACATCGTAAGATCTGAAAATTATTTAAAATTTACTAAGATTATTGAGTATTTAATTAGATAAGTTCTTAATTTCGCATTTAATGATTATTATATCATTACTATGTGCTTATTTTGTGTTTATAGAATGTGATTATCATGTTCATGGTTCAAATATTACATATCATGAGAGTATTGGCACGCGAATATGCATACCGCATTCTTCTTTCCTCGGTCTCAAGTTTATTTCTGTGATTTTCTGCTCTTCTCCAACTACCTCTTTCTTTCTCTTCGCTTTCTTTCTTCCTCTCTGTTTGTCTTTTCTGTCTTTTGTCACTTGCCTACTTACTAACCTACACGAAACGTCTCTCACGTCGTCTCGAGTAATGGAAGATCAGACTACTCGCGCAAAATGAAAAGCTAGGACATTCCTTATTTACTCGCTGGAATTAAAACATAGTTCGTACGTATAACATGGAGTGTAGTACCTATCAGTTAAACATATCGTTCTTTTATGTTATTTTAAGAAGCCGCCTTGAGTATCTTGCATTTATTTAAATATGTATATATTTGTCGTAAAAATGCCAATGCATTTCTCATCAACTATTTTCAAGCAATTCTATTAAAAATCTTAAATGTTATAATTATAACTATATAATTATAACTATAATTATAACTTAACAATACGTTATAATACGATGTAAATACAAAATAAAAAGTCTACACTATAAACTCCTATGGGGTTGCCACTGCTCCTACTCAATATTTCATTAATTTTGATGACTATAAAGAAAGTAAATTTTGACTAAAATTGAAGTTAATTTATCTAATTTAACTTCCATGTTAGTCAAAACTTTACCTTCCTTTTAGTCAAAATTAATGAAATATTGAGTAGGAGCAGTGGCGACCTATGGAACTATTATTATTTAAACAATATAAATATCTAAAAGAGAGATGTGCAGAGACATTTAAAAGATGCAAATTATTTAAATATACTACAATAGATGACTTAAATATACCCCTTATAGAAAATTAAAATGNGCCGTTTAGCTCGATTAAATTTAAATTTAAATTAAAGCTATTCTTCACAAATCTCAATGTATTTTGTAGAGAAAAACGCAAGACAATCAGTGTCCTTTAAACAAGTAGTAACATATCCAAATGTGACATTATTTGACATCCCGTATGCCGAGAGTTATTGGACAAGAGCACATACGGGTTCTGTCGAGTTGACGCTATTTATCTGGTACTGAGACATACACACGCACATAGAAAAAGAGAGAAAGACGGAGAATGGGAAAACTCGGTATGTCGAATCGCCGCAGTTGAATTAAACTACGGGCATTCCGGGCTGAAAATGTCTCAGGGTCGGCAATGCTTTCCGCAACAACAACCAATGCGGCCGTCGTCCCACATGCACCTCGTCGTCGTACCTTCGTAAATACACGTATATGCAAGCAAGAGCCCTACGAAAGTGTCGTTGTATCCGGCATGCGCGTATTCTGGCGCATCCCTCGAAAATGGGTCGGTTGGTCCTCAGCGCGCGCGTACGCTCGTCTCGTCGCCAGCGCGCACGTTCGCTTCGATGAACGCCGACGACAAACATTGCGGACAGAAATTCTACGTATTCCCGACTATCACGAGTACGCGCCAACGACGACGGTTCTGGCTTTCGCGGTATCGAAATTGTATCCCGAGAAAGTTCCACGGCGTTTCGCTGAAATTCCGCACTCGGTGAGCGCAGTTTGCATGCTATTTTTCGCATGCGTATGTGTTGCGGAAAGTGTGCTGCTGCTAGTCGTCTAGCTGCGTGTACGAGTTTTTTTTTTTCAATCAAAACTTCATTTTGTTTGTAACAAAATGGATACGATCTTTAGTCGCGCGTACATTTTGTTTTATATTTTCTCACGAATGATTTTTCAGCTTAAATTATTAGTCCTCTCTTTTTTTTTAAATTGACTACGAGTATATCGTTCGTACTTCTAATACGTGAACCGGAAATGAAACTGATGGAACACGGGCTGAGCTAGGTTGAGTTGATTTAAAAAATTGCCNGAGTGCACATCGATCGATCGTATTATCCGATCATATCACATTCGTCAGCGGAACTCTGGGGTAGAGAACAGCACAAGCTCTAGTCCGCAACAACGCAATGTAACAGATACGCTACGCTCGAATCCATTTCAGCTAAAACTCTTTCCTTCTGTCGTTTCCATTCTATCTGTTCAGCGCCACGAATGATTCGCGAATCACGTAATTTTCTTTGAGTTTTCCTTCCCCTTCTCCTCGTATAACCGTCCATACTTTCGTCAAAGAGAAGATTGAGTGGGCTTTTAAGAAGTTTGACTAACGAGAATTCTCGAAAGTAAGCAAGCTTTTCTTGAGGCACCACCGGAAAATTTACATCGAGATTGATCCCGTCAAAGAAATCATCGTTTCGTTCAGTTCAGTCTGAAGAAAATACGACGGGCGTTAAACAGGGACAAAATTTCATTAGGAGAAAAAATATTTGAAAATCTACGACTTTCTATATTCAACTTTAGATAATTATTATGCTTTTAAACTTCTTTTCTTCTTAATCGACATATTTTCGTTTATTCGTTTTTTTTTAATTCTTAGGTATTATATTCTTTTGTATTTGAATTTTTTTTCAATCAGTTATTCAAAGATGTTTTGATTTTAGTTTGAACAATATTAAAATGAGAAATTAACAATAGTCTTAAATATATATTGTCGCTGTCATTGTTTTAATGTTTTAATTAAATTTTGGCTTTGATACGAATTTCAAAGTATAATTTTCGCATTATCGTATGTAACTCTATATTTCAACACGGATATGCTTTCGCCAGAGGAATTTTACGACAACAATTATATATGTCTATTCAAGTGGACGTGATACGATATCAGTCTACATTTAGTATGATGTTTCGGCATTAGTTGCCATAAACCTATGCGATGTACTGATATACGATACACTGTCAACGAACCAATGTGTGCGATATCGTACGTGCCGTAATTTTAAACGTTTATCGACGCGTTACGATGGATAACCGATATTGTTCGTCGACGTACCATATTCGAAAAATTCCACACAATTAATAAAGCATGTATGGAAACACGGTTAAAATATATCCGAAATAATTGTGAGAATAGCTCGCAAATAACTTTGCATTGTTTGTTTAGATTGATTTTTCTACAACCGATTCCTAAAACGTATACGTTTATAGTGTCTATCGCGGAAAAAAAATAACGCTTATCCAACTTTCTTTTGCTAGTTATAGGAAAAGTATTACACAGAGCGAAGGGACTATGGGGAATATCGGGCTGTGGGCGGTGGTTAGTCCGTGGAATTTCTGTGGATTAAACCGAGCCCGGTAAAGAAGAAAGGAGTACCGCGGCGGCATTATATCGGGAATATTTCGCCGTGACTCCATCCAACCGTATCGGTTTCCCCTCTCCTATTGTTATACCCCTGCGAGTTTCCCGATACTTGGCGTTATATTAAATTATTATACTTTATACAGCCCGCCGGCAGTGGTGGCGCACTGCGATGACCCTGTTGTAATACTCCCTGCTGAGCGTGCAGAGTATTACGCACGGCCCTGCGGAAAGCTGCTTTCGGAAATTGGGTGATAAATTGGGAAATCGATATGCGCCCGCGAGTTGTTAAGCGTGATGCTTTACGCGCTGCGCCACCGCGTCGCGCCGCTGCTATTAACAAGACTAATTATACAAACGGACCCGGTTATTAATTACTCGGGAATCGCGAGAATCTCGCTGCGGGGCGTTTCGGGTATTTTCGCAGCAGACGCGAACATCGTGACTTGTACGAGCACATTGAATGGTCTCCCTTGCGATTTTCTTTTTTTCCCTCTTTTTTTTCTTTTTTCAAACCGCGTAATGCGGATCATTGCGGGCGAAGAAAAATGTTTGTTCGGAAAGCAGTTACGATGTCATAATCATCGATGCCGAGTGATAGAGCCGCGAACTGGTTTAATTGTTGACCGAGCTGGTACGTTAATTCGGACCGATTATCGCCTCCGTGACTGGACAATAATTAAACGGTCTGTAGTCTCTCTGTGAAGTGCTGCGGTTTCGCTCGCATGCTAACCTAAATTCATGGGATATATTTACGCCCGCATACTCACGTGCACGTTCATGGTGCACTGCCTTCACCCCTTCCCCCTTCGCCCCGAGAGATTCGCTCGGACCTCAACGCTATCGTCGACCACCGCCACCATCGATTTCGTTGTTTCAAGGCTTAATCCGTTCCGTTTCCAAACTATGGGATACGATAAAAAGTGCGGGAAGTACGATTAAGCAAATTTACCCTCCGCAGTAATAATTTTCATCATCGATCGATATTAACTAATTATAAGATATGGCGTTTTTGCAATATTTGCAACGATGCAAAAAATCTTACTCTGACTAATCTTATGAAACGATTTTTATGATTTTATGAGATTTTTGTGTTCGCCTTGGTCGGGTATCAATAAAAATCAAAGTCGTTTTATTTTTTCTAAGTAAAATTGTATTTTTTTCCCTTTTACGTTTCTATTTGAAATTTTGAAAAAATAAATTTTAAATTGTTCTATGAAACCATCACGTACGTTTTGAATCAAACGTTTACGTTTCATATCTCTCTCTCTCTCTCTCTCTTCTCTCTTCCCACAGATATTTTAATATAGTTAATGTGTTGTAGCTAAAGATACGATGCGTGAGGATTGATCGAGAGAGAAAGAGATTTTTTTTAAAGATACATCGCGCGCAGGAAATTCGATTTGTTGCAATTAGCGACTTGCGACAAAGACAGAATACCATGCAGAAAATAACGATCGCCATTAAGAGACGAAGCAATAGACCAGTGGAGAACTTAGTACGAGATTCCGCTCTATCGACGGATCCATTAGCATCCATTACAGCGCGATGCATTATTGCCCTGCTATATGCTCGTAGAAATATCCGCATTTACAGAATCGCTGTCGCGATTGTAAATAATGGAGTTTTATTAGGTCGGGATGAGAACATTCGTCGATTCGATTTCGATAATAATGGAGCTGGGCGATCAGTATATTAAACGACATGGCACACTACGTCAATTGCTGGCGAATGAATTAGTGTCGAAGGTCCAATACAACAATGATACGACGATTTGGTGGGCGTTTCTCATTGGCGCCGGTAGTAATTTCTAACTCAAAAGATCGAATTAAAACGATTCAACACCTAAACTGCTCTTTCAGCCGATGCTCTTTTCAGCTGGAATTATACGAATATCGAGGTGAAACGTATTACACAGCTGCGATGGCTGCTAATTATCGAGATATACATGTAAATAAGCTAATAACATTTTTACGCGATCGCGTTATTATGGCATTTGTCATTCCATCAGAGTTCTCATTACAGCGTTTTGTTTGATAGTCAATATGCATACGGCGTATCCTATAATATGCATTATAAATATTTATAATAGTAATTATAAATTATATTATATGTCATAATATGTACATATTTATATAATATGTACATAAGAATATTAAGAAAGAGGAGATAATTTTGAAATATCCTTCGTGTAATTCCCTCGTGACTAACGATGAATATTTTTTTTTTAAAAAGAGCAAAGCGTTATTGCGTTATGCATGACCAATAGGATGCAGCTACAAATTACAGTATTTACCGAAAAGTAGGTTATCTTTTTACAGGCCAATAAGCATTTTCTCACGATGCATATATTTTTCGTGATGTAGACTTTATAATGGGCAACTTTATAAATGTGCAACGTAAATCGGACGACGTTTTTATTATTCTGCGGCTTCTTCTTCGCGTGCACTTCGCTCCGTTACATCAGTATAACACGTTCACGCCAGACGTGTCTGACTACAACTTGGCTCTCGCTACTTTCCGTTTCGCGAGGCTAGTGCTTTAAGTAAATTGAATGACACGGACGCTATACACAGAACAGGATTATGGTACGTGCATTTGTACATACGTTGGTAAATATACATATATGATATAAACGATCATTTATATCATATGAAATTAATGAAGTACTTTCAACTTAATTTATCTTCGTCAATATAATTAATCGCAATTTAGAGGTTGGAGAATGGCATAAAGCATATTGAATAATATTGATAAATTTTACAAAATCCGATAATAGCCCAAAAACGAATAAAAACGAATTTTCATTACATATAATAGCGTGATTAAAGCCTTTTATTAAATGTTATATTTAATAAGAAGCTTGATAAAATGAAATGTCAATGCGAAATAAATTAATGGGGTGTAATGTGTAATTTATACTTTGAAATGCATGATGTTTCGTCCAAATGTATCCGTAATTGGATCTGCAATATTAAGATCTCAGAATGTGTCGTGATTATAAATTTCTAATGGATTATTGCATAAGGAACAGTGTGTACTCTTATTTAAACGTATTTATTATGTACGTGTACTTTACCGCCGCGATCAAATTTGCCTTGTAAAATTTTTGTTTACCTCTTTTCGTGAATACTTCATCTTATTTCGTTCGTTCTTCTGTAACACCGGTCCGTTATTTTCCCTTCGCTCTTTCTTTCGCATGGATGTCGGCGGCAGGTACACAGTTCCTGCAATTTTTGCTCATTTCAATACCCGCTACCGTACCTACACAAGTTCTCTTTCCCTTCTTCCTTCCAGAGCCCTTATCGCATTTACAACTTAGAATTTAATTCTCAGTTGACCTACAAAACAACGAGCAACCGATTCAAACAATAACCCTACTTAATGAGAGAAATCTCAACAGATTCTGCAGAATTTATTCGATTTCGTCGAATTTATTCTAGTTCTCGTAAATGTAGCAGAAAAATTCCGTATCGACCTCCTTTTAATCAAATTAGTATCTATCGATCAAATACTTAAAAAGTAACGGCGTTTATCATCGTAAAAACGTCATTCGCGGACATATTGCTTTTCTCATTGCATTATTTACGCGCTTCGATACGCTTATACACCCTGACGACCAATCGGAGGCGGTAAATACTTCGTCACCGAAGCCTGCAAGTACCATCCGCGAGTACGCTTTAGGGACCTATTACTTTTTACACTTCTTCGAGCCGAGCTGCTCAACGACGAGGTAAAAGACTAGCGTGCCATTTCGCACGGCCGCAGAAACCACCACACGGCCATCCTGATCTAAGATAAGGGTCGTTCTGGGAGTGACGCCCTTTAATATTTGTCACGGCCATCTTTTCCGATTAGCCACGCTCGCACCCCCGTTGCCGGCGATAAGGAAATTTACACGAGTTTCTAGCCTGTTCAGTTCACTTAAGCGTCGCGGCTTAATTTCGCTCCGAGTGGCAGTAAGGATACTTTAGTGTGTACCTTTTTTTTTTACTGGCCTGTTCGTGCATATCTTGCATTTTTTATTTAGTATATTTTTCATTTATTTTGAGCTATCTTTATGGGCGGAGGGTGTTAGATCCGCCTATGCTTTTAACATTAATAATTCAAATCAGGCATAAACAGTAATGGTTATATTTCGAGGCTAGTATGTCAACGGAAATTTAAATCGCGTCCATGGAATGATAACAGCTAAGCCGACTTGCACGAATTACGATCTTATCTTTTACGACTGGTAGAAGAAACTCTTGAAATAGGTTGACTGATCAAGATCCGTAGTATAATAAAGTATTTGCCTTCGAGGGAAGGGAATAGCGAGCCAGCTCGGAAAATAGTTCTCAATCGGATCTCACATCTTTATTATTGGGATTAACTGATTTGTTTCTAATTAAATCGTAATTGAATTTAATAATAATAAATCTAAATCGAGTAGAGATGAGAGAAGAGAGAGAATGGCAGTAACTGCTGGCGATCAATGCTGTCGTTATTCGATTCAAGACGCGTTCTTAATACAATCTAAATCAGTAGTAATTTAAAATAATTCACTTTGTGAGAGTCATAAAATATTCCAGACGCGGACGAAGAGCATTTAATCATTGAATTTGAGTGCAAAAGCCAGGTCGATATCTCGCGTAAGCACTCGAGGTGCAAACCGGATTCGCGTGATCCATCCTTGGTGGTTCATTACGGCGTCGTAGTTGCCGTTAATCTGGCGTTACATCGTCCTCTCTAAACCAGTTCGCCCGGATCCAAGGCCGAAACTTGGTTGCACACGTACAATAGCTTGATCCGGCGGCCACCTATATTGCCTATACACGACATAATACTGTGCGAGCGAGGCGAAGGGAGTTACTTTAACCTCTGTGGTTAAGCCAAAGCGCCTTGGCGAGCCAAAAGAGGAGAACAGAGAGGGGACGAGCGACGGTAGAAGGCGGCGGCGGTGGTCGGTCTAATGTTACCGCATCCAGGAACGCCGCGATTTCTCACCCTTATCTTATCTGCCGTGACCCCCCCTCGCGCATTCTCCGCACCACCGCCACCGCCGCCGCCGCCGCCGCTGCCGCTGCCGCCACCGACGACCCTCCGCTTTCTCTGTCGTCCAACGCGTTTCAGCTAAGAGTCCCCAAACCTCCGTCTTCCGAGCCCCCGAAGATAGATCCCTTAACCGTTACCCCCTATCTCCCGCCTCATTCTATCTCCTAAAAGGGATAGAAAGGGCAGAGAACTTAAATTCGCTTCTCAGGCTTTTAATTCCACGGATTGACGCGGAATTTCGAGCACAGCCGTTCGCACTCATACCATCGTCCCTCCTTCCTTCCATTCGCGACCTCCACCTTCGCTCGTCTGCTCGCCCTTTCGAGTCTTCGTTCGTCCGTCCCGCGACCCACCGCGATCCTCACGGGAGAGGGCGAGCTGGAAAATCTGCGGCATCGATCGGCACCGTCCGACTCGCGACTCGGTCGGAATTACGACCATCGATCGAGCGAGCGGGAACGGTTACCGCCGCGGCGACTAGCAAACTCTGCGCCCCTGCGTCCCGTCCCTCCACGGAACTGCCATATCCCCCTTTCCGCTTTTCCGCCGTCTCGCTCAACCATCCGCAGGACGAACGACCGCCTCATTTCCGGTTTCTGAGGAACGATCCCTTCTCTCCCGTCGGCAGCGCACGCGGCGCGAACGCTGCCGCTACTGCCGGCGAGTATCCATCGTTAATCCGGAAAGACTACGGGAAGTGGGTTTCCATGAATCTTTCAGATTTTCCGCGACCCCGGGATACTTCCCGAACGACGCTGGGGATAAGTAAATCTTGGTGGAAATTCGATTAAATATTTACGACAAGAAATATATCACGACTACACAGCTAATGCGCATCGTGAATTTTTAATATCTGCTCGAATGTGAAAGATATGATGGACGATATGGTTTTGATTTCATCTTACTTTCGACGATTTAAATTGGACATCGGAGCTGGTAATACCCGTGTCCGAAAGAATTTTCCATGTAAATTATTTTTTAAATATTTATGAATTTATTTTATAAATATGTTTTGATTAATTATATATAATAATTGCGATATTGCACGAAACCAGGAATAAGTAATATTTTCCATTTCAATATCGTTGATAATCATTTCCTAACAATTTCATAATATTTAAAATGGTTATTAAATAAATAGTTATTAATTTATTAATGATTTTGTAACATTATTGAAGTCATAGTTATTGCGAAATATTTCAGCTCCACATCTACTCTACATTTACGGGGGAAATGCAATCTCGAAATAGCTTTAGGTGGCAATACTTCGAGTTTCGACGAAAACGTGTTGTTGCACTGTCGTAATCTGGGACGATTAATAAAAGTTCCGCGAGTATAGCGCGCGCAATGCGCAGCAGCCCGAAATTGCACTTGTAACACCAGAATAAGCTATCAAAAACGAATGGCGTGTTAATTCAACGTGGGTTTTGAGATTAACGGCAACTCGTTGCGTCGCCCTCTGAAATCGACGAAAGAGAACTTGTTTTCCCGGGTCCCGCGTCAAAATTAGTTACACGTTCCTAATTGATTTCGAAATTTCCGACAGTCAGCTCGGACTCACGCGCATGAAATGCGGGTGCTTGAATACATACGAGCGCGAAGTGCGCGAAATGGCACGGTTTTCAGTCCGCCGAAAAGGACAGATTCCCGCCGAATATTTCTGGTCCTCGGACACGATTCAGAACGACACGTCCGCTTGCATTATTGCTCTCGAAATCATTCTGCCGTACTTGCCGCCTATGTCACCGGAACGCGAAATCCGACCGACAAAAAAACAGCATCGCCGCCGACGCAATCGCACCTTGCCGTCAATCCATTTTCACGGCCATTAAACGCATTCGCGCAAACGTACGACGTACGACTCGTCCGGATACGAAGAAAAGGTCGAAAAAATTTCGCTCTACGAGGGTGCGTACGTGGTAACTAGAGACGAGCATCGTGACCGGCAGGTGGGTTGGGGGAACGAAGGGGGAACGATTTGGTGGCGTGCCGGGCAAATTGGCCCTGGAGCTTTTTGATTCGATCAATTTACCGAGCGCGCCGTGTATTTCGCCCGCCCGTTCTCCCTTTCTTGCTCGCACACTCGCCCGCTGCTTCTCTTTCCCATCCTTTCATGCAGCCGGATGCAATGCCGCTCGAAATGAAATGCCGAGGATTTATCAATCTCTGCCTTCCACCAATAGCATTTTGCACGGGCGTCAATTCCCAATTATATAATCCAGGAACTACCGATCGACCATGCCGCCAGATGTATTTTCGTATGTTTGAACTTCTATTTTAATTCTCCAACATTATTTTCGTCTCTATTTTTCTAACTTATATTATTATTATTACTGTATCTTTAGATATATTATTTATACTCTAATAATATTGAAAATATTAAAATAAGATGTGATTTATTGAATAAATGTCTGAACGGCGGCAGTAAAATATAAACTGATAAATTTAGAAATTATCTATTTTGATATTTTCCAAATTCAATTGTATTTATTATATAGAGTTACATTAATTACTGGCATAATTTATAATTTCGAATCATTAAGAATTAAATATTGTTATTAACGGATTGAAATTTACAAATGTAGCAGATGTAAACAAGATAAATTCAAGTGTATGACATTTGAAAATTTAAATATTTTAATTAAAATTTGACGTTTCAATGGGGCAAATTTTTCTACGGATTTTATTTTGTAAATTTGAAATTATGTAAATTATGTAAATTTATTTTATGTATAGTTAGTTATATATTAATGTAACTTATTACATCATACTACTGACGATTATGGAATAATTATATTAATAATATAAACGAGAAATTATTATCCTGCCATGTTAATGAGTAAATACTCTAACTGCACTAACTAATCTTTATTAAAACTGTAATAGGAGATTTAATTAAATTTCGATAACCACTTACATTACGTAATCACATGTGCAGTATCGGAACAAGCGATTCGAGTACTATTGATTCCTTGCTTTAAAAATCGATCTTGTCGCGCGCACTACGTACAACGGGTTTTTGCTATAAACTCGCTAGAATCTTTTTTATTCATCACGCTATTGACTTGTAAAGAAGGTAGAAAATTTCTTAGGCCTGCGATCAAACACAGCCGTGCTCGCGCCAAATGTACATCGTCTAAGGAAATAGCGTTTCTCTTTATCGACGCGCGGCATCAAAAGCGTGAGATGTATACGTGCAGAAACCTCCTTCCCTCCCCCCCCCTTTACTTTTCGCTGACAAATTCCGTGCGAGTCTCTTGGCGGCTATGAAATCGGGCGAGAAAAAGGCGCGCGGCAGGTAGGTACGTACCGGCGAAGTGGGTTTTGTAGACACACACAATTTGTCAAACTGCCGCGCGGCACAATGAACCGTGTATTTTCCCAGCAGATTTTCCGCTGCGACGGAATTCAGGCCAACGTTGTCGCGTTTCTAATCCCCGCCGCGCGCGCGGCACGTCCTTCCCCTCGTCATATATAGTCGACGTCTTCGTGTTTCGCCTCCTTCGATTTTGTTTTCGCGTTTTCTCGCGCCATGTCGCGCCTGCTCTCTCTTTCGTCCTTTGCGTTATTTGCGTAGTTCAGTCGCGAACGGAGCAACCATTTTGAAAATCAGCATTCGGAGGATGTGCGCTCGTTTCGCGCCCGTACACACGTATGTACATGCACGAGATGTCGAGAAATTGCTATACGCGCCTCTCTTTTAAATTTATAAATATTTATACGTACGAGGGAAATGATTTTCTAATTTTATCTACGTCAAAAGTATCGCCATCGATTGGCAATCGTTTCAACCATCTTTAATCTTTTAATACGTCAGAAAGGGTGTACGGTGTAGCTCCGATTCAGCCTTGGTTACGTCGAAATACGTCAATCGGAGTACACGCGCGCAATCACGTGAAATAGGAGCTTTGACTACATATAGGTACGTCCGATTCCCTCGGTACTCGTTTCTACCTATTTACGCAGCTTCGCTTCATTTAGTTTCTTCGCGGTTCATCCGCCTGCCCCGTCCGTCGATCGATCTCCGCGTTTCCTCCGCACGTGTGTATGTGCACGCGGGTAAGATCCAATATCGATGGGATTACGTAGGAACGCAGCGCTTTGGCGACGTCGACGTTCGTGATCCGTGAAAATTCGGCTTAGGGCGCACAGGCACGTAACTTCATAGAATGTCGAGGGCGGTACCACTTTTTATCTCTAATCTAACTCGACTTAAACGGCGTACGCGGTGGTCCGAAATTCGCTTTTCGCAACCGTCCCGTTAATTGCACGATACCCGTACGTGCCAATACCGGCTTATCTTGTGTGTGTGTATGTGTGTTGCGGGACAAACGCTTCGCAACGCGGCGCCACTAATTTTAATAAAAGAGTCGCCATTCCCTCGGATACTTGCGCCCGCAGCTTTAGCGATAATCTCTTTTATTGTCACCATAATATGATACCCTTATTTTCACTATTCCTGCCATTACTTCCGCGTCGCGTATTCGCATCGCAATTCTGGGACGCGAAAAGAAAAATGCAAAGCATCAAGAGTTCGAGGTGTTTGCCGATTACAACGCTCGCAAAAGCGGTCGTTTATTCTTTCCGAATTCGATTAAAAGTTTCCTTCAACATCACCGCGAGTCCCGGGAAACCTTGCGATCCATATAGATCTTTTGATTCCTTCAACAAACGTTGCAGCCAGGTGCGTTGTACCCCTCTATATAATTAACGTTCGCGAAATAAAATCGGAGCGCGCGCGCTTTTCATTCTTCTCGAATCATTTCTCAAGCTTTATGCTGGAATTGCGCTTTTGATTGCAACAAATTACCATCGCTTTTCGCCTTATCGCTAAATATTCTTCTGTAGCTAGAGAAAGGAAAGTTAAAGAAATTCAATGGACATTTTTCGTCAACACAAATATATTTTACCAAATTTCTGAGAAAAATACATCATACTTTGGCGGCATTCGTATTTCGTTAATTAATGATACAAATGTGTTTATTCAAAAGATTTTTCCTGCGATATCGCGGCCGAATGTTTGTTATTGAGCTTTTGTTATCAACTTTTACATCGACTAATTATTTCGAGAGAAATGTTGGCATTTTATCGAATATCTTTTTAGTGTACCGTGTATTTCGAAAGATACAAAAATGGATGAGAAGATACCTGATACAATTAATTATAACATTTTGATGATGTGGTAAACTTGATATAAATTTTTGACACTTTCTTCTTGCGATATTTTGTGCAAATTGCAATAAGACTGTTTAACTCGTTATAATCTCACTTTTCTTTTTTCTATATAATTCTTTTGGACATAATCCTGAAAGGTCAACTTTTCTCTTGACCAATAATCGTCGTAATAGAGGTTCGCTGCAAAGAATATGCTGGTCCTAATGAAACGAGAAAATCATTTTTCGTTTCGCCCACCCTTCCTTTCCCCTTTGCGATCGATCCTAGCCGGCACAGGACGATTGCAATCTCCCCCTTCTTTTACGGTGCATGGCGACACGTTCAGGAAAAACACTGGGAGTGAGACGGAAACGGGAAAGATATTTTTTCGCACCATCCGCCTCGGCAAAACACTGGCCAATTTCACGGAATAGCTCGTACGTGATCCGCAGATAAAGAACTTTGACGTCTTCCGCTGGAAAGTTTTTTTTATGTCTACAGAGAGGGCTGCCGATACTACTACACTAAGTTCAAATACTCGAGGCGTGGATATTTGTGCGAGGCCTTCTCGCGCGTGTTTGTCTAACCCTCTTCTCGCCCTCTCGATTCAGCTATAGGATAGATGTAAACACGTGCGAATTTATCATTAATGTTAAACTCATTCAAGTTTATCACGTCGCCTGTTTGAAATGTTCTCACGGACGTCACAATATTATCATGATGGATATCATCTCTCGTCGATGTGATTGGCTCGCATTCAAGTATGAATACATACTCATTGGTCATGGCTATCTACTTACTTATCCCATCGATAAAGTAGTATTTATAATCATTATAAATACTACTTTATGGATTGTTAATCGTTTTATGTGATCGATTTGTTAATGCGCTGCCGGTGCATTAATATCATCAATCACATGAATATATACATAGCAGGCAATGTAAATAATTGTTATCTCTCGACGAACTGTAAGTGTTTTTAATCAGTTTTAATCATGAAATTGCTCAAGGCGACATTTAGCATTTTCGAAATATGCGACGAACGAAGAGCATTCTTCCCACAGGATCGTAATTTGGGAATGGAGTCTTTGCATGATAGAGCGCCGCGAACGGTTGAATTCATTTTAGAGCTTCGACGAACTCAGGCATCTCGCTTTTCCGCAAGGTAACCGATTGCGGAGCTATAAGTGGAAAGGAAGACGGCGAAGGATGGAAGAAGAGTCGGGTACCTTAACCTTCGATTTCTGACCCGTAGAAGAGGAGCTTGCCGCGTTTGTCGGCACCACTTGAGCAGCTCGTCGAGGAGAACTCGGTGGCGTTTCAAGATCGAGAGAGTCTCAAACGCGGTTTCGGCTCCCAACCTCTCTATCTTCTCTCTGCGTTTCTCTCCATCGATTTATTCAGCCGTCTCTCTCTCTCTCTCTCGCTCCCACTATGTCTTTCCTTCCTCTTTCATTTCTCCCTCTTTCTCTCTTTTTCTCCTTTTTCCTCTCTTCTTCTTGATGTTCTCTGATAAAAGCGCGTGGCGTACGAAGGCGCTCGTCGAGCAAAGGAACGCCCTGGGCAAGGAAAAGGAAGACGTCGTTCAACCCACGGTCTTCCACGACGACGTCTATCCTTTGTGTGTACCGCGTCGGTGTTTGCGCGCCCGTGCAGATATATCCTGTCTCCTGCAGGTAACCTCGCGCCCTCCGACGCGCGACTCGAACTTCACGATCGATCGATTTTCCCCGTGGCCTCGAGAACGAGATACCATAGAATTCGAAGCGACTCCGGAGCGCTCGGTCTGACGGCGTTCCTCCTTTTCTGTTTTCTGGTCCTCGTCCTACTTCTCTCTCTCTCTCTCTCTCTCTCTCTCTCTCTCTCTCTCTCTCTCTCTCTCTCTCTCTCCTTTCGTGCACCACTCCTACTCGAGAACGCTTAAGGGAAAGGCTCGCCTTTCGAATAGGAGTTCGAAGTAAAGTTTTACGGTCCAAGTTAGGACCTCGCGCCAGCAGGAAGGAAAGGGGTTGGCAACGGAGAGGTGTTCGAAACGAAGGGGAGAAAGGGTCAAAGAAGCGGAGAAACCGAGCGGCAGGAGGTAAATTTCGCGGCGGGTTGGGCGCGCGGGCGCGGGCTGCAACTTCGCTCGTAAATTCGATATTCAAAACAGGAAGTGAACAATACCCCCTTATACACTTCGCCACCCATGCGGCAGGTCCACTTCGCCGGCGAGTATCAGAGACGCGCTCTCGGAGAAAATTGTACGATTAATGACTCAACCGCTAGTAATGGTGCATTAGCGATCAGCCTAATTATCCGCTTTGCGTCATTGCAGTGTTCCGCAGGACCGATTAATAAAAGTAAATTGAATTCGGAAAGCGAGAGAAACGATTTCTGAATTTATTTCACGTTTGAATTAAATATTTTATAATGACGCATATTTGTACGGAATATTAACGTGCGTGTTATATTAATTCGTATTCAAAGATTTTTTATTTTTTAGACATTTTCATGTTATTCATTAACGTAATAAAATCATTAATAAATTGTTTCTATACTCTATATTTCGAAATATATTTATTGTTTGCTGAATATTTTGATATTTCATATAATATTCGCTATCGGCAAGGAAGAACGCCGGCGAAACACCGATACTCTCTTTGTTAAAAGCGCTACATTTGCGGAGAGAAGGATAAGCCGCAATAGAGAAGTCCATAGCCGATTAATAATTCTCCTGACCGTTCCCTCTGGCACCCGAACACTCCAACAGTAATATCCTGCGGACGTAACGTTCGATTTATCGGCAATGGACGCGCAACAGCACGAAACGTACGCACGCAGCTCGTAGCTGCAGCTACCAAATTTAATTTCGCATTTCAACGAATTAAAATTCAAACGATCGAACGATTGACTTTATTTGCATACCGTTGGTATTTATTAACCGGGCCGCGGACCGGACCAAGCTGTGTCTCTATCGCTCCTCCATTTCTCTCTTTCTCTCTTTCCCTTTTCATCTCTCTGGCTCTCCCCCACACACACACACATATACATATATATCCTTTCTCCCCTTCTCTCCCTCTGCATTCATCTCTTGCTCGTCCCGATATACCGCTATCTGAGTTTCCCCCTATCGCCGTTTCCCTCACCCTGTCGTCCGTCCACTCGCTCGCTCCCTCTCTCATCCCGATGTGCATAAAAATGAAAATGGATCGTACAGCGCGCCAAATGGCCAAGTGGATTTATGCCGGAAGAGGCAGAAATTTTCATTTTTCCGTCACAAACTGTATGCCTGTCCACGAGCGACGCGCCGAGTTTTCAGGCGATATATCCCGGTACCTAATCAGAGGAAGTGGAGGGAAGGATAACGCCGCGTTGGCAACGAATGCGCGGACACAAAAGGCGGTTTCGTAAGCGGTTATCCGCCCTATCTATGGCCTGCGTACCCACCTTACCGCGTAGCTCACGGTTACGCCAATCTCTTTTTGATTGACGAGATCGGCGCGGATTTGCTCGCGTATGAATTTTTGATATACGCACCATTGACACGTGGTCGAGTGGGAAACACGATGTGAAAAATATAAGGGCCGCTGGTTTTATTCGGAGCCGGGGCGCGTTTGCTTTACGACTCTCTTGTGAATGGGAAAAGCGCGCTCGCAGAATTTCGTTTTCCATTTCACGATGTTGAAACACACAGAATATCGTAGAACGAAAAGCGCAGTCCCGCTATCGTCCTCTGTCTCCCCGGGGTATATTTATTGCTTAGACATAGACAACGACGGACGGCTTGTCAATCAATTGAGTGGAACGTTTCTGACGTATCGCGGCACTTAGACATGACAGTAAAACGCGCTGACGCAACAGCGATGTTAGACGTGAATTTCCAACAATAACGTGACGTATTCCGATCGAGATTAAAAGCACCGTCAAGTTTGATTAAGACTTTCGTTGCGTGAGTCTTTATAATTTTTAAATCAGATATACGTTAATCTTATATTGAGCGGCTAGCATTAATAACTGAAATTATAATATAATAAAATAACTGTCTGGCGAGGACCCTATTAACTTTTCTTCAAATCTACATTTCAATCTCTCTCGTCATAATGCAGTCCTGTTGTCAAATTTGATTTGTAGTTAAATACCGATGATAAGCGGGATGATAAACGGAATTATTGGATGGGACAAGAGTAAGAGCAGCGAAAGAGAAGGGTTGCTTAAATGACTGGGAAGAAAGTGGCAGCGAGAGAGTGAGGGGACCGTAGGTAGCACCTGAGAGAGGAGCGAGAAAGAGCGATGGACATTGTGAAAGGAGACGAGTCGTTCAATTAGAAGACCCGAGGCGGCACGATCGAATGCGAGAATTCAATTTCCTCGGTCTTTCAATCATTTCGAGTGCGCGAGGTTTCTCTAGCTTTCTCGCTCGCCTCTCTGCTCGCCCCCCCCCCCCCCCCCGCCCCTTCTCACCTTTCCATCTTTTTTCTGTCCTAGTCTCATCTCGGCTCCTGGCTGGGCTCTCGCTTCGTTATCCTTGCGAACGACGTACCATTTTTCCAACAGCCCGTCTTTTCTCCCGTTATCCAACCACATCCTCAAAAATCCTCTCCGACACCTCGCCCTCGCTCCATGGTCTCGCCCGTATCTCTTATAACTCATGAAGTCATTAAAATCTGGCAGGGAGATAATTTCTCTAATGCGGCTTACACGGATTTTCCGTGAACGAAAAGTGAAACGAGCACTCGAACGCGTGTAAATGCACGGCGTCACGTGAACGACTCCCAACAGGTTCGTTTTACCACTGTACGATTTCAAAGTTTGGGAAACTACCTCTGTAAATAGGCGGATGTAAATGTGAAACACACTGATCACGCTAATGCAGCATAACTCGGCTCCGCTGCCAATCTCATTGAAACACGCTGATGTAATTGATAAACGTCAGGCGATGACGAATGTATATATAGAATGTGTTTTTAGCTTCGGAAATAATTTTACATTGTTGTCCCTCGTTTAATCTCTGCGACTACGTGAGAGTTTGCTGTTGATCTTCTGCGTTCTGAGGTGCGATCTGTATCAGCCGAATTTATCGTGCTTCTGGGACTTTCGCAAGGGAAGTCCCGAGCTCGTTAGCACGATCCACACGCTGGCTCGTTACATCGGACAGAGTTTAGTGCTGTACGCATAGTCTACGTGTAGAATATCTAAGTTATCGTCTTATAGTTTACATCTGATAAATAATTGAAGACACAAAAACCATTCCATGTTATATTAATTTGCTTTGAAATAATTAGGAGTAATTTCGAAGCTGTTGCACTTTAAGTACTAATTAGAGAAATGAATAAGATTTTTTTATTTTATTGAATAATTGTAAATGGCTTATTAAATACAATCCTATTTTTTTATATTAAAAAATAAAATATAATACAAATATATAATAGTGAAGTTTATAATAATATACGTTAGACTATGCGTTTTTTTACAAGTTTTTTTATGTGAAATATAAGATAGATGTAAAATATTTTTCACCCTCGTATATACTGTCTCTAGTTAAAAAATAATCGTTGTTTCTCGTCGCGCTTCTTTAATAATATTAATTAAATATAAACTTTACATATTTACTCAAGTTCATCGTCGGCGCGATGACAGCAGCAGCTACCTTCTATTCTCTTTGTGTATACAGTCTATAATGATACGTAAAGGGGATCCGCTTTTAGTTCGCCAGCTATATTGGACTTGGGTGCGTATAATGAAACACGTATCCTCGGGGACCGTCACCCCATGAGACGTCTTGAAACGGCATATTATCGCCATGATAGTAATCGAACGCTGCAAGAGTTTGTCACACAGTGTTATATGAGTCTTGCATTATTTTTTTTCTTCGGCCGTTGGATGCCATTTGCTCGTGTTGCCGTACTTGGATACTCTTGACTTAACCATCACAGGACAGCTTTCTTTAGAAGAGCGCCGAGAGTGGCCTTGTTTTCCGACCGCTTTGATCTTTTCCAAACGCAATCTGCACGTTTGCACGTTTGCTGTGACGCGATGCAGCTGGATATAAATGAAAAATAACTAAAACTAAATTAAAGGAAGAATAGAGACAAAGTTGTGAGAACCACATGGAAAAAGGACAATGTTAAATAATAATTTATGCAATTCGATGCAGAGACGAGAAAGGGAAAAATAATATTTAATTTTATTCTATCGTAACTATTCGAACGGTAATAGAAATTTGATATTATTCTCCGATAGCTTTGTCAAAGGAGCGAAGGAAAAAAATTCTATTAAAAGGGATTTTTAATGTTAGAGGCAAGCTACGGGGTATTACTTGAAAGTCATTTGATAAAATATTAACGTAAAAGGTGGAAATTTTCTTCGAATTGCATTATGCAGGTGACAGGCGATCGAAGACAGTGTGTTTATCTGCATCGCCGCAAAGAAATGGCGGTGTTGCGCAGTTATTGGTTCACGTGGAACAACGTTGAACGACGGTGAACCCGACGCGAGTATACACAACTTCTCGAGGCGGGATCTTACGATGTGTTTCCTATACCCGCTGGGAAATCCATCGGCGCGTAAATAAGTCCCGGTTATAAGAGCGGCGGCATCGATCGATCGCCGACATAATTTCGTTTTCTATCCGCTTTAGCTCGGCGCGATCTCGCGACACATCCGCGCCGCGGAATATGTTTCGCGGTGATGGCGATTGTCGGTGGATTGCGGGGGAGTATGTGGTGATAGTGATAGCGCGAGAAAACGCTGCCGCGTACAAATTGGCGGATCTATGTCACGGGGAATTGAACGAGTCCATTCGTTTCTCCGCGTTCGCGGAATACTTTTGTGAAACGCGCGGCAACGTCGGCGACCATCGCCGCGCGCGCGGCCGTCTAATTTCGAAAGCAATAGTATGCAAATCCGGTGGCAACTTTGTGACGGCCGCAATTAGCGTTATAAAACGAACATCGGTCCCTCTCTCGCGCCGCCCGGGCATCCTCCCTCCCGCGACGCGGGAATATTCACCGGGGCAGGGGGTGAGGAGGGGGTGGAGTGCGGAGAAAAAAATTATTTCACGAAATCAGTAAGCATTAACTGCGACAGCGCCCCGCGCGCAGCCGATCGCGCACACTCACTCGCACGCCCTGAATTTCAATAACCCGCTTCGCTGTTTACATTGCACACCGCCGAAACTGCATCGCGCTGGGAGTTGAAAAAAATTTAATAATCTCGCGTCGGCGAGAGCATCGCCGGAATGTCGCGTTTCCAGGCGATACGCTCTTTCAAATGTTTTTTTCCGCCCTTCCCCTCTCCCGGAACGCGACGCACTCGGCTTTCCGGTGTGAATTGAATTTCTGTCTTCTCGGCGTTACAAATTTCGCGAATCATGCACCGATGAGCCTTGGTCTTTGTGGCGTGGAACGTTTTAACGAAAATTTCCCCGTTCTTCTGCCCTTTGCTCGACTGTCTGTTCGACTGGCGGATTACCGTGAAGTGGATGCCCGAAGGACGAACTCCTGACAACCGGAAACGACGTGGCGAAGAACGGAAATGCTGATCCTTGGGAAATACTTCCGTGACAGTTGGGTGTGACAGCGCAGAATGCGCTCTCGTCCCCGAAGGCTATTCGTTTCGCCATTTCGGAGGCGAGATGTATGGCTTAGGGAAGAAACTGTGTTTGGACGGAGAGAATCGGAGATAGATTAATATATGTATTCGCTACGTATGTGTATAAGGGAATTTTATAACTTGCCGACGCTGTAATTTCTAATATCACGCACGAACCGAATATTTTTCTTCCTCGCGCACGAAGAATGTCTTCAAGACTTTAGGAGAGACATATGTGGAGGGTGAGCATGCCAGGAGAAAAATTCGAGAAGAGCGTCAGCTGCATATTCTAGTGCCTCGCTAAATCATAAAAATAAGTTTTCATTTAATAGAATCTCCAGGTAATTTAGACGTTCTCTCTGGCATAAATAATAAAATGGGAACTTCGAGGGTACTTTCCAGGGCGGACCGGTAACAATTAGGTATCTCGCAGATTTGTTCAGCACTGACGGTGATAAAGTTGGCGCGGAGCGAGGTGCAGGAAAACGAAATAGCGAAGTGGAAAGATGGTGATGGCGACGCGGAGGGGAAAAGGGAGAGAGAGGAGGGGATGGGATCGCCGGGGTTTGAAACTGCGAGGAAGTCGTAGTAAGCAGGAGAGGACCGGCTCCACACTATTTCCACGTATAGCCGGCTCATCAATCATCAGAGTTTAGAGTCGGACACGTAATTTCCGGGGCGTGGGATTCGTTCGACGCTCGCGTCCGTTCAGCCGCGTCTCCGACTGGTTCCTAGCGTCTAAACGGGCCACCCGATTGGCTACAACGCCGCATCGCTATGATTTATGAGCCGCGATGCGTTCGTTAATATGGCCGTTGATCGGTTTAGATGAACGAACCGGCAACCATCCAGTCCGAGGAGACACAGTTCAACCGCGACGTACTCGCCGAACCGAGTTAAGCCTGGGCATCGGTATTACGTCATTTCCGTGTGGCAAGTCGCTTTTAGTTATCCTCTTTTTTTTTACTCTCTCAAAGTTTTCCTCTGTACCGCAGCGACTGGATGAATTTCAAAATTGCTGCTTGATATCTCAACAATTAAACTTGTAATGATCAAACTTCTGACTTGGTCTCATCGTAATCGTTTAAAGCGCTTAGATAATTTTCACGACTCGAACGGGATACAAATCGGTTAATCCACGAGAGGATAGATCTTTACAACTGTAAATTACTGTCTCTCGAGAAGGCGAAGCCTAACAGATTGTAAGTGTCGATATTCAACGATCAGCTGCCGTGCAAGAAAGTGCCGGAATCTCCTGATGGAATTCAGTTACTGTTTGTCGCGGTAAACGTCACGTGTCGAGTCAGACTGGTAATGTCAATTAAATCGATACCCCAATACGATAACTGCAGTTATTATTAGAGAATAGTGCAGATTGTATAATTTCTATTTAGGAATGACTTATATTAATCAAATGATGATATTATATTATATGAATTAATAACATATTATCGATATAGAATTTCCTAACTATATAACTTCCTAAATATTTGAACAATATTTGCTAATAATATTTGCGGTGTTAGGGAGAAATAATCTGATACTAGTATCAGGAAATGAATTGAACTGAAATGTTCACGAAACGTCGGAATTAAATATAGAACTTGCGTGATTCAAAAGCTTCCGAAAGCTAAACCTAATATTCATGTACATCATGAAAGCCTCAAATGTAAAATATTTGAATTGAAACATAAAATATTATTAATGTATCAATTACTAAATCTTTTATATGCGAAATTTATAATTTGTAAAGTTATTTGATACATCACGAGACAATCCGCTATTATATAATATACAATCATAATATTATATCTACTATTATATATGCGTTTAATGACGCTAAAATAAGGCGTCTGAAGGATGTAGCAGCCGTGTCAATGCGGACACAAAGACGGTCATCTTTTTCTTTAACGATATTCGTATTTGTTCAGCCGCTGCGAAGGACGCCATTTCGTTTCGCAGGCGGCAAACATTTACCCTTGTTCCCGAGTTCTCTCCTTAGCCGATTCTGAGCCGTGCTGAGGGTCGACCTCTCCCGAATTTTAATCCTGTTTCTCTTCCACGATACACAAGCGGTTTGTGATAAATTCAACCGTAATGTTTGTTCGGCCTACATATTTAATATTTAATATATTAAAATGCACGAAAATGTACGAAAGCGTAATGTAATATAGAAGAATTTTATTCAATTTATTTAGTTCTTTTATATCGGAGAGCTGCAACTAAATATTACAGATATTGAGAAGTTCCTCTAGGCGCATAAAAGCTTGCGCTGCCATTAAAATATTGCCAAAGTAAATATTAGACAAACTAGTGAGCGAATTAAATTGAAAGTTTTAATGATCTAGATATGTGCGTGCGCGAAGTAAATATGAGAACTGTTCTATATTTTGCATAATTTCATAGGCTTCCGCTAATACTGAATTTCTGTTTGCTGTGTAAAATAACATACTTGAGTCGAGAAGGGAAACGTCAGTGTCGTATAACATATCTGACAGAATTTAATAAGCATGTAGCATCTCACCGAGATGCAGAAGTAATTCGTGATGATGCGAACGACTGTGTCTCTCTCACTATGTCTTTATTATACGGAAAATCAGAGAGAACATGTATCTATTATATATACAGGGTGTCCCACAATTGTTGTACAAAATTTCGTGAGCCGGCAGAGCGGACGAAACTGAATAGAAAAGTTCTTTACCATTTTGCAATTTGCGCAATAGTTAACGAGATATTAATAATTAAAAATCGCCGTATTAGCCCGACCCTCCGCCGAATACAAGCGCGCGGCGAGATACGACCGCCCAGCGTCATTGTTCCCAAGATCGCGAAGAGTTGTTTTCTATAAATGACAAAAAACAGGGGAACAATCGCAGCTCAAAACCGCCTCTTTTAGGCATTGCCGCGTGTAGTAAACAACTCCTCGCGCGATCTTGGTAACAATAACGCTGGGCGGTCGTATCTCGCCGCGCGCTTGTATTCGGCGGAGGGCTGAGCTAATACGGCTATTTTTAATCTCGATAACTATTGGGAAAATTGCAAAATGGTAGAGGACTTTTCTACTCAGTTTCGTCCGCTCTACCGGCTCATGAAATTTTGTACAACAATTCTGGGACACCCTGTATATATATATCTAGAAAATAAATGTATCTATTCGTTAGAATTTATGTGTCTAGACTGTCACTCATGCTGCTTGCATTATGCTATTCGAGTTACCCTATTTTTTTCTTATCGTATATTTTGCTTGTTAGCTCTCGTAATTTCCATTTATACATCCTGTCATGCCCTTAATAATTCTATAGTTAATCTGAAAATTAGCAAAGTATCGTTATATCAGTTATAATATTATATTACCATTACTATATTTCGTTGAAAAGTTCAGACCCTCCGCTGGATATTCTTGATCGTATGGCGGTAGCAGAAGAGCGATTATCGTAACAGCAATTTTTGAAAGAAATCGTTGGTAGAAATTAGCCAGGTGGCGAACCACCGGTGAATTTATCGCGCGGGATCGGCAGCCGCGCTCGTAAAACAGAACCCCGGCGGTGTAGTTAAGTGCGTCATAAGAGTACGCGCCGGGGGATGGAGTGTGGGCCGCGTGGACGAAAAGAGAGAATATCGGGCGAGGAGAGAGGTGAGCTCGAAGGGCTTCCTACAGAATGGAATCACAATCTCTTAACCGGAGGGTGGAGGAAACGCGGCGGGCAGGTAAGGTGCGAAGTAAAGGCGGTTACGACTCGATCTCCCTTGTTACGACGGGAAATGATTATTCACCCTCTTGCACACCGCGCCCCGCCGCCGCCACCGTAACCAAGAGCTGCGCCGTCGCTACCGTGGCCCGTCGTCTGACGTTGAACGAACGTTTCCACTTAAAGACGTTACCGGCTTTATCGCGCGCGCCAACTACTCGACGCGAACTGCTCGAATGACGAATGCCAGAGGTGGATTATCGGTCGGCACCTCGCAGACGTAATTCCACCATTGACACGGTTGCGTTTGACAAAGAATGGCTGGGGCGCGTTCTGATGAGAATCGGACTCGATAATTACCGTTCCGTTATGCACCTATCTATTGAACGGCGCGCGGCAACGCCGACGAAGATGTTATCGAATGTCTGACAGGGGATTATCGCTTTTTACAATGGCGACGTTCTTTTTCGCGACGTCGGACTCAATCATCGACTTGTCGAATTGCGATATTGAATTTAGTGTCTGTTTCAATTCGCAAATATCAATTCGTGGAGGAAAAACAGTGGAGCGAGCTGCAATTAAAAATACAACGGTGATATTTTTTCGCGAAATTCTCCAGCGGCATCTCCCTTCGCTTTTTTTTTCACAATGCAAAATGACACATTTGACAGTCCGTAATCGCATGTGATTTAAACATCGCTGACGTAACACAGAGCAACTACACAAAACTGCCAGCGGATTCGCGTGTACTCCGCTGTGAATGCGCCCCAGAGTATCTCGCGAGGAATCCCAAGAAGTATCGCGTTCATTATTTATTGTCCAATTTTACGAGCGTGGAATCGTTTTCTTCCCGGTTTCTTGGGACTAGTTTCTGGTCCATCAGTGTAATCTGCGGACTGTACTTGTGTCACGCGGGACATCGTCCGGTTCCACTCTATAACCGCTTTTCATTGTCTCGCTCACTGTCTCGCTCGTATTATAAACTAGTTTGAACCGTTCGCGACTAACGACGTTACCGAGCGTGTCTCAACGGCGTTACGAGACCACAGTTCGAAACAGTTTCGACCTCGACGTACTAGGGTGTCCTGGCCTTTAGGTTACACCGGTCGGCGCTCGCTGCCTTGTAACGTTTTCGCTTGCCCGCTATACTCGCATGCACGCTTGTGGGTTCTCACCCGAGGTGTCCACCTTCGTAATTCCATTCTAACAAAGTACGCGGACTGACGGACGTTCGGGCTTCGCTATTTGCGTGATTGGTCGGACCGGGCATAAAATGCTCTCGCGAAACTTCGGATTACACGCAGTATAATACATCGAATCTTGTATCTCTGTAATTGCTTAACCAGATAATGTGAAAATTATAAAATAAAGGAAGAAAATAAAATACAAAATTAATTGAATTTTATCATGTAAACAATGATATGCATTAACGTGATATTTAAATTAAAATGTAATATTTATAATTTTTTGGATAATTTGAATAATTAATTAAAAAATTTTTTTATAAAATAATATCACTGTAATAATATATATATGATAATTAATTTATTGTCAGATAACTTGAAACAATAACGGTAAAAGCTGCTATTTATTGAAAATGTTAAAACAACTTTTTCTTATTTCTAACGTAAGAAGTAGTTCTTAAAGATCCAATATTACTACGGGCAGGTTAATCGGACGGGATTGAACCAAACATAGAAGTTTTACACTTGGATCAGTGAATATGCAGCGGCGAACGATATCGCGGGGAAACTTTCGTGAAATAAGATCAGACGACTCTTATGTATACTTTCGAAACTTCGCCTCGAGATTCGCGTACGCTGCTATCGTTCGTTATAAATATAACAGAGGAAATATTGTTTAACCACTAAACTGTAGACACTTTGCTTAAGTTATATAATGTTTCACTAAATATATTGACCAATTAAATCCTGCCGCCATTAACTAAGAACCGTGCTTCATAAAGCACTGCACTTACCTTATTCGCGTACGCCGAAACTCTTCTTCAGGAAGCGCACTCAATTATCGAAACAAGACGTGCGATAAAATTTTACGCTAATCCATTATTAACTGTTTACGGCAGAAAGAGTTAATAATCTGTCGTTTTCTTAATCGCTTATGTCATCGACGCGAACGGGGCGATATCGGAATAAGCTGGGTTACAATCTCCTGCTACGATTTGACCAACGCCGCTTACATTCGGCCACCTGTTACCAATCGGAAGTACGACGGACTGTTGCAATTGACAATCGAAAGGTCTCCGTATGTCGATGACAATAATAGTGACTATGGGACAAGTGGTCGTCGGTGAGCATTCTCCTTGTAACTTTCACATCGACAGGTCTTTCGCGCTTTCTTTACACACGAATCGCGGTATTGCCCCGTTCGCGCTTTCTTTTGTCCGAGTTTTTTTTTCCCCTGTATTTCCAATAGCGTTGTGCGTTGAGAAAATTACGATTCCCAAGCATGGAAGCAATGTATGTGTATTTTTACCGCGGTTAGATTTATTGGTAAAAGAAAAAAAAGGCTAGCGAAATTTATTTGTTTGTTTACGACAACTACTTTGCAAAACGTAGCTGGCGTATTGCCTGCGCGAATTTCAACTGTACGAGGTAACGCGCAGTAATTCTGAAATACGCTGGGTAAATTTATCTTCTCTGATTACTTTGCCGACACATGCGGTTAAAATTGAAGCGGAATGATGAGTACATTATTATATACGCAGGTCCCAAGAGGATCCTTTGGCCATGAAAGCGGAAGCTGCTTCCACGATACCATTTTACAGAGATATTAACATCCGGTTTCGCGCAACATGCATATTTTACGAATGATATTAATACTTGTGCAAAATCGATAAAATTAAATCGCGTTGCTCGTATCACGGAGCTAAAGCGAACGCTTTTAACCTGGTAACTATAATCGGCAAGTAATCGTGATAATAATCTTGTCTCCTAAATGAATATTTTATTTTAGCAAGTAACGTTCTATAAATGCATTGTAGTATTTTTACTATATGGATGTAGATAGCCTCATGACCTGAAAAAATTTTATTCGGAACAATGGTTTGTGGATTAAAAGGTAGATATGTTGTTGTAACATGGTACGAAACTAATAGTAGCGAACCAGGAGCTCATATATTTCGAACTCGCGTTCCGAGTATCATTGGAAAACCATATTGTGTGATTTCTGCAGGCAATATGGCGCAGATATTTTTCACGCTTGTATACATTTCCTTTGAAAGACCATAGACCATTTTCTATGCCTGAGAATCATTCAGTTTTCACAAGTCGTCAATTGCAACTCTAGTGGGACGCCACTCGACTCCGTTTGATTTCATCAAAGGTATTTGGCGGATAACCATTACCGTTAACCGCAAGATGGGCTATTTACGGACGAAGGCGACCGTCCGATCCACGCTGAATTTAATCGCGATCTCAAATTAATCGACACATCCAATGAGGAAAGTCGGTCGCCATTTTGCCAACTACCGGCGGTGCTCACGCAATCTCGGATAACAGGTTGGCCGAACGTTAAAGTTTTTAATGGCTCGACGCCTTATCGCCGAGCTATTCGTTGGAAAAGAGAGCGGGCGAGAACTGGCGAGAAAGGCGAGCTGGAATATGGAGGAGGTTGGAGGAAGGGGAATGGAGTGCAGGCCCCCCTTTTCTTCTATTTCGGGCTGTCTACTTCTCCCGAGAAAATAGCGTCGCTTAAGAGGATCCGGCTAGGTTTTCATAATGGCTCCGTCCGATCCCGTACCCACTCCTACGATTCCCGCATCCCCTAACGTTCCCGGGGCCCCTTCCACACCCGGGGCGTACGAAGAAGAGTGGTGCTTACCCTTGGAGCGCCGATAAACTTTCAAAGTGTGCCACTTTATCGTTTCGTCTCATTACCGAGACAATGAGAGAGATTGCATTTCACTAACTAAGCGAGGAGCGAGCGAGAGGACGGGGCCCTGTTTCGCTTCCACGACAAGGGAGAGCGGCGGGAGGGGGAGGGGGAGGGGGTGCGGCTTTGAAAGTCTTCCGCTTACGCCTCTCCTCTCATCTTCCTACAGCATCTGTCTTACGTTGGCCGATAAGATGTATTGCTCCCGTTGCTAAAGCGAAAACTATATACGCGCTGTAAGTAAGTTTTCCGGTGTACTTCGGAAATCCATACATCTTACTATCGATCCGCGCAGCGACGACTGTCATTCGGCACGAGTGACAATTCCAACTTACGATATCCCCCGTATGAATCCGTTTCCGCGGCGGGTCTCACGCCGCGGGAGACGCCGCTTATACTGCGGCTGTTAGACGTTACGGCCGTCTGAAGGATGCTAATTAGAAGGATCAGGCAACTAGCGAGACGACGCATCGCGTCGCAGCGCCAAAGCTCCGTTTAACGGCGAACAGGGGAGGACGAGAGGGTAAACCGCGATTGCGAAAGTCGGGATCTCCATATTGATTAGCGGTTGCGAAGGCTCTTGCATGTTTGTCCTGGCTTACCCTCCGTAACACCGTTAGCTCCGAAGTCTGTTCTCGTCGACAAGGCCAATGAGACCATGTCCAGTTTCCTGATTAGCTGAGATTGGCGGGAGGGTGTTTAACTGTAACTACCAGCGACACAAAGGAGAGAGAGAGAGTGAGGCCGTCTGTTGCGAAGTCACCGATAAAAAGATGGGGGAAGGAATACGAAAAGGAGAAACGGTTGTCTCTTTACTTTAACCGGCGCATTATACTTGACGGTAACGAAACGTTTGCAACTTGAAATAAATTGCATCGTCTAGTATTTAATCCAACTTGGCCAACTCCGGAAGGCCATTCTGGAAATGCGAATGCGCGAAGCCGAGTTTCCTCCGTTATCCCGCATCAAGTGGATACTCGGAGAGGGAACGCATAAGTGTCGCTCGGTCTAAATCGCCTGACCGATAAAATATTTAGTCGCACGAGTACACGAGGCAAGACGAGTACGACGGGCCACTTTGATAAACAGCGGAGATTCCGTGGACCGCTCGGGAGAGTCTGGAGCGATATGGGAGAGAGAGCTTCCTGAAATGCTGGCCAACGATGCGCGCTCGCGGAGAGGAAATAATTGTTACACGTTCTGTATATGCATGTAACGGCAGTGATGTATGACGCTAGATGTACAAAACGCTTCAGCGACAATGACTGCAAAGGCCGTAATTCTGCCGTATCGCGGTGGTCAATGTACAATTAGGTGCTTTGTTGGAATGTACAATCGCGGTCGGAATTCGGGCCGGTGCCGCGTGTTTGTTATGCGTTTTACTCAATCGCGACACGTATTCGCTTTACACGCTATTCACATCGGTTCGGCTGCGATGAAAATTTGATCCCATAATTAGCAAATGCCCCGTAGGATCGAAATTACAAATTTATTTGCACGATGCGCGGAATGACTTTAATCGTTAACGCAGTTAACGCATCCGATGTACGTTACCATCGTTACATTGTGTAGTTTCGTAATAATTATAACGATAGTATTAATATTTTCGTCGGTGCGCGCGGGCCGACCGCGCCGACCGCGAACAAACCGCGCCAATTGGCAATTAGCGCGTCATTAATATCGTCACGTAGGGCTTACTAACTGCAACTCAACTTCGAAGCGTGCGCGCGGTGGTTGTTATGTTATCAATCAACGCGCGCAAATCACTATATTTCAGTTTTACGGGGATACGAATTTTCTTCGTTGCTCGCAAAGTATTGTATTAAGCTCATATAGGAGGATCAAATAATACTGTAACTTTTTCGGATTCATATCTGCATTTCTTGAAAGAAAAGAATCTGTGTTTTTCGCGAGTAGTTTCTATATAATTCTGAAAATTTAGAAACAATAAGTTGACAAAGTAAACGAACAAATAGTAGTTGGGAGGAATAATGGATATCACGTTTGATGAAGTTCACGGCTTATCAAACAACTTATGCAACGTCGACTGTATTTGAGATTTGTGAGCGCGCACAGACAGCAGCGTTTGATGGTCTCGCCTAAATCTACTCAGTGCTCCCGATTGTATACAGAATCACGCGAGCAGGACGAAGTCCCTTATTTCATCCAGTTCGTATCTCGTATCAGCAAGGGCGCGGACGTTCGACTATCGCGCATTGGGAAAGGATTTCAGTTTGAAATCCCGTTGCTGAGCTCAGATTTCCGATGTTATCATACGTGAGCCGGCGCGCTATATCGTCGATATTTCTCCCTTTTTTTCCCTTCCCTATGCCGGGTTATGCGGTGGCGTTTTGCAAGCCTTCACGGGAAACGAATGCAGACGTTACGCCATTGTGTGGCGTGCCGCCGGCAGTTGGCGTGACTTCCGGCGGAGGCGCTGAGCGCCGGAAACCAATCGTAGCCTCTACCAGACCGAATCATCTGCGCTTCTGCGGTCAAGCAATCCACGTGCCGTCGGGCTTCTCCTGGTATTCGTTAACAGCACATCGAGATAGAGACGAGCCGGGATATCGACTGCTCCTACCCTGCAATCCGCGACATAGAATTCACGAAACTTTTATGAACGAGTCGCTGCTTGAACGCGAAATCTTCCTTGAAATATCATAATTTGTACTTTGTATCTGAGCAATGGATAAAAGAAATTTATTAATGTTATTTTATTTATTTGACAAAAATTGTAAATATGGTTTTTGTATCACAATAAAATATTACATAAGTTAATCATTTCACAAATGAAAAAGTTGATTACCCCAGTTTTTTTTGTCGAAATAGAAATCTCGAAAGATATGAGATCTGTATCTCTGGTTCAATTTTACTTGTCTCGAAGAGTGACGTGTAAACCTTAAAATAGAAGAATTAATAGCATTTGGCTATCTAATAGTAGCAGAAAGGATTACTTCAGGAAAGAATCTTCTTACCTCTTCATCTTGAAAATTATTAATATTTTGCTATTTTTGCTAGAGAAACAGAATTAAATTCGGGATTTAAAATAGCTCAGAAATCATATTACATGAATTATAGAAACGCATTTATGACGACTTCGTATATATCGGCGTTCGTATTACATGCAAGTCGCCAGTGAGAGATTGTTGACCAATTTCTTCCGAACATCGGACTTTCAGCCATACAAGTCGTCATTTATTGTTATCGCTGACCGCCTGGGATTCCCCTACTATTGTTCTTCCGAGCATAAATCCGCCGTAGTCTTGTGATATTCTTATATCGCTGCAACGAGGTATCGAACTACATTGGGGCACGTATCGGAATGAAGAGAGAACAAAAATAAGCGGCGAACGAGACGGACTCTGGGACAGGGAAGAGGGAGAGAAGCGGTCGGTGGGCGAAAGGCATTGCCGTTCCGAGGGTGGATTATCGGTTTTGTTTGCCCGGAGGGCCGTCATCGAGTATCGATATTCGCAATCCCGCGGAGCCTGCCGTCGAGCTGATGCAAAAATCAATGAACCAATAACCGAGGTCGATTCTCGTCTGTTGTGCTTATGTGTACGGCATGCAAGCGCTGCATACATGCGCGCTTGCTTGTTAGCCCGGAATCCACGAAGAGCTCTTTCAAGACTGATGAGGAGGGAACGGAAATAAGAAAAAAACCATTCGCTTTATTTCCCCCTTTTTTTTCATGTGGCACTGTTTCTGCAGTACGAAAACACGTTGCAATGATCGCAACCTACAAAGTTGCCATTGAAAGAAATTTTACCGTAGAATGTATATTGACAATCAAATGTATAAAGAGGCATTATTTTTATATGTATTGACAATATTTGTTAATGATATAATGCGCATCAACATATGTGTCATTATAATTATCAATAATATTAAATTTAATTTATTCGCAAAATTGATATCACTTTACAGAATGTATTCGAATAATGAGATCATTAAGAGTTTTACTTTTTTTTTTAATAGAGATTAATGTTGAAAGTTTTCCTTGAGATTTCTATCAGGATTAAATTACAGCATTAAATACCAATCTAGAAAACATTACGCCACTTTGTTCGAGGAATAAAAAGATATATAAGAGAAATGAAGAGGAAAAAGATGGATTGTCAGAATCGGTCTAAATCGTCGAGATATTCCGTTGTCATCGACGTCAGCGACGACGCGTAATAACGCGAAATCCGGAAAATGAAAGCTCCGCGCGTTTCTTTCGTTCGATACCGCCGCATCGAGCGGATCGGACGAATCGATGGATTAAGTGAACAGTGAGAAGGGGTCGGAAAGAGGTTGCACAATCGCGGCGCGCACTAAATCCCAGCAACAAAAAACTCTCGACCGGCATAAGCCTTTCAAAGTGTTCCGGCGATGTATGGCGGGCCAAGCCGAGAAATTGGGACGTTAGTCGTTAGCTTCGTCTGAAATAAATTCATTTTAATTCGTTCGTCCTCCCTTATCGGGACCATCGCTCGAGGAAAAATTAAAAAACTCAACGTTGAGCCTGGAACAGACGCACTCGGGGCGGAATTCATTCTTTTTCTTTTTTTTTTACGCAACTGCCGCAACAAATCGAAAGGATTGTCAATCTGACGGAATTCAATTTTTTTATAATGGACACCGTAAAAGCCCTGGGATTTTGAGTGTCTGGACGTAGCATACCACTCTATGTTCGACCGTAACCCATTACGAATTAATTCCACTCCCGTCGTCGCGAGGTTAATACGCTATGAAAAAAATTCTTGATTTAGTTCATTATGGAAGCGTTGCGCTAATGTATACGATATTCGTGTTAGAATAACATTATGTTATATCGTGTGGAGGATATTACCACGAAGGTATTCCAGCGACTGGTGCAACTAGTGTATGGGGCGCGCGCGTCAACAATCTCGTCATAAAGCGATCAGCATTTTTCCGTGGGAGCCTGGCCCGGCGAAAGCACGCAGATTAAAATTCAAAAGCTTCCGGCGCGCCAGAGATCGCTTTAAATTTGCGAAGTTTCGCGATGTCGGCATCCAACTTTTCGACGATGGATCTGTCCGAAAAGGGCGGGCGAAGAGAGGCGGGGAGGAGACGGCAGCGAGAATAGCATCACGCCGCACGGCACAAATATTCACCGCGTGCGTTAAATATAAAGAAAACTTCAAAATTGCACAAAAATCTCGGATTTTGCGGGATTGGCTTGAAACGACGCTCGGAATTTTCGTTGTGAAAAGGTAAACGATTAATCTCCCTGTGTGTGCGGTACGATTGCGTTACGTTTGCAACTCGAAACGTTTCGTGAGTCTAAGCGTAGAATTTGAATAGTTTTTTTCTTGTTTTGAGGTTTAGTCGTTTTCGATGTTGAAATAGCGACGTCCAATTTCACACAAGCACTAAATCAAATCAATTTTATCTCAAGAAAGGACTTTTCTCGATTACAAGAATATCTTCGTATCACGTTTCTTAATTTACTGTGTGGAAAAAATTGCAGTAACTCGTACGCATTTACTGCACTAAATAATTTTATTACAGAAATATAAAAAATACAATTATGATATATATATTTTATATAAATTTTTGTGTGATTATGCCAGAATCCTTTTTAATATGATATTATTATAGAACTAAAAAGGTCTGCGATATTCTCGCTCGAATTGTGACGGTTAAATGTTCCGCGACAAATCGTCAACCCGTGGAAATCGCGAGATAATGTAATATGACGCATATATACCGTAGCACTATCCGTTCTCTTAAGTCTAAACCGACCCGAAAAACGCCACCGCGAAGGAACGACGCGATATTCGAGGACGACCTCTCTTGTCTGCCAACGAAAAACTGCTAGCATTTCGTTCTGTCGGGATTTGCTTCCACGTCCAAGAAACCAATTTTCCGCAGGCCTCTCCGCCACTCTTATTCTTCTTTTGAAACGCTCCGATGGAACGCGCCGCCACAGGAAAGGAGGAAAAGCGACGTTCGACTTTGAAAAGGGGGGAATGGAAGAAAAGCAAATCTACTGGAAGAGAAGAAAACACATCAACTTCAATTTTCTCGAATAAATCGGCGATTTACCCAGCGGATTTAGCAACCGCGCAAGCACCATGTTTAATCGAGGCCATTATAACTCGGCGAACTTATTACAAGCCGAGCTATTAAGAACTTTTGTTAATTCGTAAAAAGTGTCGTGCCTCGCCGTGCGCCGAGCCGTTCCTCGTCTACAAAATTCCAGGACAACAAAGCGCAAGCCATTTGAGATTGCTCACCCGTAATTACGAAGATACCAATCTCTGTATTTATTCGCGGCGGAAAGTCGTGGGTGAGTTTTGCGCTAAATGGGCGAAATGTATTCGGCAAGATGTGAAAACGGGTACTTAAAAATAACGAAGGGATAATGCGAAAAAAAGAAAAAAGTCAAGGTAGCTTTCTTGCGGATCCTTAACGACTTTTTATTTATTATTAGAAAAACGGTCGTAAACAGCGCGAAGGTGCGCTAGTTTTACCCGATACAAACGTACAAATGAATTGTGTCTGTCCCACTTTCAACGGAAATCGTAATCTCGTGCCGGTAACGTTATTCGCGAGGCAGCAAGTCCACAAGGAAGTGCCGGCAGATGCACGGGGTGGAATTCATTACGCGAGACCAGCCGTAGCTTATAACCGTAAAATTCTCACGTGCTATTCTATCGATCCGTAGCGTTTCACAGACGTAACATCGGTCAAGACGGCTGGCTCCTTTCTGGAAAGTAATTCCGCGCGGAAGAGCCCGCTCGCATTTAATTACACGCCCTGTGCCTCCGCTAAGACGGATACGATCGTTTATTACACTGCTATAAGCCGGTCACATGTGCATGCCTACGAGAGTGAGTGCACACGTAATATCTCCTTAATTCTTGTATAAAATTCTCAAGTACTCCTCGTTTTTTTTTTCATTCTAAATCTGTGCTCTAACAATTAAATACATCTCAGTTTTTTCTGTCTGTAATTTTTGTTTTACGGTGTGGCCAGTATCCACGTACCATTAAAAATTACCAAACACTTAGGATAAGATTAAATTAAGCACATACCGAACTCGAAAACCGGATACGGATAAATATCTATATTCTTATCCAATCTGTTCCAGATTCTAAAATATGCTTTTTGTGCGATACATATTGGTTTTTTTTCCCAGTAAAAATTTCTAAAACTAAAAACTTTAAGTTAAGAACCCGAAAAAGAAATATGGACAAATATTATTGTCTGATGACAATAATATTTGTCCATATCTCTTTTTCGGGTTCTTAACTTAAAGTTTCTAGTTTTAGAAGTTTTTACTGGGGAAAAAAATCAATATGTATCGCACAAAAGGTTGATATCTTCCGGACCTTACTCGATAATTAATTTTTGATAACGATCATTAATAGGCCCTTTCCGAGGCCCTATAAAATGTTAAGTATTGAGCTGCAGCAAGAGTTCCCGATCAACCGGGTTCCGAGTATTAGAAGACTCAATTGTAAAAAAGGTTTGCCAAATAAAGTTATTTTTTTTATTTATAAGAATCATGTCTCTTACAACGGAAAAGAGGATTTAATATACGCTTTTTGAAATTCCTAAAATTTCTACATCTTTCGAAATACCGTTATTATCCGTCATTTTATAAATGTCTTCCAAAAAAAAAGTATTTGAGGAGAAACAGTGAAAAGAAAGATAAAGTTTTACATACTCTAGGATATGTGCTTTAAAGCTCTGTTATGTTCATTAGAATTAAATCCGAGCATACACGCGCGCGTGCAAGCGTTGCAATCTCGTAAAGTAGAGGAGAATATTTAATCACGAGAGGAAACGTCGCAGATCAGGAATGAGCTCTAAAACAAGGCGGTGATTCGTCATGTCGGGATTGTCGCCCGGATTTAGACTCGGCATCAATTATTCCGAGATACCAAGCCGATTTTGAATGGAGCGTGATATCGACCGCCGTGCGCCGCGCTGCACGAATAGGTACGTAGGACGTCGCATCGGTGATAGGCCGGTACGGTCGCCTAACGAAGAAACAATGGATATTTTCGCGTTAACCCGCAAAAACCGCAGCTGACCCCTCTCTTTGGGGTCGCCACCACCATCATTGCAGTTATCGACGAGGCGTTCGGTAGCTTTTGGTGTTACTTTTTCCGTTGGCCCCGCGCCGCTGTCGCAGGTCCGTGTTTTGTTAAACAAAAAAAAAGTAGAACGCGCGGTAGGGATATATTCGCGCAAGCCGCCGCGGATGTTTATCAATTTTTGCGGGAATCGCTTGGCATGTTATTTCAATGTAGATATGTCTTGGATTTTATTTTTCCACCTCTTTGTTTATTCTCTCGCAATGCAAGGAGAGGAGCTGGAGACGAAGACGGAAATAGGTGTTTACGCCATGTCGATATATCCGACGACACTATATCATATCATGTCTGTTTGACGCTGCGTCGCAGCTTATGTATTATGATCGCGTATGCATCCTGGAACAGTCGAAATTTCATCATGCCTGTCAGCCCTCGCGTTTGATGAAAATGCGTTTGAAGAATAATTGACAAGCCTTGGAACACGGTTTGGCTGTAATATGTCAGCCACGGCGTTCGCGTTGCATTATATACTAGTTTTCGCCACGTTGCTTTGTCCCTGGTTGATACATTCTGTTGGCGT
Organism: Tetramorium alpestre; assembly: GCA_021460005.1. NCBI lineage: Eukaryota > Metazoa > Arthropoda > Insecta > Hymenoptera > Formicidae > Tetramorium > Tetramorium alpestre. The sequence goes on from JAJVSH010000091.1 coordinate 336,798, forward strand.
TTTAACTGAATATGATTCAAATTTAAGAATTCTTAACTTGAGAAATATTGTTAATGTAACTTTTTTGCCACGTAAAAATATTACATTTTTTTTTGTTATATTTACGCTCTCTCTCTATAAATTTAAATTTTCGAACATTACTGACCGCATATATACATGTATGCATATAAAGATAAATTGTCTAATACACATTTGAGAAAATGAAAGATTATGATAATAAATAACGATTAATTACGATAAATATATTTCATAATGCAATTTCAATTTCAATTTATTTCAATTTATGACAGTATTAATTTTACAACAATGTAATATACAATGCAAAAACTTTAATAATTACAAGAAATAATTAAGAAAATCTTACATTTTAAGTTTTTAAAAATTATATTCCTCTATATAACCACAGAAAGAAATTATTTCTCGGTATGTATTATTACGATTTGTATTTATATCATTTGCTTTTTTATTCCTACAGATTTATTCATTGCGTTTATTCAAAATCACAATCTCACACAAAGTTGCAGTGCGACAATTAGCGTCCCTTAATGACATAACGTAATTTTAGACGCGCACAGTTGAGTAACACCTTCGTGAAATGCACGTAATACGGCCGTTAATTTGGGAGTAATGTTATGCTTCGCAGGCGTTAAACGTCGCGCGAGTCCTGTTTGTCATGTTATTTAATTAAAATTTCTATTCAGACTGCTGTTGCACCTCGTTCCGGTTCATGGCTTAACACTTTAAATCGTACACAGCTCCGCTCAATCCAAGATATAATTTGACGGTAAATGACTACGGAACAAAATCAAATGATAGTTTAAAAATATGAAAAAGGAAAAAAAGGATATAAAAAAATTTAAATATTTTTTTATCATATTATAGATTGTATTCCAAGTACAAATACTTTTTAAATGAAAAAAATTATACATACATATTCTCTCTTTCTTCTTTCTTTCTAAATTAAAAAAATTAGAAATATTTTGTGTGTATACAGTACAATATAAACTACAGGTCACGTAAGGATATTCTAAGAAAATAGTGAAATTTACATATAAACTACAAATCTCAGATTACATATCTAAAGATTAATGACATGTGATTTCGCGAAAAGGACAAATTACGTGAGCTCTAACCGATGAAAAGGAAAAGATAGCTTGTTAATGAGACAGAAAGAAACAACTGGATAAAAGAACTCCGTTAACGAGGTAGAAGATGAAGCTTTTCTTATCTCGCACGAATGTCAAGCGAGCGCTAATGAATTCGCGCCCGGTTGCGTTTTCACGCACGGCAGAAGGAAGACAGAAGCAGTAGAGATACCAGGTTGAGGCAGTTGGCACAGGAATTTCGTTTCGGAATGTGCAAAGAAATTCGCTCGGGTTCGCTCGTTTGTCCCGCGTGTCTGCATAAGTCGGCCGTAAGGGAGGGACCGTAATTCAGACGACATTCCGCATTGAGGACGTTCGTGGCACAACTGCGTCTCATCCCCAAAAGAAACATCCGGCAAGAAATTTTGTCCTCTTTCGTGCTCTACGGCCATCCTCGTGTCGTTCGATAGAACGCGAACGAGAGAAAATACGCGTCGAGGTCTCCCAATTATTGGCGCGAGTCTTCTCGAGTCGCAAATTAATGACAAGTTGGTGGCAACGACTATGAGTTTGACCGCGCGCACAAACGTCGGTTGCGCGATAGTTAGCCGGATAACTTTGTCCAGAATGACTTTGATAACTGCTGTCATTAAGGCGATTGTCTTCTTATTGGTCATATCTTTCGGCAGTCTTCGTGACGGCATATGCAAGATATTAGCGTAATTGATATTTAGGAACAAAAAAATTATTTCTTCTTAATCTACATTAGAATTAAATACATCGTACGTACACACGTTGATGTCCTAAATAAATCTTGTATTATTATTCAATATTATATTATTATTCGATAACGGATAGTATATTATTATTCGATAACGGATGATATGCATTTGCTACTTGCAACTTAATAAAGGCGCACAAGATATAACGCTTTTTATTTTGAAAATATAATTTATTATTCTACTGCTATTATAATAAGGAACTAATTATTTTAACACTTACTCTATAAGAATGCAATTTGGAAAAAGAATCTTTTTTCATCATTTTCTAGTCTAACGGCTCGTGTTGGTCTGGAAACTTGTTGAACAAGAAGCTGAACACGACATAGTAATGTCTCAATCTTCTTGCACCCCTTGTCGTAATCGTAGAACGTCAGATGTGTAAAGGTGTGCATACACGTCAAATAAAGTTGCGAAGTTTGACAGTGATTCGGCTGCCTTATAAGCTGCCGTTCGATACGTTATTCAAACGTTTATTAATTTCCGAGACCTGCCACATAATTATATGTACATTAATGTAACAGATTAAGAAAATTTTATCATTAATTATTAGTTATGACGATAGTGATGAGTTGCAATTACATAATACCTCAAACATTGTATATAAAATTCCATTCAATTCCATTGTAAAATGTTCGCGCTTATTAGCAATGTATAATTCACAATACATGCATATATAAATCTATCTTTTAATTTATTAATTATAGAAAAATTATACACATATATAAACACATTTCTATTTTGCGCTATTTAAAAATTAATGGTGAGTTGTATCTTATGAGGGAATTTGGAATGAACAGTAATCAATTAAATAATATCAATTGAATATCCTAGCCGTAAATCGTATTTTTGATTGATTAAAAGGATTATGCAAATTATGCCTAATATTGCGAGACCAAATTCTTTCGTCCTATTCGCGAATCTTTATTGCGTCTTGCAAAATGTGATACATCTCATCGTTGTGTAGCCAGAGGGAATTCCATTACATGTTGAAAACCTTCCAGGTCCCGTTCTACCCCGGAGGAAGAAACGTGCAAAACGGAAAACGAGAGAAAGAGAGACAAGAAGAAAAGAAGGTGAAGTCTCCCAACAGCGACAGCAGCAGCAGGTACATAACGTAAAAATTTAAGACTATTAGGCCAGCCCGAGCTGTTCCCCTAACAATAGCGACATCGGTATTTAGCCTCGGGATAGAATGTATATTTTTCTCTCGCGAGCGGAATCATTCGGGAAACAATGGTTGAGCGGCCATCGGGCGAGACGGAGAACCGTGGATAAAGAAAAGAACACGAAGGGGCGAGTAGGAAGAGGGAAAGGGGGGGAGGGGGATGGTGGAAACGCGCCGTGGAAAAATAAGAATTTCAAATCCAATTTTCCGAGGCATATTTAATAGGCATCCCTCCGCCGCCGCTGCCGCCGCCATCGCGGCCGCCATCACCGCCGACCCGACTTGTGAAGCACCCCTCTCCCTCATTCCGTCCATCTCTATAGTGGAGTTTGCCACCTCTAGAGTCCCTTTCCGCCGCCGAGGAAATGAATAATTGAAGAATACATTAAATTAGGTTCTAGAAAGAGAGAGAGAGAGAGAGAGGGGGGGGGGGGGGGGGCAGAAGAGGATTTGCAGGTAGCAACTTTTTCGTTATTGCATCACATTAGAAGTCGCGAATCATCGATTGCCGGCGAAATGCAATCGACAGATTACGAAAATCTCACGGATTTCACTGGCGGATATATTCCTGCCTAGTTCATAATAGACACGAGCTATTTCCGATTATCTCGCCATTACACGCTTTACAGCCAGACTTAATAGCACGAGTATAAACGCGGGGGAATCGACCGATAAGCTGATGAGGTCCGTTGTACGGTTAACTAAAATTCGTAGTATTACCTCGATTCCCTGCTGAATACCAGTAACTTATTATTGCGTTGTGATCCGATCCTTCCGGTTTAACTGCACGGTGTGCTTCGGGATATCGGACGCGACGTTGCCTCCTACCTAATTGCGCTTGTAAGACGCTCGGAAGATACGGAAGGCGGATTTTCATTGCGACACGAAAGAAACGATTTAATGCTTCGAGCACGGCCGACGTTCCTGCGAGGGATCAATGGTGACGTTAATCGGCTTTTCTAGTAAGTGGCGTATCACTCGAAAGAGATAAATCGAGGCGGAGAACTATTCGTTTTGCCCTGTAGGTTTGTTACTCGTTCCAATTAGCCGCGATTCTTTGGCTGAAGACTTCAATCAATTTCGCAGAAGACTAGGTCACAGATGCTACCAATTACGCCCCGCCGGTGGTAGCGTCATCCTCTTCTCCATCCACCGTCTCGTGTCCGGGAAGAAGTAGGGTAAATGATTTTTCTCTCCTCCGGGACCAATGGCGGGGACCGATCGAACGGACGAAAACCATTTGACGACTTTACTCCAATAATTGTCGTGAGAGCTCGCGACTGTTACGACCTGGTAGTCAAGTCTGACCCGTTTCTTCTCCCCTCTCTCTCCCTTCCCTCCGTCTCTCTTTCTTTCTCTCTCCCTTTTTTTTGCAACAAGCGGCAATAATTTTCTCGACTCGATAAATCCAATACTGGTGGAACGACGAATTACGGTAAAGGTGGCCTCGGAGCCGTTCAACGCCACTTTCGCGAACCGACGAACCGTATTTGCTGCGCTTCTGCGGCGGAAAATGCATTATTTAGTCGATCATACCCGAGCTTAATTGGTTGCAATGCGCGTGCAATTAATCCCGCGGGATCGCGCACAGAAATGATATCGATGCTCCTAGAAACTGTCGCCCTTCGACCATTGCACTTAGTCTCGCATGTAAGGTATTAACGTCGGATGGAACTACCAGGTGGTTTTCCTTATAATTAATTATACAATGTGAGGCGAGTTCCTCGCCGCAACCTGCAGGGCTTCGTCCTGTCTTAGGTAATGAATGGTAGATGGTCTTAATCTCCTTTTGGAACCGCAATTTTTCCCGAGGATCCTTTTTTTTTCTTTATTTTTTTCCGACCATCGGCTGCGCGCAAGAAAATTCTAGACCTCGTATTTCAAGAGGTGGCCAGAAGATCAGTTTATGCCCTGCTATAAATTTAAAATCGACGTCTATGGACTTTGAGCGTACGTACTTAGGCACACGAATTAGTTTCGAGAGACCTTCGATCTGATCGAGATCCATAAAAGCCATTATTTCGCCGATTCGTCGTCGCATTTTTGCAAAGAATATTTCCAACTTTCTTCTCTCTCCTTTCCTCTATTTTTCTTTCTCTCTTTTTTTCTCTCACTCACTCGCTCATCACTTACTCACTCACATCAACTTCAGATTTATGCATAATGCAAAATAGGAAAACGCATGAATTTGCATTTATTCGTGTATTTTTTTCAAAAAGTTTTTAGCAATGTAAAATATTTTTAACATTTAATGTTAAAAAAAATATATGACTAAAATTGTCAACAATAATTACTTGCAAAAAGAATAATACACAAACTTTTATTCATCAAAGAAACGCGGGACTTACACAATGGAAAATGTATATACAATAATATCTCATCAATTCTAAAACTGTGCATTTCCCTTTTGTCGCTGATGTTTAAATTTAGATGGAACGCGACAAACGACAAATTGGTCTGCAAGATTCGGAAAATATTCGCTGTATGTTCGCAGCAATTTCCGTTTTTACTTTGCAGTCACTCTTTCCTGAGCCTCGTTGAATAATGCAACCGCGCCAGACGTAACGCGCGATGCCGAGAGCTGACTATTTATAAAACAATGAATAATCATCGACGGTAACGATGTGTCTGTGGATGCGTAAAGCAATTACGCTGCAGGTCGTACAATTTATTTTAGTGCGTCGTTCCTGCAGTCCTTTCAGTTGGATCAAGCTCAACTACGCTGTATAAATACCGGTTCATTCAACTCATTCTTTTTAATGAATGTAAATGCGATGTAACATGTGCATTTTTACTCACGCATCTCTCTTTTATTCTTGCCTGTTTGTTATCAATCCAGTTTGTCGGTATTTTTGCAGAGAACATAAGAAATCATCATTACAAAGTGAGTAAAGTCAAATGAAAAATAATACAAAAGCAAATTTAAAGTAAATATTAAACACGTGCTCATTCATAAAACATTTCAATTTGATTACAAATTATTCTCGCAGGAATCGTTGCGCGTTAACCTGATATCTTGTAAGATAACGATCACGCTGCGAAGTCGAGTCGACACTTTGCAGAGAACGGATCCACGGCACATTAGTAGGGCGTACTTACGTAACTATACCTCTTTTAAGCGTTTTTCGCCAACGGTTACGATCGCTCGAATCACTGGAAGTTGTCCAAACCGGCCGACGAGGAAGGCAGAGCGCGAGGGATAACTTGGAACATTCCTTTTTCTTTTTTCGTCTTTTCGGCGCACACAAACACAGTGCCGTAAACGTAAAACGAGCGATAAATTTCCTCGACCCCGACCACGGTCATTAGCCGATCCGATGGCAAGCTGCATCGTCAGCTAGCCTCAGTCGTATATTACGAAATTAAAACGCTGCCAGATAAAACTGATTTCAAGTTTGCACCTCGTCTGTCTGTCGATCAGCATGCATTTGCTCCGTTTAAAGGCAGTTTTCATTTTGAATCAATCAATGTGCGCGATAGTACGCAAGATTTCGATGAAATAAGAAGCACCGCTTTGCGGATCCCACTTTCGCGCGTTTTCACCTCTTTTGCCCACGGTCTTTACGACCAAGGATACGACCGCTTCTTTTAAGGTGCAACCAACAGAAATGACCGATTTGCGTGGCTCACGCCATGCTCTGCGCTCTCGCTCGACCGCTATTTTAAATATACGCGAGAGAATGTTGAATGCGCCTACAGAAAATAATGAATCTATCGTGAGATGCGTTTATATAGAAAATAATAAATTCATGAGATGCGAATGAAACGTCGAGCAACTACTAACGTTTTAAAAGAATCCACTTATCATTATTGGTAGGTTTAACGCATGTTAATGTGAATATTAATGCGAATGAACATCTTCAGCTGTACAATTAAAAGATTAAAAAGATTAAAAGAGAATTTTTCAGTTAAACTTTGCCCATTAAAATCTCTCTGATTTCTGTGCGAGTCGTATCGGGAAATTATTTTGTGGGGTATAAAGGCCAAAGCGCTACGCTACTTTTCATGTCGCCCCTGGGAGAAGTTACATCCAGATCGTTGCATAAAAATCAAGTATTCTAGCTTGCGATTTGAACTTGTACTACAACCGGTATATCCAGCGTCGCAATAATCATAGCCGTAGCGTCTAACGACCCACGAAAGCACGAGGCGACCAACGAGAACCGACTTCATTTTACGGTATCACGAAACTTCCAAAGTGGTGACCCAGAAACGCTTGTCGTTTTCACCCTAGATCCTTCAGTTGCAAAAAAGAAAGCGTAAGAAGGGTGCGGGAAAAGGGGAGAGGCAGGGGGAGCAAGAAAGAGGAAGTAGCCCGGCGTTCATCACAAGGCATATAATGCGGCGCAAAAACGTATGATAAATTTTTCAATGGACGCGTCGGAAGAAAAGTTTCAAGCGTACGTGACTGGAACGCAGCGATATAATAATAAGTGGGTAGGGATCTGCCCGCGCGCTACGGGGTCACTATACTTTCCGAGGGCAAATATACCGAGGGGAGAAAGCAAAACGAGCAGCTCGTCGAAAGGAGAAGCAGCAATCTCTGTGACGTTTCTCCCTTCGCATTATGAACCTATGTTATCGCCGCTAAAACCGCGAGAATACCACGCAACAAAGGCAGGGTGGTTAGTTGCAAAACCGTTGTAGGAGCTAAATGAAAAAAAGAGACCAACTACTTTTTCCCCAAGGAGAGAAAAATAATGTTGTGATATTTCGGTATTTACACGTAACTATAACTAATAGTTGTAAATTTATGATAAATTTACAACTATTATTTAAATAGATGAGTCGGACGGAAATGTATACATAAATTTGAAATGCAGATAGAGAAAATAACTTATTCGTGTATAACATTTTTGTTTGTATTTTGTTTGTATAATATTTTCGACAAGGTAAAAGAATATATGTATAAATGTACAAGATATTCTCTATATGATTGATATGATAACTATTTTTTATCTACATCCAAATTTAGAAGAATTTTTATAAAACAAAATATAGAGAAACAGGAAAAAATTGCAGGATTGTATAATTATCATATTTATAGAGTGTCGCAATAACTTAATAGCGCGAAAAAAATAATGTAAAATTTTTTAAGAAAAAAATGGAGCATTCAATTTTCGCACGTACGTCCATTAATTTGCTCATTCTGTGTTATAACAGTGACGAATACTGAAAAGACATCGAAGAGGTTGGCGATTCTTCGAATTTCACACCAATTTTACGGGCGTGATTTTAGAGGCTCGTTAACCGCCGCCAGAAAACTTATCGCGCCTGCGAAAGAAGGATGAGTGCAAAGTAGGGGAGTTTAAAGAACGATCGCAAACCGACGCGGGGTCGAACAACGATTGCGGAACGAAGAAGACGACGCGGGGCAGATAGCAATGGCGACCATGTAAGAGCGATCGTGCACGCCCTCGAATAAAATCGTAGATAGGAAACCCGTGTGCCCGGAAGGCGCTGATAATGCATATAAGTGCTACCTGGCCATTTCCTTCAGCCATCGAGTTTTACGATCCCATAGCTGGACTACAGCAGAAATCGAAAAATATTGACGCGTCGGTACGTGCGAATTGGAGAAGATTGGATAAAACGGTTTGGTAGATCAAAACAGAAGTAATGGTGAAGTTAAATGGTAAATTTACTTGGTTGGACAGTATTGAGATGAATCGAAGAGTTTGTGAAAGAAAGCACCTTGCGAGATCTATAAAGTTGGTACTCCGAAATGCGAATTTGTATAAAATTAATAGGATATTTGCTAGTCCATCATTTGTCCATAAATAATTGTTTTTGTCCATCTTGCAAAAAAATTTGAAATTGAAGTTTCATCATTAGCACTTTTACGTGTATTTTTTTCTTTAAATCATATAAAATGTTTAGATGAAGTGTGAAAAGCAAAAATAATGTCTGACAAATTATTATCTAATATAATAAATTTTTATGTCAGAAATAATAGAGATGGAACTTGACAGAAAATTTGGAAAAATATTTTATATCCTGAAAAAGAAAGGTAATAGATAATATCATTTATAGACGAATGTAGACAAATAGTGGGCAATCGAAATCCATATACAAGTTTAGAAAAACACATTTGGGAGTTCTCGAGATGAAATTTGCTCAATTTTTATTTTTAAATTTTTTTTTTTGCAAGGTCGATAAAAGTCATTATTTATGGACAAACGTGGACAATCAAATGCTACATCAATTTTGTAAAAATTCGTATTTCGGGATATCAACTTTACAGACTTTACCTCACGATATACTTAGCTCGGTGCAGCCTCAAACAATGTTGAGAAAAAATACGGAGCAGATTCGTAGGCTCGATATAGCTTGATTTAATTAATGTTAATGAAATCCGTAAATAAATTTCTCGTCTGCTTTATTTTTACGTTGCACGTCGAGCGTGAACCTACAACATTGTTCACTGGACATCGGTTAAGTTGCGAACAATGCTTTCATCGTTAGAAGGAGGTGTTGAAGAAGAAATCTGCGTGACGTACGTCACCCACGCGTCTGCTGCAGTGTTAAGTGAAGTGACAAGCCTGCCTGCGCACGTAGTCGAACCGTACCGTTATTATGGAAAAGTCCGCAACATTATCCCCGCGTGCTACCTTACGCAGAAATACCGTCAAAATGTATGGTCGTGTGGCCGCGAGATTCCGACCTCGCGTTGCAAAATGTTAGATTAAATCGCGACGCGCGGAACACAATATGTAAATCGTGTGCCACCGCAATTATGTGCCGTATGCGAAGCGTACGGCGTAAGCCCTTAATGCGGCGTAGAAATAATAAAGGGACGAGCAAACATGGCTGGTAAGCGCGCGATGGAAGATGTTGCAGGTGCAATTCGTGAATCTAAACATGACCCGTAAAGTCCGCGCGCGCTCTTCCTTGTTTTTCCATAAATCATTCCTCGCGCGCGGATTCGACGTATCGCCGCCCGTGCCGACTACAGGCCGGGCACGTTAACCGCACTCACACAATTTCCTCGAGAATCGATCGACCTACAATAGCGGCGAACACGAACGCTCGTCCGGCGCTCAGATATCGAGGGGAAACGCGCGCTTTTGTCGTTGCCCGTAAAAAGAGGAGCACCCGCGGCGCATTTCTCGCGGGTATGTAAAATTTTTGCAAAATTGGGCCGCGTTAAATTTATTCTTCACGAATTTGCGATCACAAACTCACCGCGATCTTGGCCCGTCAGCGAGACACGGCGCAAAGAGGTTGATTTAACACGGAAAGAGTCGGGATAGAAAAGTTTGATCGAGCAAATTACGTCGAGGAACTACTTGGCTGAACGATCTGGAAGTCTCGAGTCCCATGGGTGGTATTTCAAAAAGTGTACGAAATTTTATTCATGATTGCTTGGCATGTTTTACGTTTCTTGAGCTATATATATATGCTCAAATCTTCTAATTTTGGAAAAAAGAAATTTCCTCGACGGGTAATACCGCGTCGAAATTCAATTGAAGTCACGTGCCTTTCGTTCGCGGGAGAATAGATGAAACGAGATGAGGGTAAAAGAGGATTCTGTGGTTAATTTAGAGAAACGTCAAAGAGTTCGAAAAAGTCCATCTTCGCGGAGCATCGTTAAGCATTTTTGTTCCCTCATGCTTACCCTGGGATTACAGCCATAAAAAAGGTTCATCAACGACAACGAAGCATGAAAAATGGTTTCTCGCGTGAGTGGTAGAAAGCCTTATAATTTCACCGAAGCAGACAGGAATGACGCGCACCAACACGCGCTTCCATATAATTTGCTATCTTTTCATTCCCTTCCAGGATGAATTTTTAGATGTCCAGTGCAATGTGCAAGATTTAATTTGTAATGAGCAGAAATTCTGTGTCCTTGATGGAGTATAACTTTCCACGTAATTACGAGAAGTACAAACCGTCAGCAAATATTTCTCTCGTCCCTATCTGCTTTCAAGTTTAATTGCTGACTTTTTTTCCCCAACTCGCGTGTTTTTCGACAAATACTGTCTGTTGTAACTAGATTACTTTATCGCTATCGTGATAAATACGTTCGAATAGATTACCACGGCGCGCATCGTGAGAAAATAAAAATCCAATCTTCATGTTTCTTCTCCCGCTCCTCTCGTTAACTCGTCTCGTTGATTAGCCCTTTCTTTATCTCCATCTTTGGCGTCTACTTCTCTCAAGTAATTACCTCTATGTATCGTTTAGTCGTCTCTCAGTCTCTACAATTCTTTTTCTTCCGGAACATCGAGCGTTGCACCTTCATTTCTACCCGGAGATCGATAATCGAGACCCTTACGGAAAATGGATCTAGAACAAGGAGGAAAGACGAAATTATTCCGTGGCTCAGAGTCGAAAGTCTCCTGGGGATATTCGTCGACGAATTTCATATTTCTCCTTCTTATAGATGCCGGGCGTCGAAGTCTTCCAGAGGACCCTTCCGCGCCCAATCTTCTCGTAAAGAGAACCCTTCGCCCCATTGCCCTCGTAAAGACCGCACCTAAGGGTGAAAAATAATCAGAGAAGCCCGATAGAGCCGTAACTGCTTCTGATTTATATAATCGTATACCATCTTAAAACGGCACGTGTCTGCGTTTACAAATAGACGTTAATCGCAATAACTTTAACGTAAATTACTAGCATTATTATGATAATCGCGACCGTTTTGGAAGAAATAGTAGTTTTATTTTCTAAGAAAAATTTGTTACGTGATATTATTAATAATGCTATTTATAAAAGAGAAAAAAGGAAGAAGTTTGAGAAAAAGTATTTGGAAACACATTCGGTTGATGATAGTTCGGAACGATAAAACCGCTAGAAAAGAAACCGATAAAAGTGCGCCTAAAATAGACTGAACTTGGTGAAGGCGGAAGAGGATTCAAAAGTAATTTATTTTCATGCGTAAAAAGGAAAATGAGGCAGAAGACAATAAGAAACAGCAGACAATAAGGCGAGCAGTCGTTAAGGGGAAAGAGATGGATGTATAACAGGAACGAGGGTAAGCAGAATGTGTGCAAAGGGGTAAGCAGCAGGGAGAGACACTTCTAGAAACTCGCCCGAGTTTTCGTCCCGTTTTGGTGCGCCACTAGTGCTCCGAGAAGAGAAACGACAGCGTAAGAAAAATAAAGGTTTCCTCGCCCTCTTCTCCATTCCTCTCTCTCGCGAGAACGCCGCGTTTCTTCCATCCCTCTTCTTGTTGCGAATCGCGTTCCTCCTTACTACGACTTGTTTACTTTTCGTCCGAGCCGAGTTCCGTTTCCCTTCTCTTCCGTTCTTTCGCTCGGTCTCTCCTCACGAGGAATTATTAAAGGGAAAACACCCACGAAATCCGTTTTCGGTTGAGCGGCGTGGCAGGAAGAGGCGGCGGTAACTCGCGGATTCTCGTTGCCGTGGTTCGCGCCGTGGCGCTCGCCGTGTGGTAGATAAAGATAAATGTCGCAAACGAAAGAAAATTACGTAGTACGAGCGGGCGGCGAGCGCCACGACCTGCCGCTCGTGAAATTTTTAAGCCGCCCATAAATATTCCATTCATACTTTTACTCTCCTGCCGCTGGATATAGCCGCGTCGGCTAAACGCGCCCGGCAGTTGCCCCCGCTCGCGTGCGGGATTCGAAAAATACAACGGACGAAAGCGATCCGTACACACGCTTGGTTTCCCGACGCGCGCGTGCACCGGGGCATGATCAAAGCCGCGTCAAGCCGAACGGAAACTTTCGGACGGATATTCCATATATTGCACAGCGGCTGCCTTCAAATTTCGGAAGTTCGATAACCGCCGGCGCCATTATTACGTACAAATGGAAGTTCGGTCGAATCGCGGCTGGCCTGATTTGCCATGTTTTACACCGTACCTAACGAACTGAACAACAATCGATTTAACGCACGGTTTGCCTAATTGCGTTTCGCGATCAAAGCGCGGAGCGCCGAAGCGCGAGACAACGTCGAAAATATGAAGATCTTTATGCAACATTATGATCGTTCATTCTGTACCTTTTATGGGAATGTAACAATCCTAATCGCTGACATATAATACCGTAATCCATACTGATATTTAACATCTTTCGAATCGAGTATCAATTTTAATATAAGTAACTTTAAAAAAAAAATCGATAAAACCAAAATTTCAGACAGACAAAATGTGAAAAATGAGAGATAGCTTTTGTAAAATAAATTCGAAAGATTCTGATTCTCTGATAATAATGAGAAGACATTAAATATGGAATGTGGTAAATCTTTCATATAGTACGAAATTAATTTCCGTTTTAACACGTTAATTTTCAAAATTCTTGCTCGAAACAGAGCACATTTTTCGATTTCAACAACGTTCAGCGTTCGTTAACAATTTATTCTGAAACGTCGGCAAGACTTATATTTTATAAATGTCGTTACTTGTAGCAAATATACGTGATACTCTGCTGGAATTGGTAATCCTTATCCATGTATAAGCTTTAGTATGCGCATCATGTATTACTTTCGTATCTTCGTATGTCCAATCAAATCCTCTATTTTATTGATTGCCCCTGTACAAGTTAAAATCGTAAATTATACTTCTAAAATTACTAAGAAAACATTTTTGTAAACAGAACGTATTGTATTTTCTATTAGTGTCATACGAAGCGAGACATATTTTTGTGTAGAAAGGAATCATGATAAAATATTTTTTTTATATATAGTTTATTTTAACGCTATCTACGTGCAAACTAAATCTTAAATCGCGTATGAGTTATTCCGAAATAGGTTACAAGAATATAATGAAACGTATTTTGCACGATGGTGTATGATTTTAGCATCAACGTGATTTAGTACCTCTGTGTCCAGCGTGCCAGTCGTTAGACTTCTTAACGCTCGTTTCACCACACTCAATTTAATACAGTGTGCCGCGAGCTGCATAGCATGGAAAGCAAAGGGGCGATTATCGCAACGAAGCTGCGACTTATCGATTCCCGATTGCAGCGTGCACGCGTTGCCACGCGAAAAATCGCCGAAAACCTGCGCGCGCCCGGCCAATTATCGCAAAACATTACATTTTCGTGCCCATACTAATTAATGCCACCGTGCCTGGTTTTTCGGCCCATTGCGTAACCTGTCGCCGGGACGAATTAACGGGGATAAAGAAGCTAGAATCACGTGCTGCTGGGCGTAACGTATTTTACGAATTGTCCGAAACATGGGCAAATAGTTCATTAACAGGTGTATCCAAGGCATGCGAAACGCTATTAAAAGACCAATGCGATAACAATTACGTGGCAGTTATAAAGTACTGAGATTTATATCGCGACCATTTTCGCATATTAAGATTTTTTATTATAATTAAATATAATTTTTGGAATACGTTTTATCATTAAAATATCGTATGGTGATAATATATATTCGATATGGAAGGAGTTTTAATGGGGCAACGAGAAGTATCGATGCGTCAATCGACTTAAACAATACGTCACGGATATACGTTTGCTGCTGAATATGAAAAATACGTCGTGATAACAGCCGCGTCGATACGAGGTGCATACGAGGCATTTATGTCATTCTAAAACGAAGCGTCGAAATCAATCCGTATAGCATTGTAAAAACGAAATAACGTGAGAAAATTTCAAAATCCAATTTCTCGATATTTTTAAAAGACAATTTAAAAGGATATCGATGATAACTCGAGAAGTCAACATTATTTTTATAAAGAAATCTTTTTTTTAAATTTGACAATTGTCAATTGATTCTATAATTGATTATTAATATTATTCTAATATTAAATCCATTTATAGAAATCCCCTTGCTAATTAACTTAATGAAATATATTTTCGTCGACTATTTTATATAAGTGGTGACATTTTAACAAAAAAATAACGATTTAAATGTCATTCAATTTAGATATAAAAAGATTCTTGACACGAAATTCCATTTACGTCTATATTTAATACTTTAACAGTCGATAATTGATCGCTATTTAAAGACAGCAATTTTTTTATTATAAGTAAAAAGAAGATTGATTTTTAATCAGTGAAGAAAATTGATTTCACAATATTGCCTAGTAATATAGCTGGAAAAAAATGATTGGAAAAAATAGAAAATGTATGTACAGACTTTATAACTGAAAAAATAATGGAAAAAAAATGATTAGATTGGTCTCTCTATCGTCAACGATATCGATCGCCCGAGAAAGAGTGAGATGTATGACGAGCGAGTAAGGCGTAAGTAAAGTAGCAATGGCCGATAAGAGTGCGATAAGAATAGTACGAATTGGTCTAGATAAAAACGATCGGAACGATAGGGGTGATCGCAATATAAAATCTTGGTGGGACCCAAGCCATATGACGTTCCAATTCCGACGTTCTGCAGTTCGTATGTCCGTCCATGCGCATACTATTCCACTTCCGCAGCGATATATCCCATCGACTTCCTTTCGCCGGTGCATCCTGCCTCGCTGAAACACTAGGCGTTACTTCTCCCATTCTCTTTTCTCGACCTACAATTCGTCTCTTTCCTCGTTGTATCCCATCTCATCCGGGCGCCTGTGTTCCCTCTTTTCATAACTCTCGAAAGCCTCTCCACAAGTCTGGGCTGCTTACCTACAAAAATCGATAGTGAGGCGTTTTCCACGGGTGATTCAGTCGCGTCTCTCATGTGTTTTTTTTCTCTTTAGATATCGTTAAGCGCTATTCTTATCTATAAGCATTTCTGTTTACTTTTCTTAGGCTAAACTCGTAATATCGGAAACGCATTGAATTAGTAGCCAAATATGTCTGAGAAGAATCTCACGACAATTTTATATAATTGCTATTGTATATAATAGTTTAAGATTTAATCGTAATAACGTTTTTAATTAACATAAATTGCCGAACAAATAGAGAAATTTTAAGAACATCCGAAGCGTTTTCGTCATAGGTTTTAAATGAAAATATTAGATATTAGTTATTATTTGATTTCTCAGAAATTCCATTGTAAAGCTTGCAAGCTTTTCAACTACTCTTGTAGAGAAAATCTTTTGCTTATTTACATATAAAAATAGATGGACACAGTTTTATTTTTCATTTTATTCTTCGACAGTTTTGTTTTTCATTTTATTCTTTGACATTTTATTTTTTATTTTATTTTTCGACAAAGTCCTGTACGAATATATTTCTTGCATACTAAATGTACAAAATTTTGGTTTGTATCCTAGAGGGCAGATGTAGTTACATCTGTCATCGCTGTTTCTTTCCATGCACGCTGTTAAGGATAGCCGAGTGCGGAAAGAAAAATGGAAAATGGAAACGCGGATGGAAGTAGAAAGGGAGAGAGATGAGAAAGGCAGATGCAATAACGTCGCGTTTGTGCGCGGCCGTAATTCCGGCTATATCGAGCATTTCACGATGACGAGATACGAGCGTCTGGATGAACAACGAGCCGGTAAGGAAGGGGATGAAAGGGAGCTAGGCAACAAGCGGAGGAGGCTCCGGATACCGGCTAAATCATTTAACGGTACGTGCGGCCGGAGAGCAGGCTTAGGCACTCGGAGGCTCGGGATTACGGCTCGCTTTGTGATCAATCGGGTTCATTGGTTTCTAATCGCTCGCTACGATGGACCCGTATTCTACATATAGCGGAATATACCTGGTGCACTAGCGATAAGCTTCTCCCTCCAATTGTGCCCTTAAAATTGATCGTAAATACATTGTGAGAAAAAGACTTCAGAAAATATTTAAAAATAGATAGACATACCAAAACAGCTAGCATATTTATATCAGTTTGAAATTGACGTTTTCTTGAAGAAAATATGATTGTTTATCAGTATTCTCGCAACTTCTTGATCTTAAATATTTTGATTAGACGGTTTGATAAAAATCAAACGATGTAGGAAATAAGATTCTAAAAGAATTATTGCACAGGGAGGCCGAGATGAGCAACTCGATCATTATGCAAACTTTGTTCCGCTAAATTCGAATAGATGCTGGCATTTCCCACGATTTCCTATGGGATCTTCTGCTCTCTTCCATTGCATACATCTCATTTCCTTTTGTAATACGTTGGCTCCCACGGTGCTAGCTTTGTACAAATAAATTGCATTTCTTTCCATAATAATCTCCTTCGCCGTCGTAGCTCTCCATAAATTGCCCCACGCGATTATATCCAGGTAAAAATATAATGCCAAAATATAAAAGTAAAGAAGAAGACGTTATAATGTATTCACGCGCGTTACGAGAATTTGTGAAAGTTTGAAAAAATTAAAATTATCGTAGGAATACAATGTCACTTTTTTTTCTGCTGAATAATTCAACAGCGAAATGCAATTAATCGTTGTAAATAGCTGACTATATTTAATCAGACTTTTTTCCCCTCTCTTTCTTAGAACTTCCTCCTTCTTAAAACTTTATCACTGCTGAATATTAGTAGCAGAAATCAACGTTTTAAACCGACAAATTGCATCAGTTCGCAAGAATCTAACATTATGCATAGGAACATTCTTTTCGAAAGTTGTGCTCCGCTTCGTTCCTCGCAAGGCACGTAGCGCTGAATAGAGGATTAATGATCGTGTTTGTAACTTTGATGCGTTGCGACGACTGCATGGCGCAGCCGCGTCAGCCGGGATTGAATGCAGCTGCAGCATTCGGCTGTTGCTTGCGTTATGCGGCGACCGTAACTCGGCGAAACGCGAGACGGACGATCGTTTGAGCGAGTTTGAGGGAGGTCGCCCGGAGAAGGAGGAGCGTTAAACGAGGTGTTTTGTTGTGTGTTCTCGGACCGTACTCGAAACTCGACCATACGTATGTATGTCGTGTGGCAGTCGTCGACAGTATTCCCAGGTGTAAACAGGCCAACTTTGTCGGATTTCAAATCGACGAGATTATTTGACGCGTTTCAAGGCGCTGATACGCATTAGTTCCCAAGGGACATTGTTTTCTATCATGTTACTTTCGAAACTGCAATGCATGACAGATTTAATTATGAGATATTTAAATATTTTCGCGAAAAGTGAGAGACACTCGTTGTGACCGTGAAAAATTGAAAACACTCGCTTTACACTCGTAGATTTTTATTATTAAAAATCCTATTTATTTCAGCGATTTTTCAAATTCAAAGCAAATTGGTGACCTCGTCGAAATTCTACAATGATAACGGTATCGACGCTTTAAATTGTGACGAGACAAATTCGTTTGACCGTAAAATATCGAAACTCTATCAGGTCACGAAAGATCACGTAGTACATCGCTGTAAAAGTTGGAAGCATTGGTTTCACAGCTCTTTTCTCAAGCGTCCTGTTTACTTCGACTCTTAAAGTTAAAAGCAAATTGGCACAGGAACACGACGTAAGAGCGTATCGGAGAAAAGCCGAGAACACGTTCTTGGCTCTGACGAGGGACAGATTTATCGGGCAAGCCGATAAGGCAAAAGGGTTGCTTGCACTCGGATCGAGGGTGTTAGGTTGACAGCTCAACTGGCGCTCGTTAAACGTTATTTAGAAGAAACCCGTTCCGGGGTGCTTTCGAAATCGATCGGGACGGAGAACGCTTTTGGAAAATATGATGATGATCGAGCGCGGATCTGTTAAAAGCTGAGAGAAACAAAGATACGTCCGTTACCTCTCGAATAAATAGAGCTTTTTCCTGATCGTTTGTTCAGGGAAGAGGAAACAGAAAACAACCGAGAAAGAGAGAGAAAGAGTAATGTCGGCGAAACTCCTTCTCGAGTTCGATCAAACGTATTGCGGCCTTCGGTTTCAGGTCAGACGTTCGATCATCTCGACATATGGAAGAGGTAAGATCGACGAGAAAAACGATTTTGAGCAGGAAAGCACTAAACCGGCTCGTGGGAGGACTTTTCGAGAGATTTAAGATCTCTCCGATCGGACGCGTCCCCCTCGAACAATTCTTTCACGATGATAAGTCGATCTGTCGTTACGAGACGAACGAGATTCGACATTTCTTGCAATACTGCGGAATTTAATATTCTACCTAGGAAAGTTTAGCGGAATCCTTTTAGAGGTCTAGGCGAGGGCAAGAAACACGCCCGGCGCGGCAGCCGCCCGTCGTCTGAGATCGAAGGCGAAAAGTTCAGGATTCCTATTTACGTTTTGCTTGTAAAGTGTGAAAGTTGAAGCATATTTTGCCCGTCTTGCTAACTTTTCATAGCTCCCGGTGGAATAATACTAAGGTACACGGAGGCGAAACGTCGTAACGCGAACGCGTCAAAGTGTCGAACGGTGTGATAATACAAGGAACGATTTTCGCGGAAAATTTTCGTCGCGGCAGAGACCGTTCCCTTTGTCCGCTCATCGATTGTATATCGATTTAACTTGCGCACTTTATCGTTTTAACGGGTGTAATTATGGTATATAATAAAAGGCACTGCTCATTAGGGATTGATGTAGCTTTACCCGCCCAATCAAAGTAATTAACTGTTTATTAATAATAATAAAAGCGTGTTTTATATGTAAAACATATAAAACATTTTTTACTATTTTCATTTTTACTTGTTTGACATAAAAAGGTGATATGTAAATTTCTTTCATATTGCCGCAATTATTATTACACTCCAGTTACTGTATTACAGTTCTGGATATTTTTTCGTTCTTTATAACTACTTTCTATAAGTATACTTATAGTATTTACTTTATGAAGACCGGTGTAATACGGAAACTGGAGTGTGTAATAATAGTTGCGACAATACTAAAGAAATTTACATAGTACGGAGCGTTAAAAATACACGATGCAGCTGATACGACACGTATGTTGACCAGGTAAAAGGTCGAAAAGACAAAAATCATAATACAGAAAAATCATTTGCTCGTTCAAATAATTAAGAAAATATATTCGGGAAGGATATATTATTCTAGAAAGATGGGAATGTCGTACAGCTGGATTGAAGAAACGGGAGATTCAACTTACGGACACCGTCGCGATCGGACGTGTACATTCCGCAAAAGAAATTGTAAGATTTAGCCGAACGTAAAATAAAATCGAGTTTGTTCACTCTAATTGTAAGATTCGTTTATCTATTATTGAGCATTCAAATTCAATACAATCTTTCCTCTCGCATCCCGAACCGCGAAAATTGTTTCTATAAATTGCATAATTATTAGCATAATAATACAAACGTACGTACACATGGGATAGGAAAACTGACACAATTGACAATAGTAGATGGAGCACATAAGTAATAAACGGGACATTTTTCTTTCTCGGGACGTCTATTCATGTTTGCCATACTTCTTGTCAATGTCGTATGCGTCTGAGGAAACGACGGGACAACGGAATAAACAACGAAAGACGAGCACTGCGGTTGAGGCGCCCCCGCGATCTATGGCTCTGGATTATGGATGGCGATTTAAACTCGACACCTAATCCATCACGACATACATTCGTGCCGGTATACCACGTTGCTTCCTGGCGCACTGATTGGGTTATGAATTTCGTTCCGACGAGTTCATTGTCTTCCAAGTTCGTTGATTTCGAAGCAGTTTTCGAGTTCAAGATAAGCGAAAACAAGTATTTAAAAAATATTTGAACGCTTCAAGATACGAATGTAGCTATTCTCGTTTAAAAGTTAAGT
Source organism: Tetramorium alpestre (assembly GCA_021460005.1). Lineage (NCBI taxonomy): Eukaryota > Metazoa > Arthropoda > Insecta > Hymenoptera > Formicidae > Tetramorium > Tetramorium alpestre. Next base: position 357,332 of record JAJVSH010000091.1, read on the forward strand.
AAATATTGCGGTTTCTCGCAGAAAAAAAAAGAAGAAATGGAATAACTGAGAAATTTTCGCAAGAATATTACTCGCAGATTGCGTTACATTAATTACCGCTATAAAGTCTATTTTCATCATCGCGTGAGCTTCGTCCATGCTCGTCGACTACGAAAACCGAGCGGGGAAAACGCGACGGATGTTCCATTCGCCGGACTGGTTGGCGGAACGAGCGAAAAGTATACAAAATAACAGATGCGGAGAGAAGTGCGGGAGGGAAGAGATAAATGAATGGCGCGGATCAAACGGAGGGAGAGCGAGAGAGAGAGAGAGAGAGAAAGAAGGAAACGCGAGCGGAGCGCCAAGCGAGGGAGGGGGGGAGGGGAATTGAGAGATCGGCATACAGGACGGACGAGCGAATGCGGGAAAGCGGAACTCGAAACTGCATCGCGCTCGAGAAAATTGCGTTCCCGTTGATAATATCGAGCCATGGCTGATAACGCAGGGGCGTGCTAAGGGGTAAACGAACCCCGCGTGCCGGCCCTCTGCGGTTACACCACCGTACGTTTTCCCCGGGTGCACGCGCACACTTGATGTATGCGCCAACGTGCATGCCTGCTTTGCATTTTTACGGTGCACGTAGAATGAAGCGGTATAAAGCAGTCTCCGCGTTTTCTGTTTTCTCTCTCTCTCTCTCTCTCTCTCTTCCTTTCTTTTTCTCACACACATATACATATACTCTCTCACTTTCTCACTCTTTCTCGGTCACGCGGCATCGCACGGGACGCGCGATCGCGTGTTCTACGAGAATCCAGGGGAATATCGTCACGAGACCGATGGAATTTCTCCCGCAGTTATCCGTATATTTTGTAGCTTGAGGCGCGCGCATATAGACCGTGCTTATTTTCCGCGTGACATGTGTCACCGGATACACGCCGGCATTAAGGCCGGCATAGTAGGCTGGGCGGCCGCGCCGCGCAATTCCGCAAATCGATTGTGCGCGATGCCAAAGAGGATTGCGGGGCTGAAGAGCCCGCGGGTTAGAAGCGCGCCGCGTTTTGATCGCCGAAGTGTATTTAGAATCAATTTCCGACGATCCGTTGATCAGATCTCTCGCTCTTTCTCTCTCTCTCTCTCTCTCCTCGCTTTCTCTCTCTTCCTTTCTCGTCGTGAAACTCTTCCGCCGCATTAGCGAAACAATTAATTCGCAACGTAGGGCGACGCGGCAACGTTCGCGTTAAGTACACCTACCTGCCCAGTGAGCTCGCATTCGCTTGTGGAGCGAAGCGGAAAAAGGAATGAAACGAAGAATGGGGAAAGGTAGCTACTACACTGCTCGGTTAGAAATGCGATTAAATCTTTGCGCGTTAAACGAGATTACGTCGCGGAAAACATTCGTCTTATTCGACGTAGGTAAAATGGCCGCAGTGCGCTTATTATGTAATTTAAGAATTATTTGTGGAACGTACGCGTTAAATCTCTTTCCGGGATTTTAATTGAGGTCACACTCATTGTGTCTAGCACAATTGCGGAATCGCACAATTAAAAAATACCTTTAATATTATTCAAAATTATCTTTCACTCTTAATGAAAAGAATTACAAGCGTATTTTTACTTTAAATGACTTTAATTGACATGCATAAAATCTAATAATATCAATATATGTATATTGTAAAACCAGAAGAAGAAAGAGTTGAGAGAAATATTCTGCTCCGCCATGAATGAATATTATTTAACACGGGAATTCATATGTGTATATGCACAATTGTTATCCGAGTTACAATAATAATTAACGACGTTACCGTCTTTATTAACTGGCTGTAAAATCGTATGAATCGTGTACTCGCGTAATAATTTAGACCTACATAGTAAAGTTAGCATTTAAAGAGCAGGTGGTATTCTCGAAATAATGAACAGTGTAGTTGCGCCGATGTACATGACCCTTACGGTGAGCACGCCGAGTAAAATAATATCTGGAGGTAAATCTTAGAGATTACTAAATGCTTCGATTAGTGTCGAAATTATGCAATACTAACAAATTTCATGCCTGAATAATCGTTTGCTCTCTCTCTCTCTCTCTCTCTCTCTCTCTCTCTCTCTCTCTCTCTCTCTCTCTCTCTCTCTCTCTCTCGCGCGCGCGTCACTGACTCTCTAAGAATTCTACAAGCGTGCACGAACGTGTTCATAGCACTGGAATATGTACCGCACAATTATAGGACGAAGCATCGAATTCCAAATATTACATTAGAGGAAATCGCGTGCGCGCAGGTGATTCTTCGACGAAGAAATTTTCCGTCGCCGTCGTTCGAAGCGAGAATGTGCGGACGACGTGTAGAATAAAATTAGTTCGACATTCGTTCTCGCAATATCATTTTCGCCGCTGAACTTTCAGCGATGCTGCGAGGCAGAGAAATGCTACCAAGGCTATATATCCGACATTCGGAGCAGACCGTAGAAAGTGAGCAGTCGAGAAGAGTTTCCCGCGGTAAACATCGTTCTCCAAATATTCCCTCGTCGACGTCTCTTCAATCTTACTCTACTATAGCATCCTCGAAAGAACAATAGGTACGAAACGTTTTCCGGCCATTTTGACGAAAGTCGTTTGTTTCTCCTTCATCCCACTCTCTCTCTTTCCTTCCCTCTATATCTCTATCTCTCTAGTTTGTTCTAATTCCGGCACACATTATCAGCACCGTCGACTGGGATCAATCGAACACGAAATATCCTTCTCACTCGTGTCTACTCGTGGTATCATTTGAGATTTCGCTCTTGCCGTCACTTCCACGGTCATGACATTCTCTAGTCAGTTCTTGCGCCTTATCTATATGATTCAGGCTTCCTCGACGATGCATAATCCGTGAGTGCATGTTGCGCGCATACATGATGTCCATGTGCCACGTGAGTGTGCGCGTTTGTGTGTCGTCGCTTAAAGCATGTTTTATATGGTCCAATCCTCGTTAATCTTTCAACGTGCATTCGAATGAGCTGTACTGCAACATTCAGTTAGTAGTAGTAACAAGCTGTTTCGATGTGATTACAATAGTGTCTTGTATATGTGTTGGAAATATCACAGCGTTTATCGCGCTTTAAAACGGATTCCTATATATAAAAATTTTAATTTTAAAAACCATTTCCTTCAAAACTTCATTTTTACATAATTCTAATAATCACGTGCAACGATTATATTCAAACGATTTAAGTAGATTAAATACGTTTTCATTTAGTAATTTTCATTTATAAGAAAAACGAAGTAATAATGTGATATATATATATGTATATGCATGTACTGTATACATATAATCGTTTTATATAAAATTAATTGCGAAAATTGTGACAGTGCGGTTGTTGCAATACCGCAATATTTTTGCATAATAAATATTTTCGGTCGTTATTTTTGAATGATTTTATTAATATTGTAGCTAAAAAGATCAATTATTATTAATGAAAAATAATTCTAATTGTTGATTAAGTAAGAGAACTATGATTGGTAAAATAATTCTAATTTAATTTCTTTCGCAATGATTTTGCAATAGCTGTAAATTTTATTGTTACATTTTTTAATTTTCACGCATTTCTCCTCATAAATTGCAATCATGAATGCCGTATAACTTTCCGCCTGCGTATAACTGAAGTTTATAACCGCATTTTCGCGCACAGAACGTCCCGCGGTTTGAATATAATTTGCGAGAATACGTAACGCACGTTAATCTTAGGCCGGACCGCGTACACCTAGGATACATACGAGCAATATATTCTACCTTAAATGCAGTTACGTTCGCACATACCGCGTCCAGAAAAACGCGGACTCTTCCGAATTCGCGGTCACGTTCTACTTTTGCTCATTTTATTTTTGCTTTCTTTCCCCGCGTGCCCGCCTTCGCCCCCGCGTTCGCAGCTCTCTCCCTCTCTCACCCCGATCCCGTGACGATATTTTTTTCTATGTTTTGCCCGGATCCTGCCTGCGCTTCCTTCCCTCCCTCCCTGTCTTTCCGTGCCTTGTTTCGCCTGGATGTACCCAACGGTTCCGCCGGCAACCCTCGAACAAAACCCCCGACCGCGTACGTCGCAGTGCCAACGAATGCGTACCGCCGCAACAACCCTCTGCAAGCTACTGTATCCCCGTCCTTCCCTCTTCCTCGACATCCTCCTGCGTTGCAATGGAGGCGCAACCTTTCCTAGACACAGCATAACCGCTACGGCTACGATACGACCTCGGGCTTTTATTTTGAATTAACATTAACAGGTTTCTGCATCGGGGAATTTATGCGGAGGTGCACACAATGAAGTCACACGAGTTCGCAGCGAATGCAGGCCGCATTCTAATGCGGAGAAATATTTGCCGCAGTATATGTATTTGTATAAGTCGAAAGGCAATTTGATTGTCGACAGTTGACAGCTGATGAATGAATACATGTCATATCTGTTACCATTGTTCACTTAATCTCCATTTTCCATGTAATAGTTTCAGACATAAGACACGTGGATATAAAGCGTAACGTCCCACATTAAAAAATTTGTTTATTATTATTTTGGAAGTTAGCAACAACAGTATACAGTTTCCTATACGGTTAAATAATGTTGAAAAATTTCATTTCAATGCACACCACCATATTTCAAAAAAATCTTTTGACTTCAAGTGAATATATCGAACGTCACATCCGCTACGATTTTACCTCTATTTTGCATATCGAGTCGTTATTTATACATTTTCATTAAATCCGTTACGTCAATCCACTAGGAAAGTTCACCGCGCGAGAACGAGTCGGGCTAATTAGAAGTTACATTGCTAATAAATCCGACGGAAATTCAATAGTGATTTCGCGGATTATCAATCCCGCGGTATCATCGATCGTGCATGCTTCGTCGAGAGTACGCTAGAAATTTTTAAATACGAAACGCGAGAATACGGGGGGGGGGGGGTAAATNCGACGTGCAAACGGCGGCATGAGAGCGGCAAAAAATTCATATTACTACAAATGCGGCGCGAATGAATTTACGACGGCCATAAATTCTTGCTTATTCCAAATTATGCCCCATATCTGTCGTTACCTTGCCGCGACGGGATAAATTACGGGTGCAGATAACACTGATACCTGTCCGTTTATAATAAATAAAGCGATCTAATTTCGAATGTCCGCTCTCGGTTCGCCCGTCGATGAATAACGACGCCTCCTCTGTCGTCGGATTAAAGGTCAAATAAAAAGAACGGAGTAAAAGAGAAAACATTCAGGATCGCCGAAACTATCGCCGGCGTGCCGTGCACTCCTGAAATAACTGTCGTTCCGAAGTCTTTCTCGTTTTTTACCTTTTCCCCCGCTCTGCACTATTCGTTTGCCACTCCTTCCTTTTCATCTCTTCTTTTTTTATTCAAGCGTCTCGTACTAGGTATTCGACCATTCTAACTCGAGTGCGGTGGTTCCGAGTAGGTCGACCGACTATTGGACATTCCACTCCATTTGCGAGACCTTTAAAATTGTAATATACTTCCCTTCTTTTTTTTTTTTAATTAAATTCCGTCTCATCCGCCTGTTCGTGCCTCTCGTTCGAGCGTCTATGCCGGAGACGCGAGGCTCATCGAATGCACTAGAACTCGATCTTGCGACGATTTTTCACCGTTCTCCCTACATCTTCCCTCTTCCGATTAGAAGCTGAATATCTGAAATTCATGTCATTCGTCGCATGTCGACGTGCGTTCAGTATAGAACACATATTTGTCAGTGCAGGACGATCGATGTGATATGAGCTCTCAATATCACGGATCAGTACCTATCGATAGGTCAGGCGCAACATCGTCTTGTCGGTATTTTTTGTATTTTTGTTCTTACAGAAATATCTCCAGATGTGTATATACATATGTATATATGTACGTATCGCCAAGCCGGCGATAAAACTATATCACAAAATGAGTTTCAATCGGTTTGAATGTCGTTTAATTCTGCGTTACTAGTAAGCATGATATAAAATAATAAAAATTTATTTTTTATATTTTGCCTATACAAATAAACACGTATAAAGTAAATTCTTCTGTAAGTTATTTTTAAAATAAGCTAAAATAATTTCATAGATATACGTAACATTAATTTTTTTAAATAAAATCTTTAGCACATTTTTATTTTGTTATAGTAATTGTAATCATGGTATAATACAATATAATAATTTATAGAGAAACGTTTGATAGATTTTTACAACTTTGGCAAAAACTGTGCTTTTTGATTCCGTTCTATTTTATTTTAATTATTGTTAATACGAAACTGACTCAACATATATATTCAGAAAGATATACTTTAATTAAATTTTGATTAATGCTAATACGAAACCGATTTTGAGAGGCACATATTGAGAGAAATCCGGTATGTTTTACTTAATATAATTATATCAGCGTGAATGATATATTGTGATATATTTAAAGATAGTGATTAATTCTGAAATATTATACGAGCGAATTTTTATGAAACCTTTTAATAGAATACATTGTCGCGAAAATAAAAAACAGAGATGTGAATAGTTTGGAACAAAAACCTGCAACAGAACGTATCTCTCGCGCAATCCTGGAGCGTTTACTCGCGCCAACCTGCAATTTGAACAGGAACTTTGTCTACGTTAATGGTGGTCCTCTCGTGCATACGCTATAAATCGGCCGATGGCTAAAACCGTTTACAGTGTCGATTCACGCACCGCCAGGCTTTGATTCGGCATTGCGAAGAGCAATTTTCCCGGTGACGCACCTCTATGACGAACGCGCGCGCATATCACGGTTTTTACCGAACGCGAACGCGAAGCTCGTTCCTCGCCTTTGTATAAGTAGCGCGAATTCTACGAAAAAGCTGTTTGCTCCACCGCCACTCACCCGCCAGTGTCGTATAACGGAAGTATGAATTTTGTAACTCTTCAACAAAGAAAGAACCAAACTTCTCTATAAATCTCTGTCATCGTCTGGGATAAGGAAAAATGTATCCGCCGGTGAGACGAAAATTTTGCTAAGCTTGTGACTTTTAATAAACGCCAGTCTGATCGTCCAATTTGTTCTTAGGATTTTCTCTTTCTCAAAGCTATTTCTACGGATCATCAGTCTTCGTGATATTTTCTGCGACTTGATGTCGATTTTAATTCGATTTTAACCAATTTTTGAGAAAATTATTATTCTTTTTATTTCCAGCAAAAACGTGTCAATCTTATTAAGTGACTAGAACATTTTATTTTAAAGAATGAGATTGTAAAAATAACTCGAAAGTTAATTGTAAGTCTTATTTTGTAAAGAATTATATTTTAATAGATTGAAATCTGACAAAAAATTATATTTATCTAATCTAATTCTTTAATTTTAATAAATATAAAGTTTCTGTGTGGGTTTTTAAAACCGATATCGAGCAAAGAAAAATCCGCAAGAGAAATTCCCTCGTGAGAGAAATATTTCATCGATTATCAAATATAGGGTTGGAAAAAGTAGATTTGCAACAAAAGATGAGAAAGATAGATAGGGCGAAAGAAACTGGGGTGTCGCGAGGGAAGGAAATTTTATCTCAGAGTCCCTAAAGATGCGATTCTTGAATCGTGCGGAGATAAAAGTCGATAATGGGAAGAATGGGGAAAAAATGTTAGTGATATCGTCTCGTGTAACGAGAATACAGACTTTGTGTAGTTATAATTTTTATCTCATTAAGATAGGAACTCGCTATCGACGGACACGGAAACAAAATCGATGATCGGTCTTGAGTGCAATACGGTCAAGAAAAAATTTTATCAAATAGGAATAAAGCTTTTAAAATTTATACACGTTAACGTAATTCTGCATTCATGTAAGCATAACCCAAAAATTTTTCAAGAAGCCTAATGGAAAGCCGGGGATGTCGATACTCATAAAGACTGTCATCCGACAATTTCTCCGTGACGTAAGATAGGATTAAAAATAAAACGCGCGACTTATCGCGCGACTGTAAATCATTTTATGTGAAAAGTTCCGGGACGGGGGATATACTGTTCGCCGATCGTAAACGTGTCTGGAACACGTTCGTTCCAGGTTCGATAACGTACCGCTGTCCCAATAACGTTTCTGACAAACCGTCCCCGAGCGGGGAAAGGACTAGAGTCGCCGCCGACCGATTCTCGTATAGCCACTGAAAACTTCCTAAGCACCACAGGAAAGGAGGCCGAGTACAGAGTGGAGAGGAGAGTCGAAGAGGAGAATCGTGCGAAACTCGGTCGACGGTGGAATGGGATTAGAGCCCGAGCTTTAATGCCTTTTAAGTCAATCGGAATCAACCTAATTGAATCGATCGGACTGCTTTGACGCGCTGGCCTAACTCCGACGGCGGTTTCCTTCGCGGCTTAACGTCCAGCAAAATCGTCCATCGCCGTGAACGGTCCCGTGAAAGTGCTAGATACCTCTAAATCCTATCAACCGCTAGACGACGTAACGCCGAAGGGAGCTTACCATGTTGTCGCCCATTATTGTTCTTATACGCGCACGGCCAAAGTAACGAGCGGTTTAAGCATTTACGACGAGAGCGTGTACTCAGCGCACTTAAGAGAAAACCACGTGAAAATGTATGAAAAAAGATTTACGAGGTACGACAACGTTTACGCACGAGTTCGTCTTCCCGTCCGCTTTCTGGAGTTCCTTCTCGCGCGACCGCAGCAAAGTGAGTTCGCGTACTCTGCATTATAAAACGCGCATACGTCACTGCCGTAACGCCAGCTCTACTTTCGCGGTGGAGTTTCATCCACCTGACAAAACTAAGGCTATTCCTCCAGTTTTACTCGTCCGGGCAAGTGCACGAAGAATTGGTAAGTGCGCCTGGCGGTTTTTGAATTTAAGGTGACACGCTGTCTCGCATTCCCGCTCGAAAAAGCAAGATTATCATTCAGAATTCAAGATCAAAGGTTTCGTGACATTTCTAATTCTTCGCGAATTATTGATCAGAAAAATGAACAATTCTGTAGATTATTATCGGAAAATTGTTCAATTTTCCTAAAAAAAAAAAATCGATTCTATTAAGAACGAAGAATTCCCTGTAACTGTAAAATAAAAATAGGGAATTTATCAAAGTTTGTAAGATCGATGGACGTAAAATGGTATGGTACGCGATGCACGACAGAACGGGCGATAGAAAGGCGAGCTAGGCACTTGTAATCATGGCTTAGAATGTATGAAATAATTGTGAGCGAGCGAGCGAATGGACGCATCGCATTGTAGGCGGCTTAAACGTTGCTGCAATTATAAAATATAATTTCTTCGAGGAGCGGCTTATTACGCCACTCGTTCCCGCGCTCGCATTCGCGCCCCCTGATCCTTTTTTAAGTACCGCCTCGCCATTAAGTACTTTACGCCGTAGCGAAACAGCCGACGCTGCAGTAGAATAGCCATGAGGATGGTCCGCCAGGCAAGGCCGAGCGGTGGACCGTGCGTAATATGTTTGCGCGTATATATGTATACGTTCACCTATGTGTGTGTGTGCATTATGTACAGAAATGCACCTCGGAAATATCTCATGCGTTCCGTAATAAAGTGGAGATAAACAGGAAAACGGGCTTCTTTCGGGTGGCTTTTCCACCCGTGCTTTTTGCGCAGTCTAACGGGTTTGCGAGTTTTAGAGCTGTTTGCACCCCTCGTTTGTATTCTCCTCTTTCGCCGTTATATCTCACTTTAGATGTGAATTATACTCGACGCGTGTACAAGATTAATACAAAAATAAAGAATATCGAAACGAATATCGAAAAGAATATGTTTTCTTTCTTGATGACATGTAAGTTTAGATGTAGTGTCGTATATCTCATATTAATGAAATTATTTATATCAAACAGATAAGAAAAACGTTGTACGGAAATGACGGAAAGAAATGAGAATGACGGGAATGAGCGAGGGAAGAATGAGACATAATAACAACGTGCGAAGTCGCGAGTCATCTGTAACAATTTGTCGATTGCTCGAGCGAATTTGTTGACCCAGTAAAACTGTCATCTTATAATAGTATATAAGTGGTAGGAGAAAGAGAGAAAGACGGGGAAAAAGAAACGGAAACGCCGATTCTACTTGGCAAATTTTATCAATTTCGCTATTTCCTGGCAATGGTCCAGCAACAGTTCTGAACGCTACAAGCGAAGCGTTTATTCTCTTGTCTCTGCGCTAGCGTGGGATTCGTTCAGGAAATCGCGGAACACGTTTATAACGTCGTGCGGATTTCCCGAATGCTACCTCGCCATCCAGGCGAACGTTCTGGTTTGGATTTATACAATACAAAACTTGAAACGCGACATTCGGATGATATGTTTCATACAAGATACGTAAAAATTCTTTTTCTTTCTAGGACTCTTCTTTTAAAATGCTTGGTATTTCTGATATATTTGGAACCGCGCGTGCATAGTCCCATCGAAAAAGAAATTCCGTATATCTTACACCATTAACGGCGCTTCAATTTCTAAAGAATATATCTCTGATTAGTAATTTTCCATCGCATAATTATCTGCAGTATTGTTATTTATAATTATATACCTATATATTTGCTTTTAACTATGCTCAAATAAAAACGAGAGTAATAAGTTTTGATATGATCTGTTTCTTTCTAATGCTGCAATTATCCGTTCATTTTCTCAACAGAATCCGCAAAGCCAGAAGAGAACATGAACAATCTCTAGTCAAGTAATCTTTCGTGCTACACGGAAATCTCGAAGTATAGGAATGCAAGATAGGGAATGTGGGTAGCTAGCTGAGGGTTGCGTTCCTCGATATGATCGCAATGCTTTAGAAAAAGCGGGGATTTATTGGAGAGCGATGGTATCGAAACTAACAATACATCACGTAAATAAGGTGTTTAAATAAAATCAAATGGCGATAATTTTCTCGTTGGGAGTTGGGTAACTGCTTTATGAGACTACCATACGAGAAAGAGTGAGAGAGAGAGAGAGAGAGAGAGAGAGAGAGAGAGAAAGAAAGAGAGAAAAAATCGTATTTGTATGTTTACAAGTTGAAAGTTACGTAAAGCCTCGCGGCACATAGAGTTCGCGATCAAAAGCCGTCATGTTCCTCTCTGACGATTTCCGTGCATTGCCGTGGACATTGTATATCCACAGATGTACGTGTGGATTACGCGTTTACCTAGCACGAAAAGGGAGGAGAATAAAGGTAGCTTGCAGCGAAATTTTGTAAAGTCAAATTGTCCATTGCATAAGCCAAGAAATCGATCGCTTGCGATATCTTATACGAGGGGTTAGACTTTAAATGACGATAAAGCTCTTGCTCCGATACGACAGAGAAAGAGAGAGAGAGGGATGTAGAAACTGACGCGAACCACCCTTCTTTGCGGGAAAGGTGTTGTACACTCAATACGCGCTGTAAGTGCATGGCGATAGAATTTTTACGATATCGTAAACTATCTATGCGCGGAAAGCCATAATGATAATACGTACTCCACTTTTCTGGATATTTTTCCGCATACGCCGACTCTCCTTTCGTCGACAAGTATCGAACCGGATGCGCTGCCGCCCCTTGCGTCCGGCATCGCCGGAATTTTATTAGATAGATTTTTTTTTCACATCGATCTCTTCTTCTCTGTCTATCGCCTGCCACGTTCGTCCCTCTCTTCTTTTGGCCCTTTTCCTTTGTCGTTCTTTTTTTCTACTCACATAAGGATGCACGGAAGAGTCTCGCTGGCGGGCTTCGACAGCCAATATCTCGGAGTGCGACTTAGCCTTGATCCCCTTTTTATATCCACTGGATTTAAATAATGGAGACCGTGCTAATTCGCCGTCAGTGACGGTCAACCTTCAAGCGAACTCGGCGGAATTCAATCGCACGACCGGAAATCTTTTGCAAAAATCCAAGAAGAACGTACCCGAGGATCCATTATCTTTTTACTTAAATTCGATTTATATTCGAAACGAGAAAGGACTTTTATCGATCTGTCGCTGATGCATCCGAACATAATAAAACTGCAATAATATTATTTTGAAGATGTAACTTGTAAGCATTTTTTCCGGCAGATTTAGTTAAATTCTTAAAGTGCCATTTTATACAGTTTTTAATTAATTTTTTGAAAAGTTAATTATAAATAATTGTCGGATTATTTAAAAATGTAATTTCTTATTTGTCACCGCGTAGCCCTCTTATTTTCTCGAGGCATGCATTTTCCCTTCAATTTCGATATAATTAAGACTTTAACTGTCTGTTTAATACTAGTTTTGTATAGAAGAGAACTGCATATCTATTTGTTTCATAAATCACATACTTTATTGAAAAATCTATGAGACAAATATCACAAAGCTAATAGAGATGGTAACTCTTCTTAATATGGCCGCAAAGTTAAAAATGTTTTTCAGCTTCAATATCTATGCTAATCCTCTCTGTCGTTTCTTTACCCTTCGTCACCGTACTTTTCCCGCGATGGTCGCTTTCTTCGTTCCGTGTCGTCGCACTCCTTTGTCTGCCCTCGATCCGCCACTGTCCTTTTACGGTTACGTAAACAGCGATTTGAAAAGCGATTTCCGTGGCGCGGAGCGGCCGAGGGCAGAAGAAGATAGTTGAACCTGAGTCTGTAATGTCGCAGTAAAAATACTTTTACGGCCGGTGAGGTTCCTGTGACCCTAGTAAACGTAATAGCACGTTATATTCTTCACAAAATCATCCTTATTCCGGCTATCGGAGCGTAGACCATCGATTTCCGGATGAAATTACGGGAAGATATACCGATGTAATTACTTCAAAATATTACGTTAAAATTTATCCTTTTTCCTTATGCCATTGCCACGCTATTATCTCAAATCGTGTTTTGCGCGCCAATAAATACCTGTAACACCGAATTATTAATTAAAATTAACATAAAGTTATGGTATAAGTTAATGTGATGTAAAATCATACCGCGGTGCTAAAGCGTAAACGTTATAAGCATGAGATTAAAGTAAAATATAGCTTCAAATGAATTTTATTCCAGTTAATAATTTTTAATATAATTTAATTATAAAAAATACAGCAGAAAGATAAATTCTTAACTCTATGTTACTTGCATAGGATATACTTTACTCCAACATTAAATCTTAACTTTCATTTTTTTCTTTGATGATTTACATAGTTAAATGGAAATTGATATAATAATATTCTATGTATTTTTTGGATAAAAATAATTGCAAAGTTGTTCTTTAATTTTGAAACAGTTTGAAGAGTATTCGATAAAAAAATTTCTATATTCTGTGAATTTAGTAGATTTCTTAGGCTGGATGTATTTTTTTACTTATAGCCTACATGAATAAGATAGGGTTAAAAAAATATTGTAATAAATTTAAATGTTTACTCGATTATTTGAATTATTATTTTTTTTTTTTAAGATTGGTTGCTCCAACCAATCTCTGACCTATTCGTCGCATCTTCGGATTGCTTTTAGCTTCCCATTGTCAACGGGACAACTTGGCTGCAGTCATCATGCTATTTGTTCGGGACCGGATAAAACATAAAGCCTTACACCTTACATAAGCGTTATTGAATTATACAGAAGCTCAGGCTTGTCTCAGCACTTTCGTATTAAGCGGCAAGCATGCTAGCTCGCCCGGTTGGTTTTATGAATATCAAGTGTTATCGTTGTACCTCGAATACTGCCGTGGCAAGTAATAATATATTGTACGTCGTTGTTTACCGTATCAACGATGCCCTCTTTTCTCCCGTGCAAACGTTTACTTTTCACTGTCGGGTATTATTACTTACACCGTCAAAAAATATTTGCCTATCGGAAAATTTTGTTGTTGCTATATTTTGTTCGTAAGTTATGTCATATACGGTCTTAATCGCGTGATGCGCGCTGCCAATCTCGTTTGTCGAGTAATAAAGATAGACGGAAGAAATTGAAGAACTATGGACATTGTCACGGAAATTTCAAACTATTAACTGCAAGCACTGTGCTCCACAAAATTGATACACAAATAGAATTAGAGAAATGAAAAGCGAATCTGTGTATACCATTAGAGAAATATCTCACTTATTTGAAACGAACAACGATTCAATTTCCTTGTAGATCGCTTTTGGACGACGCTCAACGCATTAGCTTGTTGCTAAATGTGGCCACTGCGAAATTTGCGCATTTAAGGTTATTTTTAGGACAACATACAGATAGCTATTTGTATTTCACGGTTTCGGTATGAGCATCGCAAGTACGATCCGCCGCATGAGATTGCGCCATTGAACGGACCGTTAGAGTCAAACGCGAAATTCAAGTCTGTTTAGCCTTAGATCGCTCGCTCGACTAGAATCATTCCGCCCATTTCCTATTTCGAGCTAAATCCCCTCTATAGAACCCATTAGTTCGAGTCTAATCTTCTATTCAGCATTTCCGTTATAGTTGTCAACATTACAATGGAAGGCTGATTAAACCACCCCATCGTCGGTGGTGCTATTGCGCACGCCGCCGGTGTCGCCGACAACGCCAGTGTTGCTGTTGCTAAAATAATTATTCGTTCACTTCCCAAACTGATGCAAATCGGCAGCGCCGTGTGCAACGCGAATAAATAGTGCAGCCGGTGCGGCGAAAACACTGCGGAAAAAAAAGTTCACCACCGACGAGCCTGGCCTCTCCTATTTTGTTTTTCGGCCCCACTATCGTACAGCCACTACAAAAAAAAAAATTTCCCAGATCGTTATTATTTATTATCGAAGTACGCGCTGCGTAGCGCCGATACGCCGCGCGTAATCGGCCATGCAAAACGCTCAATCCGCTTGTGCAAAGCGCGAAATAGAGAGAGAGAGGGCGTAGGGTAGGGAGGAAAAAAAGAGAGAGAGAGAAAAAAAATTGAGGAATATTGTTTTTCAGGGTAATTTGTGAAAACAATACGCGATACACTGAATTCTATTTTTCTATGGCGCATTAGTTACATCTCAACAAATTGATGATACAGCGCTTTGTAACGTTAATTAGACCCATAGAATATCTGTTTCCGTATTCACCATCGCCATAAACATTTCCAGATGCGTTATTTTATTTTCGTGTCTAGATATTTCTATGCGAGTGCATATATCAAAATTGAAAATTTCCAAAGGGGAGAGGCTCATGAACACGATATTCCGGCCCATGGGGAAATAATAATTAGCCAAGCCGGGAAATCTATACGAGATGGAATTATTACGGTATGTAGCATTACACGGACTATCACGAACATTACAATTTCAGGCGCGTGATTCGCCGCTCCCAACTGGAATTCGGAATTTCGTGGGTACGGGTATCGCGGGTAAACGGCATGTACCAATATAACTTGTTGCAAGGCTAATTTTAACTGGCGGTTGTAAACGGCGCGAATTGAACCAGCCGCTTCGCGCCGTTCCGTCGCGATAATTTTCGTTCCGAAAAGTCTAGCACGCGCGCGTGCCATGTATTTCTCGTGGGCAAACACGCGGTATTAATTGCAATTACGCTATTGCGCTTCTTCTTCCGCTCTCGTTTTCTCCCAGTGCCTTTTATCCGTATCTCGTGTCGATACGAGGCGAGGTGATCATTAGCGAACGTACCGCAAATCATTAACGCGATTACGAGGTTGCGCGGTAATCCGCGTAATGTATTTCACAATTTTGGGCCAAGCGCGAAATACGCGATAATGAAATTTTTCCGGGATTAACTGACCGGGCATGAATTCGCACACAGTTCTCCGTATTAACAGCTAAAAGTTCGAAAAAATGTTGGATCAAATGGTCTAATTAAATCCATTAGAAAAATACATATATATTCGACTGTCACAAAAAATATTACAATATTATTCAATTTTGATATATTGTAATATTTGATTAATCAAGATAGATTAGCGCCGCATCTTTCAAAGGATAACGTTTTCTCGAATAAATTCTGTGGGATGACAGTACGTTTTTTCAAGTCTCAAACTATCAACTTTTTATTTCTTTTTTATTTTTAGCATTAACATTATTTTTGGCATGTGGCACTCGACGATGTTTGCTTGGCGATAAGCCACACCGATTAAATTTATTCGAAGCGTATATTCGTCAGATCGCGTGCGTTAATAACTCTCAGTTATCAGCAGTTCATTGCACCTAACTCGCAGACAAACAGATCGCAATAAACATACGAGTTATACTGTACATGTACGCACGTACAGAAGGGCACATCACAATTTGACATATGGATATCGTGCGGCAATGCCAGGCAATACAGGAGTCATTACTTTACATCTCGCGCACGGGTCACCGACCAATTATTGACAGTCGGTGATGTAATTATCCATCGTTATGAAACGCAGGAATCACGACTAAATGTAATCTGCAACGGCATTTCCGATATTCTTTCACGTTAACTTTGCGCACTGGGATTTCGTACCGATAATTAGCCCACGTTTTGCATAAAAACCAAATTGAAAGAAGCAATTTTGAAGCAGCTAACCAATAATCCATTTTGCAATATGTTTGCACATATACAGACTGAATCCTAGCAATATAATATATAAAATATATATGTATATGTAGCTCTTGAATTCAAATGTACAAAAGAATGTGTAAAATTCAATGCAGGGTGATTTAAAAAATATACAATATTTAATATAAATTGGATTAAATCTTTATTCTTTATAGTTTCTCATTTTTACATTTTAAAAATGTTCTTATTCGATATTACATTTTTTAGTATAAATACAAAACGCAATAGAATTTTGTAATTCTTAAATTTTATATTATTTTGGTTAATTAATTTGCTAGAATATCTGCTTTTTTCGACAGACGAATTATTTGTATAGTATCTTACACGTTAATATTAAAATCTTTTTATCTTTATTCATGATTCATAACAATAATTGTAATACATTTAATATAATAACTGTCATAATAGAAAAAATACAAATTGGAAATAATGCAAAACTTTCTTGGAGTATAAGTAGTAACTAAACATTTTTCTTTTTCAAACATGTTTTAAAAATATGGTGATTTTTATAAAACTAAAGTCTACATACACAGAAAATCTTTTTCTTTGCGAGACATATTTAAGAGCAATAGTCTTTCGGTATCTTTTGATTACCGAAAGTTTTTACGCAGAATTATAGGATCACAATGTGATTTTTAAAAACCATCACATGCAATACTAAATCTCCACTTTTATTTCATGAATTTTCAAAAAATACATGTTACAATAAATACACAATATTTATATATTTTTTTAATGTTAGAAAGGAATGCATTTTAGTACACGGTTATAATTTGTAACGTAAAAATGTCGATCGTAGAAACCAGTACTCTCGAAAACTATTTTCGATGGAAGGAAAGGAAAAGCGAGAAGGAAGAGAACGAAGGGAAACGGAGCAATCGGAAAGCAAGTGCATACTTAGACTCATCTAATGCCGATTTACTCGAACTGTAGGGTGGCGTCCAACACTCTTGCTGCTCATCGATCTGTCGCTGTTCACTCTCGAACGAAGGAGACGTATCGCCGATTACTGATCGTCTCCGCTTTAACGACTCTAACATGACCGCTCGCCGATACGAGTACGGACGGGCTATCCTGCAAGGAGTAATACATGTTAGCCGTAAAACGGCTAACATAAATGCCACGTGTTATCATATATTTTGCAAAACGATCAACATCGGGCAACGGGCGCGACGTTTCAGCATAGCTTTTACGTAAATGGAGAAACGTATCACGTTTGCCACGCCTTCAGTCACGCGTTTTTTCTCATTAGCAAAAAAAAAAAAATTCGCGAAATACACCCAGTGTACATGCCATCCGCTTATGCGAAGATACCTGACCGCGACGAGATCACGAACGACTTACTGTATAGGATGTTTTCGCCTTCCTGCGAGACTTTACTTCTTCGCTACGCTCGTGAAATTGGATGAAACTGCTGGAACAGGCTTAGATAAACAACGTGAGGCAAAAAAAAG
The DNA here is from genome assembly GCA_021460005.1 of Tetramorium alpestre. Taxonomy (NCBI): domain Eukaryota; kingdom Metazoa; phylum Arthropoda; class Insecta; order Hymenoptera; family Formicidae; genus Tetramorium; species Tetramorium alpestre. The sequence goes on from JAJVSH010000091.1 coordinate 375,156, forward strand.
AAAAAAAAGAAGCTCTTAAGTGCGATCGCACGTGCAGGGGGAGTATCCCGCGCGTGAAAAAAAAAGGAGCGAACGCTACTCGATATATCTCTTTCGACTGCGCGGTAGAACCGCGAGTAAAGTCGATTAATCCGCTACATTTTCCTGTCTATTTTATCATCCCGCACGTTAAATAGCGTCGTTATTTGCGGCTTCCACACCGACTAATGTCTGGATATCCTAAACGCTGCGGCGAGAACGGTGCGCCCGATAATTCGACGATATTCGGCCGAGCCCTCACGTATTCACCCACGAGAATCTTGGACTCGACCCCGCCTGGCTGACCTTTCGCAAATAGCGTAAGCTCACTCGATAATACGCGTGCACCCGTGCATCCTGTGCAGAAAATCAAACACGTTTATAGGTGTTTGCCGCACGGGGAAAGGTCAGTCGGTTAACGGTGTTCAGTTACTATTAAATGCCATGCTTAAATATGTTCCGTGGAAATATCGACTATCTGTCCGGCCAGCGGAGCCGGCGACGTTCGTACTTACGTCGGTGAAACCACTACTCCTCGTGGCGTGCAAATTTTTCCGCGTCCCGGATTTCACTTCTCGGGGACAGAAATTGAAGTCGCTTCTGCCTCTCCGGCACGTATACCAGTTATTTCAGCGATATAAGGAATTCTTAGGAATTCGCCGCTGGCAATCGAGTGATCTGGATACTTTACCGGTACGGGGTACAGTGTCATGAATTCTCAAACAGTTGTGAGTTTCGTAATTCCTCACGTATCTAAGTCCGTCGAATCTCAACGTCTCGCGAGTGTGGTACTATTCGCAAATTTGGTTTCAGTAGACAATTTACAATCGCCACGGATAATATTACAATGTTCTCTTGAATTAAGATAAATAAGTAACAATTGAATAGTCTATGCAATCACAGAATAAAATTCAACATTTACATTCCCAAATAACACAAATATTCAAAGAATGTCCTGGGGACGTTCTTAGGACGTCGGAACGTCTCTCGAACCGTCTTTAGAACGTCCTTTGGAAATCTGTGCTTGAGTTATTTTTTAAATTGAATATCTATAATTTAAAAAAAAAAACATTTAAAATATTTTCCATTTATCTCGATAAACGGGAAAAAGTCTACATCTTTACAAAAATTACGTAAGCTAGATAAGTTTGCCGATTCAGCGATTGCTATCGCGAATACGTACCTTTCTACTTTGCTACACGGAACCACTCGTCTCCTAGAAACGCCGCATATTCAGTAATCTGGCACCGGCCCCTCAATCCCTCGAGAAGATCCCAGTCTCTTTAGCCAACCCTCCAATGAAACCGTTCTCGCTTGGAATGCTATATAACATTCGTAAAGGTCACACACGCACGTTTTACTCCCTTCCGGTAATAGGAACTGAAACACACCGATATGACGATTTACGATCAATACCGAGAACCCTGGCACACAAAATTTTGAACACGTAACGCACATCATTCTGTAGGATTCGTAATATTAACGTCATATTAATGGCATCGTGATTTATTTGTATCTGAATTTGCACTTTACGTTTTTAGATATTAAAATGTGTATTTTTTTATTATTTGAAATATTATTACAAACTTGTTCCAATTTTATGAGAGCAGTTCTGTTAAAACATTATTTATATTCTTGTCATAATTTTTTATACGATCAACTCGCCAACAACAATAAAACGAGAGAGATTTTTATTAAAGAAATATCAATGAAATAGAGCAGGAATGACTTAGTAAGCATTTTACAATCTAAAAGACTGTAGCAAGGGGTCAGGGATGCGTCCGTGTGAAATAGCAATCTAAGCCTTTACGATAAATTTACGTCGCATTTCTAGCAAGGCATGGCAGCTTTGCTTGGGATTTATCCCGTGGGAAATCAGTTAGTTTCGTTCGGCGAAATTCGCAATATTACTGCGGTAAGGCAGGTTTGAAGGCGGCCGAATAATCGAACATCGATTCGTTAAAGTCGATAGCCGATTGTAAACAGACAGAATTGACGCGTTCGTTACCTGTCGGAATTAATGCGAATGTCCGCTGGAAATATATCCGTTACATTTGAGTAGGTATTTTATGATAATCGCAATTATTGTTAGCAGAGTACAATTACGCACTAGACGATAATCAATAAGTGAGTGAAATTTTATGAAATATAATATAGAACTGAGGAAAAGGGAAACTTAATGACAATCTCGTAGAGAAAGAAAAAGTGTGTGGGAAAATCTACACGTGATGCCGTTTGTTCTTCGCACTTCCTACGAAAATGTCAATGCCGCCCTTTTCCGCCTTCTGTTTGCGATGAGAAATAATCCGATCTCCGACTATTGGCTGACGCATCTATTGTAGCGCGTACAATACTATACAATACATACCAATACCGTGAATAACGCAAAGATACGTGGCGCTCTTTGATATTTATTTCATTACTTTATTCTTTAGCACTTGCCAAGTCAGAGTCAAATTGGTTTTCGTCCAATCTCGCCTCTTTTTCACCTTTTACACGCTGCTTCTCTTTCACGCTGCGTAATCAACTCCGGCACAACATATCTCGAGTCGTCCCGCTTTTCATTCATGACGCGATACAAATATCGGATGTTTACTGCAGTTTGAACGTACAAGAGCGTCCTGGAGCGTGTTCTTTGCAAGCGGACGTTTCACCAGCAGGGCGCGGGCGGTGCGGCGGCGAAGGAGACGTTCCTTCCCGGCGCACATTCGAAAGGTATTTTATTAACGGCGAATGAAACAGACAGCGCGGACAAAAGCTGACGTGCTATATTGTTCGGGCAATACATTGGACGGGACAGAACACGCAACACGAGCCGCGCAATTGCACCGACCTGCATTCCGAATGCACGCGAGCGATGTGGTCGCTGACTACAATTGTGGTCTCTCCCATGCGGAGACTGCTATTCCTCCTGGAAAAACACATCGGCGAAATCGCGTCTCTCTTCCTTAAATTTTATTTATTAAGTTAACTGTGGTACACTTCAGTGGGATTTCATAATCGGTGCACTGAGGTCTGTGAAACCTCAACGACAAAAATGCTTGCCGCAAAGATGTTGACGTTAGTAACTTGAAAAAAATTACAGATTACCTTTGAAACATCTCACTTTGAGACAAAATAGTTTTTTCAATTAAAATTTCACTTTGAGTATGTGAAAAAAATTCCCGAAAGAAAAAATGTTCGATAGTTAATCACTAGACACGAATTTTTGTATCGGAAAGAATTACACAGTAAAAAATGTTGTGTTAAATTTAACACATTTCACATGTCTCAATTAATGTACTCAAATTTTTGTGTTAATTTAACATAAAACAAATGTATTAAAAACAAAAATATTATGTAAAAAATTACCACAAAAATTTAATATTTAGTCAGAAATCAAAGTTTATGTTAAATTAACATATGCTCTCTTGAAGTCAATCAGTGTATAATCGCTGATTTCAGTTATAAGTATATCACTGAGAAATTTCAGTGATATACTTATCTCTGCCAATCAGTGTACAATCGCTGATTGACAGTGAGTTTCATTGAAGTTTCACTGATTGACTTTAAGAGAGTGTATAATGTGTTAAATATAAACACAAAATAAAATGTTATTTTAACATTTGAGAGAAGTATCTATTTTTTATTTTGATCTTTTTATGATAAATAACATAAAAACTGTGTCAATTTAAGACATAGTAACTATTATAAACAAGAAATATAATTTATCTGTTTTTAAAATTTAAAACTTTAAAATATATCAATTGGTGACACATATTTTATATGTTATTCATATGTCATATGTCATCATGTACTTATATATAAATTGTGTTATTTTAAATCTCAAAAAATGGTTAATATTAATTTAACATAGAAAAGTTTAAGTAACATAACGACGATTAAACTAACACTTGATTCTGTTAGAAATTTAACACAAAACTTTCTACACAGGAAAATTTTGAAAATGTAATACAAATACAAAATGTTTTTTTACTGTGTAATTTAATTTAATTTATTTATAACGATCCTAGAATATAATAACATTTCCCATTATATTTCTGCATTTTTTTAAGTCTACGATACCTAACTAAAAATAAAACCAAAGTGTGAAATGAAAATTTGATTCCAAAGAGAGAGAGAGAAAAAAGAAATAGGTGGTAGCCTGGGCTACCACTGTGTCTCAAAGGGTTAATTGAATATTGAATTCGGTTGAGGTCTCACAGACTCCACAGAACCGGGTAAGGGTTAAAGATCCCCCGTTGAATTTGCACCTTCAGTTTGTACTCGTTCACGACACTGGAGAACATCTTTACTGTCGCGGAGAGATCCGCGCACACGCTCTCTCTATCATATCTATCTATACCCGGTAGTCAGTTTCTTGGGCGAATCCCCGGTAAAACCTGGCTTATAGACATTGCGTAACGCACCAGAAACAAGTGTCTAAAAGCTTCCGTTGCATCGTTCCGACGGGCGTGAAGTTTACGAAGTAATCAGAAAGGAGTAAGAGGCAGGCCCTCCTGTGCCGCGCCACACACATTTACGCGAGTTTCAAACTCCACCTTGGCAACCTCAATCTCCTCCTATTATAACGTCTACGACGATGAAACGAAAATATATCTCCGGCGCCAAGTTTTCGGCGGGCCGGGTTCAGCGCGGGACGCAAGTTATTAGACACGCCCGCGCAATAAAATTACGTTTCGCCCCGTGTTACCCGTCCCGTCACGGCGGGAAGTCACGTCGATTACGTGATACCGCGCGTCGGGGCTGAATCTTTTTAATCACACCCCCCCCTCTCCCCTTCTCCTGTATCCATGCGTGATCCCGATATCGACGAGCCCGTAATCAGATAACCGAAAACGAGCCAACTCTTAAAACAATTTTAAATTCAAGCTAGAAAGCAAGTAATTAGTAATTCCTTCCAACCAGTTTCTCTAACGGGCAAGAACTTCAGGCTACTCTCTAATTGTGAGGAAACGAACGGGGTGAGGAGGGGGGGGGGAGAGGAAGACGAGGCGAGGGGGGATGGAAAGGGAAAAAAGAAGAGGGGAAAAAGAGGAAAAGGATGACATCCGCCGCCGGTGAAAGCGAAGGCACGTGTTTCAAGTATCTTCCGAGCGAGGAATCCTTGATATTAATTAGATGAGCTCGTAACTCTGAAATCGGAGGAGTAAGAAGCCGAACTTCGTTTGGGAGTTCGTTAAAGGAGTTACTCGCGTTCGTATGGCGGCGGATATCCTAACTCGCGTAACGACTCTTAACGCGATGGTCTCCTGCTTCCTGCCTCTTTCCCTTCCCCTCTTTCTCTCTCTCTCTCTCTGTCTCGCGTCCCTCACCCTTCTGTAACGAACGCAAAGTTCCTAGCGTGAAACGCGTCCCTACTCTCGTGGATGCTCACAATTTGTTGCACGCGACACCTGACGCGTGTCGTGGAGTTAGACACGCGAGTCTTTTCCTAGCTGCTTTCTCTCCTTTCTTTGCCTCCTTCTCTCTCTCTCTCTCTCTCTCTCTCTCTCTCTCTCTCTCTCTCTCTCTCTCTGTCTTGAAAGCGCGAATTTCACCCTTTAGAAAATCTCTTTGTCTTGTAAAACCAATCATTCTCGCCATTCTGTTAATAATATTCTGATTTACTCTCTATTTTACTTTTTCTCTCTGCATTGTTAAATTCACAACGTCAAATTATACTCAATTTGAATTATTTTTAATTATTGCTTGAATCGCCACTGCTCCTACTTAATATGTCGTTAATTTAACTAAAACAATGGAGTTAAAGAGCAACATGTTAAGTATAGGTTTTGTGTTAAAATAATAATTTCTACACACATGCTTAGTTAGTTAAAAAAATAACAAGACATTTACTTTTACTTAACTCAAGGAATTAGTTTAAATTTAATTCTTTAATATTTAATCGTCTGTTGTTAAAAAATTGCTGCCCGACGCGAGAAAATTAAAATGCTCTGTAGCTCGTCCCTAGTCAGTTCGTACCGCGAGATAATTAACGGAATGGACGATGAAACTACAGTCGAGGACATAGCATGAATAGCCGTTTGTTTCAGCTGATACAATACCCTTGTGCGCGCGGGCGATTTACTTTATTTTATTATTTTATACGCGTGCATTATGCTTAAAGTCAAAAGGGGATGGCTATTATTGTGGAAAGTTTTTATCATACAAAAATTTTTATTCCACTCAGCTGAACTTTTAGAGATAAAAGGAGCTCCTTGTGCGCGTACACTTGCTTAAAATAAAAGCGAAACGGGACCCGGCGATGTTCACGGTCTTCACGGCTTAAAGACACCTGTAGCGCCATCTCTGAGCTACTTTGTGAAACGCGTTGCGAAGTTGAGACTTATCGACATGCCGACCGCTGTAACATTTTATAACTGTGAAAACAAATATCTCTAAAAGATATTGATTTGCAAAATGCAATTATATGCGATTTGTTGCAAGTATCGCGCCAAACTCGTAATCCGGTGAGAATTTTGCCGCGCGACTCGATCGTCGAGGAGCTTTCCGAATCTACCGCGCAGGTGGCAGCACCGGCCGCGGCGTAGCACAATATGGCCGCCCTGGTGTTGGCATCGCCATGGCAATTCTCTTGGCAGCTTCCTAACCGTCGCCTTTTTTATACATTTTACACAAGTTTTTTCTAGTATCAACGCCTAGAGCATAGATATAGTGTGTGCGTGCGTGTGCTATGATGTAACTGCGGCGCGCGGAGGCGTCCGAAAGATCGTCGTGAGCGCGCAGAACGCGGTGAGTGTTTTCTTCCGTATTCTCAGCCGCGCGCTGCAAGTGGGACTCGCGCAGCGTCTCGGCGCCGTCGTCTCGCCGTCGCTCGTGCCGTCGACGAATTTCCCCGTGCCCGTGAGGATCGAATCCTACGAGACGGACACGTGACGAGCGGAACGACGAGCGTTCGATCGCTCGCGACGCGGTCGCGCGCTCCCCGAGACCTGTCACTCGTCCTATAACCTTCTCCCCGTGTGTCTGTCGCGCAGTTTTCCTAATTCTTCCTATTCCGAATATCTTGTATCGTGCGACGCGACCGGCACGCGTCGACTCGACTCGTTGCTCCAAGTGAATTTTGCGAGCTGGCCGCTCTTTTTCGCGTCGTGCCGCGAGACGGCTGCGCCGGTAAACAATCGGGAGTTGTTTACCGATCCTTCGATCCGCCGATGACACTTGCATGCGTAATCATCGACGTAGCGCGCACTGATTTCATCCGACGGGAAAATAGACCGGCTCTCTAGCGACTTTCGTTCACCGTCTCCGTTTATTGTCTTCATTACGAAAGTGTAATTATTAATTTTGCAGATAATAATTGTCAAGTTCACGCGGAAAAAATATTTAGACTTGAGTTAATCGCAAACATGTGTAAACGCGCGAAATACAATTGTTGCGGGGCTACCATGTAAATTATAGGATTTGGTAAGCAAATTAAATTCATATTTATATTTATTTAACTCATAAGCAAGTTATACAAAATCAATATGGTAGGAAGGACCGAAATATATGAATTAATTCTATTTGTATGGAGAATAATGAAATATGTATGTATTTATATAAACTATATTTGGACACTTCGCCGGCGCCGCCGGTGAATAAACGAACGTCGCCATGGTAACCCGGCTCGTCCACGAGCATTTCGCGTGTTGTGACAGCCGGCCGGAAGCGTGGAATAGGCGCGAGATCGAATATCGCACGAGTGTTCCTTAGTTCGCACGTTTTTGTCCCTCCCGACNTCGCGTCGTCGTCGTCGTCATCGCGCCAGCAAACGATTCGCCGCGTGCGCGCCGTCCGCGTCGTCTCGAAGTTGTCGTCACGGTGTAGCCCGTCAAGTACATCGCCGCTCGCCGGTATTTGTAAACGTATTAGAGACACGTGGTTAACAATAGGACGCGAAGCATTCCTCGCCGCACAGAGGAACGTATTGATTTTTCCGCTGAAATTAACGTGTCTCCGCGATGTTTGCTTTCAGGGCGGACCTAGCCACGTTCCGAGCCTCTGAAAAGCGACACAGGTGCGTACCGACAGTGGCATCCCGCGGAGGGATGTACCAAGTGTCCGTGCAGTAGCGACCGACGTAGCACGTATGTTTGTTATCGTTACGTTGTTCATTTACCTTTCGCATATTATTTCTCCGCTGGCCGCACATAAATACAACAGAGAAACTATCCTTGACGTCTGTTCACGGCTTCTTTGATTGTTTTGATTATGTATTTTGATTTACAGTCAAGTTCTAATTGAGATTCTTATATTTCTAGAATTCAGTTTATTTGCTTTCTTCAGATATGTACTATAAAACACTGTTTTTGACAAAATAAAACTATAATATATTATAATATATACACTATTATAGTATATACATTTTATTGTAATAAAGTGTATATACTGTAATAGTGTATACACTATAATCTTGTAACAGATGTATCAAGTCAGTTTACAATATTAATATTGTTATTCGAGAGACGTTGTAGAATATTGATAATTGCCGCATATGTAGGTTTTTTGTCTCTTTTGCAATGGAAGATAATGCGAAGAATATAAATCATTTTAATTAATCGCGTAGATAACATTATCAATATTTATGTGAGGTCATTTCGTAGCTATTAAATTTTCTTCTTGGTTTTATACACTCTTAATTTGCAGATATGCATACATTTATCGGGAATTTTTTTTCGTTGCTCTACTTGTTCATTTCTTCTGACGCTTTCATAAACATTTGTTCTATTTTACATCGATTCCTATCTATTTCTTTCATCGCCACTTTTATGACAAAACTTTTCGTTATAATAAAAGTATTACTAGAAGAGAAGTAAATTTATTATATAAAAATATGAAAATATAAATTTATAAAGATCATAGATTTTTTTTTAGACTCGCATGTAGTTTTATTGCTGTTAATGTGTTTTTTTTTTAAATAAATTTAAATAAAAATGTTTCTTTTGCTTTTAATTATGATTGTATTTAACTAAAGAAGAAATTCAGTATATTATGTATTTTTATTAGATAAGACTACCTCGTTATTATTAATAGTAAATACATACATTATTAATAATAAAGAATTTCTTTTTGGGTTTCTCCGATAACTTTTTTTTTATCAATAGTACATTTACAATTTTATCATACAATATGTATTTAAGGATATAAATTCAACCTATTCTCGAGCAGTACGATTTACTATTTCTTACGAGTGTATATAAAAAAAATTTTTATTACTTTATTTTTAAATACCAGATATTTATAAAAAAAAGCTGATACTACGATATCTTCTAATTTTAATTTGGCATAGACGTATTGGTTTATATTTACAAGAATATACATATCGTCAAGAATGTATGTAAATATAATCAACAGAAATAATTTAAACCAATCGATCATTTTTCGGTGACGAAAAATGCAAGCAAATATAATTAAACTGGAGCAACTCCTTTATAATATGCTTTAGTCTATTTTATTGATATATTTTTATTATGTTGATAATTATAAAAGCTATACATATGTTATGCCATGATATGTGACGTTCATGCAATAATAAAAATATCGTTACCATTTTCGAAACAAATGAAAGCTTATGTATATCCATTTTTAATGATAATGTCTTTTTAATCTATTATAACTTTGCTATTCGCGTAGCAATCTTTATTATATATAGCAATTTGTGTCGATATTTATTTACCGACGTTTATTGCTTTCCCGATATAATTGAATTTTCTAAAATCAGATTGTATTTTGCTGTATAATATTTATACGTATTTTCGCGTATATAACTACTGGAACAAAAAGATACTTTACAATTTTATTATAAAATAACAGAAATCTATAATGCCATATTACCGACACACATCGTAGCATAACATCTTTTTGGTAACTTATGAACGAAGGTAAGTCTCTATACCGACAACAGCAGTACCTGTGTATCGACTGTCCTAAATTTACCCACGACTAGGTTTCTGCATTTATCGACTTATAGTCTACCCTTTCTGTACGTCGGTAATACTTTTTCCTAGTTGTTATCTATATTAGTTATCACTGGTTTCCATTTGATGAAATGGCGATCAACAGTTTTCTACAGTTGAAGTAGTCGCCACATTATTACTTCAGAAAATCCTTATATCCGTTTATCGATAAATAATTTATCTTCTTGTAACATAATATATGAAAATTGACAATTATAAAACTTAATAAAAAAATTTAATTTGTGTACAGCAGATATATAAAAGATATATAAAATATCTTTACTTTAAAAAGAATCAAAGAGAAATCAGTTCAAACTGTACGCACATTTCGATTTAATTATAAATCAATTAGCACCACATAGCTTTACTTATTTTAAGATATTACGCTCTAAAATTTGCTAAATATCTGTAAAAAAAACTTATTAGCAAAGTATATACAGACAAAATGCATGAAAAAAGTTTATAATCTTAGGAAAACATACTTTTACTCAAATTAATTACATTTTGAGTACACATAGAATACAGAAGGATCATTATTTGCAACGAGCTCAAAGTAACTCAACGGCAAAACGAAAGAAAAAGAAAAAGGGCGAGTTCATACAAAGTGAAGAGTGGGTGAATTTCCGCGTTTGCGTACACGTGAGCGAACTTCCGACTGCGCGCGCGTTGTTGGGTATTATTTTTAATCACTCAATAGTTCGCCCGAATGCCCGAGTACGAATCTCGAGGCAATGCGATTATCCCATAATTGGATTACGTTTGACTTCCACCTGTTTTCATGCAGATGCGCTGCACTCGCTTCTTTTCACATCGCCGGTAGCGTCGAGGTGCCAATATCGTTTTTCCCTGCTTTTTTAATGCAGCAATTCACGCGTGCTGACTTTCAGTAGCTCGATGCAACTTATAATAGTACAATCTAATGGTATATGTTTCACGAAAAAATATATAATAAATTATGTTATTTTTTAAATATGATATTAATTTACATTTTCTTTTATAATAAATACACTAAAAAAATTCTGTAAAAACGGACGAATCAAAAAATCTTGTAAGATTGATCAAATTCTGGTTACTCTAATGATGATTCTGGTTACTATAATAGAAATTTTGGTTGTTATAATAGAACTCAATACTGTATAACTTGTACTAACCAGAATCCTTATTATAGTAATCAGAATATTTGATCAATTCTACAAGATTTTTCTGCTTCATCCGTTTTTAACCAGATTTTTTATTTCAATGTACATAATGAGAAATATATATTCTTGCAAACTTATTTTCTCTACTGTTTCTAATTGTTAAAATATTTATCATACTGAAGATGTTTTAAAGATAGATCGAAACATATACTTATTGTTAAATTTTATTTTTAGTTAATTTCTGTCGATACGAACATCCTGTTATGTCTTCAAACCTATTTTATCCTTTTCATTTATTAATTATTTGAACTTTTTATACTTATAAATAATTTTTCCATTCTTTTTAAAAGAGGAAAGAAGGAAAAAAAACTTGAAATCAGTGTCATATATGCGAACTAGTCCTAGACTGTGAATTTATATTAACATCCTCTTATCCTTTTAAATTGACCATGAATCATGAATTCCCTTGCCGTGTGAGGGAGCATCTGGCCCCCGCGTTATATTGTGTCAAAGGGGCGAGAGATCTCATGAGGGTAGTAAACCATCAGCCGATAATCGATCATACGACTCGGTAGCTCCATTCATGGCGTGTATAAAAGAGATAAGCATCATGAACTTTCATCATCAAAGCGCGGTGACATATAGCCTTTTATGCCAAAATATCGCTTGCCTTTTTACGGTCCGAATTAAGTTAGTCCATTACTGTCCTCTTCTCGCTTTATCAATCGTTGTAACGTTAATCGGATATCAGTTCAAGTTTGCGCGGAATCGTTTCCGTTTCCCTCCGTATCCTTTTTTCTCGGTGAGACTTAATGATGTCCTCGAGTTCTTGCACTCTACGACATCGTCGCGAAATATCTGGAAAAAGAGAAATTTTCTGTATCTTCTACCCTTCTTTTGTGCGGGATTCGAAGAAAGTGTAATAAAGATATTGGGATGCGACAATTTTCAGCGCATACGAGCTTTTCCAACTTGCGGACGACATTAATGAAAAAGTGATTAATTTCAACCGTAGGGTGGCAAGCTCGCTCCACCGTCGGACTCCGACCGCGTTGCTGGGTGAACTGAACCGAGAGGGCGAGAGGAGTCGCGGCGGGTGGCAAGTAACTGACCGCAAAAGCGACGACGAGCTCTTTTATTTATTCCTGTTTTCTTTTACGCGGAGACCCCATTCGTTCATTAGACCCGACCATCCATGCAACACGCTCGCACAGGCTGAAGTTGGTGCCGAGTTTTCTCTCGGACCGCATGGTACATCTCTCATCCTATCTTCTCGCCAACTCGAAATTCCCTGCCTCGGTCGTTCCTCTAAACTGTCTGTTGGTGGTTCGTAGTAATTTGAAAATGTGATCACATCTGGATTTTGTTGGATATATGCGCCACCATTCTTAATAAAAGATTTATTTAGTTTCCGAGACATTTTCTAATGTAATGTAATGCTATGGACTAGAACATTCATATTAATAAAGAAGTGGAATAAATAAACTTACGGGATATAAACAAATTATATTATACCCTTTTACCATTTATTGTCAACGTTGTCTTTTTTATCGTCACGAATATACGGATCCTCGTTTCTTGTTTGTAAGAACGTGACATTCCACAGTTTCGAAGAATTTCGTTATCCTAACGTTCTCCGTTTCTCTTCTTTCTATATGTGTGACTAATTCTCACGCGTCTCGTCCGAAGTCTAGAACGCATTTTTGTGGCGAGTCGATCGCGCTATAGAATTCCTGTTTCTCCATAGCCGACGAGATTGGAAGTAATCAAGGCGGAAGCAAATCCGAGAGAACGCGTTTGATCTTGAGCCGTCCCAATGATTTTTGACGCACGCTCTGCCCTTTCTTGCTCTTTCCTCGCGAATGAAAACGCGGCTCTTTCATTGATTAATGCACCGGCAGGACGCCGGCACTTAACCTCGAGGCTGTGTGCATTTAATTACGTAATGTCAGACACACGAGTGTAGCTAAATAAACACGCGCGCAACGCATGCAGAGATGCGTGAGGTAGGAGTTTGATGCAGGAATAGGTGATGCTGGTGGTAGTAATAGTAAGCAACTGCACCTGCGAATCTTTCGGCACTGGGTACTTTAGAAGCATGCGAAACTGTACGCATTCGAGCTGAACGCCGGTGTAACCAGTCCGGCCCGGGGCTAATGTTGCAGCAGCAACGCCAACCTTTACCCTCTCGCTCATTCGCATGTCTCCCTTCGCGGCCCCATCTTCCCTTTTCCTCTTTCTCTCTCTTCCTCCCTTTTCGTTCCGCCCATCGGTCGTCCTGTACACTACCCTGTGCGCCGTTTGGCAGCTGCCTCTTCCTGCTGCTCCCGTGCTAATTAATTAAAAGACACCCGAGAGACGGTAGCGTAGCCGTGCCGAGAAAAAACATGTGCCAAAGTTGGCCCGTTTTTCAAGCGCCGTAATGCCGCTTCGCGCGCGTCCGATTGTTTTAATATCGATCGATGCGTCTCGTATGGCGGGAATAATCTTCCCCGTACGTTGTGTGTCCCCTGTTGTATTTTATTACGTCCATAAGTCGGGCGAATTACGAGTATAAATTGCAATTGCAGCACCTGGCGCGGTAAAGCGTTTAGCCCATCTAACCCAAGGGGGTAATAAAATTACCACCGCGCGGGCTTTTCACCGCATTTTAATGCTCAAACAATTTTCATCCTCGTCTTATGCGTTACTCTCATTTAGCGATCGAAAACCGTTGTTCGTCCTGATATAACGACTGTGCGCGTGAGGAGGGAAGAAAATGCCATTTCGGCAAAACCGACCGACACGCGGTTTCATTACTGTCACTTAAGACTTAAGCCCAGCTTAAACTCCGCTCCAAGCGATCGTGGGATTTGCCGTGTTAAAGCTAAGCCACCAAGAAGCGCCGTGACGGTAAGGATATAGCAAAACAGACCGCCATTCGCACAGCGTATCCACTTTAGAGTTTTCACAAAAGTCGTTCATTTAATATTGTTTACACATAAATCCCAGACCAGATAAAACTTGCAGCAGATTACTCTGTTTCTTTAAATTATTCAGTTGGCTCGTATTTTTTTCAATCTCTTCTATTATATAGTCTTGTAAACAAATAACGATCGTCAATTGTTTTGCACTTGTTTTCATTGCGCTCTTGTAAATAATGGATACGTCTTTAATTTTTCATATCCTTTTTACAGATGAATTTAAAGTTTCCTTCATTAACAATGAAAAGTACAATTTTTAAAAACTCGAAACTATATTTTCAGTTTTGTACATTAATTTCTACAGTGGATTAAATCAACTTTGAAGGTTAAAGCTTGAATGCGAAACTTTGAATGCATAGTTGACAAAATTGACCTGAGCAGTAGTAATAATTTACTGGATTGTGCTAGTGAGATGAATGAATTCACTGTTTAGATATGTGCGTGTACAGATCCGTCTTTATATATAGCATGGAATATTTATACGAACGCAACATATATCATACATAATACGAGATTACCATATATCGTGCGAAAATAAAGAGTTCTATCGTCTGCGGATAATACTGAAACATTCATGAGTCCTATATTGCGATTTAAAGAAAACTCAGTTATCTACAAACTAAAACTAGACAAAAGATGTATGATTGTTTTGAATTGGACAGAATTTATCGAGCGCGTAGCGAAGCTTGCCGAATTTCTACGGTAAAGCGAAGGAAACGACCTTAATTTTTACCGTATGCCAGCTAGATAACGCGCTAGCAAATAGAGTTAGAACGGTAGAAGGAATCTAAATAGCCACTATAGCAAGCGGCGATGTTTCTATCTGTCTTACCGCCGATTTAACAGCCACTTTTTTTCATTTGCGCGCATTACGCTCCGTGGAGAAACCACACATTCGCTGGTGCTTCATTCTTTAAACAGGAGAGTTAACTTCAAACGCTAATTGAAATTTGTAGAGTGTGCGAGTCTACTTGAACGCGAAGCCAAAGTCAGAATTTTATTTTTAGCGTCGATATTTCACCGCTGCCTAGTTATAAGTTTTCCAAGTGAAGCAGGTCAATAATTTTAATTCGACCCGTTCGAACGAAAAACTGGCACAACTTATTATTATTCTTGATACGGTGCTCCATCGCGAAATAAAGTCTCGTCGATGGCCCGATTTTGCTGATGTTTCAGGGTATCCGCGAACAGCGAATCGATCGGTTGAGATTATAAATATTGACGAAACATTACGGTATATCCCGCCAATTCGATAGGTATCCACCTATCGGTCGGAGCGATATGTTTTAACGCAGGAGTTTCTCGCGGATGTGCAATGCGAATGCGAGACGCATGTACTCTATCGTATTCCCCCGTGTGAAAGTACAATCTAATTTATGTCGGGCGCCCGTGCGCATTTCATACGGATATATCCGATGCATGATAAATGTACAAAAGTCATAGCTATCGTCATATATGGCATTTTATCAAGTTTTTATTTGCGTTCCATTGAAAATTAACATCGACTTCTTAACGAAAAAATTATATTATAACATGTACAACGACGTATAAAAGGTTCACTTTACTATATATTTTTTTTTAAATTTTTATTCGTATCGTATATGGGAGAGAAATACGAAAATCTGAAAATAATCTCAGTTTAATTTCTCGTTTATGCAAATATTAATTACTTTTATTAGCAATATATAGATCACGGAATAGAATTCTCATCCTCAATTTTAATCTGTGTAAAAACATTGCTTGCAAAGATAAAAAATTACGTAGAAAGCAAACTTTTTTCCTGCGTATGCTCGCGAGACGCCTCGATTATCGATTTATCATCCTTCTTCGTCCGCTGATACTCTTGGTCCATATTTTCTAGTCGCATATTATCTAGATAGTCATCTGCTATCGCTTTAAAATGTTGCCAGTATGAAATAAAAGGAAAAGTTGAAGAGAGAACAAGTAAACAACGACTTTACATCATAGCAATACTTGGAATCAATGTAAAAGCTANTTATTTATTGTGTATGATATATGTGCATAAAAGGAATTCTGTTAAGCTGTTAACATTTTATCGTTTCGATTCCCATTATTATTAGAAATTCGAAACTGTTCTAGAATGATGAATAGGAAATCCAACTCTAAAGGGAAAAAAAATCTATTAAAGAAGAGAATTATGATAAAAAAAGTTCCTTTGAAAAATTAATTAATTTTTCTAAATGATAAAAGTAACGATAAAAGAGTCATTTTCTTTAACAACCTGTTAAACGGTTATGCTCACGAAATAATCGCTACGATCACTGGCGATCGTTAGACGAACAATCAAGTGTCAACGGCGATTCGTATGAGTGACATATGATTCATAAATATTGCAATCGCATAGGTAACGCGCGAAGGGTTAATCCAAGAGTCTACTCACATAATAGTATTAATGTCGTGCCCTGTACCCATGGTAGCACAGCCAGGTAGAACCGTATAATCATCGGCACGCGAGAATGCGTCCTGTTACCGTCGACGATAAGGACTACAATCGCGACCCTGCTGACCAGGCCGACAATTCGCTAGTTTCTATTCGCGAGCTAACAGAACAGAGCGCGCGTGTTGCAGTTGAAATTATTCGAATCGCCGAACTGATCTGCTTTCCTCGCGGGAAATTCCCGAAACCCGGTTACTTGCGTCGGCGTGGAATTTGGTTTGGGACGGCCTTAATTCACTGCGTAAAATCGCCGGCACTCGGCCGTAATGGAACGTCGAGAGGGATACTCGGACACGTGAAAGTAGGGTTGATTTTATTTCCACGGTAACCTCGCGATCAATTGATTCGATTGTCCGAAAGTCTAGTTCTCGTAACGCTCTTTTCTAGAAAGTACCGATATTCCCGATTGGTCTCAACCATTATGGAAATAGGATGGTAAATGGGAAATGATTGTATCGCAATGAAAAATTGTATTTTCTCATACTTATCGCGCGAAATAGAAAGAAATTACATTAAATTTCCGACAATAATTAGAAAAAAGTACGATGAAACAAAGTATAATCCCAGGGTATAATTCATTTGGAGATAAACTTGTAAAATAATAATAATACTATAAATCGCATCGATTTAAATGGAGTTTCCTAATTTCTAATATTAATAAACACATAATCGACTTTGCGAGTCTGGCAATAAATCGTTTTTTTATCGATATACGATTAGTGTTGCACGAATCTTTCTAAGCGCTGATTGTTACTGAAACACGTATGCGCGCGTGTTTGTATTTATTTATATCCATAGGTACATACGTATTCTAGATGGGTAAGCTTCTAGTCGCTGAATTTCAAGGCACGCTCTGAAACGTACCCAACACACGTATGAAAGTGCAATAAAGAAAAGTGGCGTTCGTGCTCAGCCCGAATGCGCCGAGCCGCGCCGTGGCGCGCACACGTTCTCGAGGAATTTATTTTCGATCATGGTGGCCATTGCTGATTAGCGCGACAATGGCAGCTTTGTTCTACGATTAACGACGTTTTCTCCAATTCCACCCATTTCGTGTACCCTCCCCGGTTCCCGATAATCGTACACTCGAATCCGGATAAGATTTAAAGAGCCATTCTCGGGAACTTACGATGGCTCTTAACTATATGTAACGGTTTTCATTAAATTTTAAACCGTAGTACCTACGGGAGACGTGTGCGATACTTGTTGTTACAAGATGCAGCTATTTACGATTGCTGTTTCTGGTATAAAATGTAACGATGTATCACGCTGTCTTAAAGCCCGGTGAAGAATCGCCCCGCTTCTTTTTTTTTATCGTCGCGTATAATAGCGTCCGCTTTCATTGACGTACTTGCTTTCGCGAAACGATGTATCACGCATTGTGAGATTATCTACCTGTTAAGATCTCTCGAGAGGTCTAGCTGCGAGAGGAAAGAAAAGAGCGAGATTGTAGCGGATGTGATAGAATTTTCCTTAACGCTCTTTGAGGCAAGGAAGGGCACAAAGCTCACTTAGGGAGAGAGCGTAGTCTCTCGTTTTCAGCGGGAGATATCTAGATAAAGCTAGTTTTTTACGTAATTAGATTCTCGAGCAGGTGCTCGAGATCGTCGATAGGAAATCGTTTACTTGCTCTTCGCGCGTAGAACAGGGTGGTTAAGACTGACTACTTTTGACCCTTTATCCGCGCAATTACACTCTCGATGCCTCAATACCTCGCGTGATACTCTCTGAATAATGAAAGTGGTCGGGCGAGATCTTTCCTGAGAGAATGCGGTTCCTTTTCCAGCTTCTTCGCCGAAAAACGTCGAGGCGGGACATGAAATTAGATTGTGAAAACCGCCGACGATTCCGCAGATATCTCGAAACGAGGAATGCGATTGTTCTCTAACGTCGTTCGCGGGCGCTAATGTCTATCGCTATTGCAGCTCGTTCAGTATTTTACGGAGTAATGAAAATATTTCCTCTCGATGCGATTAACCGTTGCACATTTTTCTCACTATTTTAACTCAACAAATTGCTTCAACTAAATGCCGATAACTTTCGCGTAGCTGCGCACAGGCATGGGGATGTCGGGCACGCTATTGCGCACATTAATCGTGCGAGAACTTCGTTATTTAGATCGTTATTTATTGTTCATTTTATTCTTTTCGAAAGAACGGGGCGAGAGAGGGGGGTCGAAAAAATTGTTATGGCGTAAAGTTTCACGGGACGAACCTCCGGCACATTTATTTCGCGCGGCGATGATCGATGCGCTCAATATAAACGAGGTAATGACAAAGTATTTGTTACGGTAAGCGAAAGAGCCGTATCGCTTTCTCGTGAACACCAGCGTGTGATAGCTTTGGTTGTGTTTTGATAAGCCTGATGATAACCAAGCGGATTCGCGCACGTACATGTAATTACGCTGCGGCCGGATCTGTGTGCGTGAGGCTGCTGCTTACGTTCCGTATACACGTGCAATCTAAGCGTACGCGTGTCTACACCGATATTGGTTTCACCTTAAACTGTACCCCCAAAGTGTTGGGAAATTTAATCAAGAAGATTGCCTTTACATAGATACGATAGCGCGCCACCTCTGTGATCTTCCTTTCTTGAGCGGCAAAACGCAGGCAACAGATTCTCATAAAGTCTCATTTTGTCCGCTTGTTTTCGTGGTTAAATATACACGTTGACGAGATCTAATTGCGGCGATTTCAACTACTTAACACGTGTTTGAGAAACTTCCGGTCGGACGATTACGAATAGAATTTTCATTGAAGAAATTCACTTTACATTTTCCGATTCAAGCAGCATTTATTAAATCGGAATTAAGTCAATTAGAAGTATTTTCTTAGCAGTAATGGGAAATCATTTATGGCAAAATTTTAAGTTTTAGTATTAGCAACTTTCTTAATTCTCAAATTATAATCCGAGCAAAGTTAATGTAAAATTTAAGAATAAACTGCTTATTGCATTCTTGAAGCTTTATTTTTCTTTCAAAATTCTTTATTTGCGATTACTCATAAGTACTACCACAGCTGTTTTCTGTTAAGAAAGAAAAGATAAGTGGAAAAAAGTAATTTATAAATAGAATGATATTGTCACTCAAAGATTTTCTATTTATTTTTTTGTTATTTGCGAAATTTATGTTAACATAATAAGATTTTGCCATTTGATAAGTTTTATTATATTTTTTTCACTTAAATTTCTTTATACTTATTAATATCGAATAGGTTTTTTCACAATTATGTCGAAGGAATTTTTTGCACTGAAAGAAGCTTGACTGCAAATTCTTCGAAAAACGCACCCACGAGGTTTATCCGGCGTTCTATCGCGCGGTCTCTCCCGAGATATTTCTCGCGGTCGATTCAGCGATAAAGCGCCTGTCGGAAGGAGAGCGAAGCCGCGTCGAAGGCGGGTGTTGATTGGCCGCCAATCGCAAAGCGCAGCGGAAAACCTCGAAGCTCGCAGGTTGGTACGCGGTCGGAGGCTGGTCGTGGATTAAAGGCTTTTCTTTCGAATTTCACGTCAGTCAGCTTCGCGCCCGGGATAATCCCGGGAGCTGTATTCGCGGCGCGTATATAAAATAAAGATCCGCCACGTCTGTCGGGCTGCGTTTCGCTTAATAACGCTTAATAAACGGCGACCGATCTGACATGACGCCCTGCCTTTCTCTCTCTGGTTTTCCCTCGCACCCTTTACGGAATTCTCTCTCTCTCCCCCCCCCCTCTCCTCCCGAAGCTTTTATACGGCAATGAAACGGATTACACTCTTTTACGCGCGTTTGGCACGTGGGACAGGGGCTGGATGCGGAGACTGGCAGACTCGCGTGAAAAACGAGAGAAAACAAGTTCTACTAGGGGGAAAGTGGGACCGTTGGGAAAGAGCGCGGTTGCCGCACGGTTTAATGGAGATCCGGAACGAATGTTGGATGGGAAACCCATATGGGAATTACGAATGTTACGTCTCTATTATAAGCACATTCGTAAATCGTATTGTTTATTTTTGTCAAGTTTGATTCAACATTAAGAGATGATTTTTAATTGGATTCCGCGAGTGAGCGAAGTGAGTACTCCACGTAATCATAGTAATTGTGGTAATAATTAATTAGATTAATTTCAGTTATATTCAAAAGTTTGATATCTAAAAATACAGCGGAATTGATTTGCACGTAACTGCCTTTCGTAACTTTCAACTTTCAAAGTTTACGAGGCGGAGTTTTGCCTTCCCTGCCTGATCGAGAATAGCGCTGGAGTCGTTTACCTCGGTGGAATTTACTTGGTAATTAATTAACGTAATGAAGAAATAGCTAATATCGGAAAAAGGTTTGGCTCTTTATGCATGATGGAGAGAAAATTCCGCATTCCTTATTTCACTATAATCTATTTTTAACCGCTGAAAATTAGGTTGACATTGTTTTCGTTATAAATAACGAATGTGCCGAGAAAGAATAATATGCCAAAACGTATCGACGTTTTAACAGCGCGGAAGAATATGACTCTTGAGTTTATTTGGACATTAAAAATGTACAAACATGGGATGGAAGTCAGATACATTTAACACCAACAATGTGATTTGAATGCGTAAATTTTTTGTTATGTTTATTGTAAAGTTTCAATATTCGAAATAACAAGGATAAAAATGAACAACTACTCTTCTCGATCGTACACTTTCTCTTTGCATCGTCCTCATTTTTTGTTCGCATATTTGTTCGCTACCCTTATCGTTATATCGATAGAAATGCTGTCGGGCGTAACCGTCTATCGATCAACATGAGAGCTTCCGCCTTCCTTCGACAAACTCAGACGCGACTTTTGACAACTTTAATCCTGCCCACCCTTCTGCGTCCTGGTGGGATGCAAGCGAAATCCTTGGATCAAAACGGCTGGAACTACTCAGCCACCACCCTTTCCTTTCCTGGAACATGAAGGTATTCCTCGCCAAACCAAACTACGCGATGGTCCGTGTTGAACTAAACCGCAAGCCGTCGGCCAATTATACGGGACCCTAATAATTTAACCACGTGTCGTTGGTCTGCCTAGATTTGGCCATGATAACACTCTAGTGTTGGTTAGCGGGGTCGTTGTATGCATACAACCAAACCGTCGAGTGCAAGGGGAGGTTGACTCGCGTCCGCCGATCCTCTGGGGATATTTTATGGCAACGTTATGGCTTACTAATAACAGGTTACCGTCACATTTTAGAGCTGTTAATCACACAAACCGGTAACGTCTCATGGAACCAACGGACACGTAACATCGATTTGACATTGAAACGAGCTCACGCACACGTAGA
This sequence comes from Tetramorium alpestre, assembly GCA_021460005.1. NCBI lineage: Eukaryota > Metazoa > Arthropoda > Insecta > Hymenoptera > Formicidae > Tetramorium > Tetramorium alpestre. The sequence goes on from JAJVSH010000091.1 coordinate 396,949, forward strand.
AATATAATTGGAAACTTTCCACACTCGTCGGAGCTTTTACCTTTGTTTGATTTTCGATTTCTAGATTTGAAAGATTGTATTGCGAAATAATACATTCTCTGTTGACAAAAGAAAATTTTAAATACTCTTGTTTAAGAGCCATTTTTCGGCATAGACAGCATAGGATATGTATTAATCGTTCGTAAAACTTTTTTTTTTAAAGTGAGTTTGAAAAATTTCGCTCTAGCTATAAAATATATCGCAGATGTATGTTACAACTACAGCTTACGATATTATTTGAACTTAAGATAAATGTTTATTTTTGTCAAGTTTCACAGATGCACTCTCTTAGAGTATGGCAATTTATTCACAATGTACTTGCACAAAGTGCCTCTATCGACTTCGCCGAGGAGATTTACAAGTAAGCACCTAATATTCGTTTCTGAAGTTACTCGACTTAACGCTCCCATACAATACTATTAGCCGTCTCATTCGGCCGCCCCGTCCCGGGAGTCGCGATTATTGGATCAGTAAGTTTTATTGCTTCCTAAACAATTCTCCGGACGCTTAACGAACCAATAAACGTTATGGGTCTGATAACTGTCTCGTACAGTGCCTCGGCATTAGCGGCTCTGCGCGCGTTAACGGGTAAAGCAAAGTTTCGTCGTACTTTGTAAAGCGCGTCGGGAAACTTTTTCTCCCTTGCGGCTTAACACCTCACGGATTTGTCGTCGTGCTCGTTGTTATTACAGCGCGCGGCCGATATGTGCCGTTATGGAGCGCTTTCCAACTAATGTTCAAGATACAGAGGAACTCTCCGCTACACCGAAACTTTCTAACTGCATTAACTCAACCGTACGTGCGCCTCATTCCTTGGCAGATCGTACTTGTAACCTCCTATTTCGTTCCCGGATTGATTACGGTTCTAACGCAGCGATTGCATTAACGACGAACTTCAATGGTGTGCAGACCGAAAGCGTAGCAGCGTGTTTGTCCTTTGATTTCAAGATATACGGATAAACGTCTTCCCTTTGTTTCCTTGATTATATATGAATATATATTTGAAGACAATCTTTCTTGAGCAAAAATTTGATATCAGACATGGCCGTGATTTTTTAACATGTCAATTTTAAATATATTATTACTGCTGATTCTTAAAACTAAAGTCCTTTTTAAATAAAATCCATTTAAATCCGTATTTAAACAGGAAATATAATTTTTGTCTATGACGTCTCGAGTATAAGTCACAATCACATTTTTAGAAAATTTTCGTACTTTTATAATTTAAAAGAATTTATTATATATATATAATTATTTTTACTTAAATATTTGGTTAAAAACAAACGTATTCCGAAATTTTTATTCATATAAGAAAGTAAAGAAAGTATGGGGAACTCGGGACATCGCAGAGATCGATGCGATGATATTTTTAGAAAGTAATATTGGTGAAGTGCTGCAAAACGATCTTCTAATAATTTTTCCCTTCAAAGTTACGGGTGGCTTAGATATTAAAAAGCACCTGCCTTTATCGTTGAACTTCTGTCTTCTTCGACTTCATCGATCATCGATTATGATGTGAGTATTCGTGATGGAATTCCATCTCGGCCCGTTTCCATCAGGGGAGTTAAGAGGTCGAGGCGGAGAATAGGGTGGAGAATCCGCTTCCATTGTATTTGTCCTCTGTTCTCCCCTACCTGTCTTTAATTCCCATTTCGTCACCTTTTTTTTAGCTTGCCTTTATCAAAGAGCATTTCTGCTTCACTCTTGACTCGGTTGTCGTTTATTTCCATTTCACTCGCGCACGCTGCGCCGCAGTTTCCCATGGGAATTCTACTACGGGAACACAGACAAAAAATATTTAGTAATCTTTTTTTTTACGGCCGACGACGAATTTCCTTTCTCGTTTTTTTTTTTACACAATTTGATCGAGCGTGTCGCGTGACACAAGGTCATGATGGAACTGTTCGATCGATTCGCGTATTGAAAATCTATCGATATTTAATTGACACGGTCTGTATACAAATGCCAATAGTTTTGGAAACACGTGCACGCTATATGGTCGTACGTGGAATGTTGCCACTGTTCGACGTGGCGCAGTGTCAGTGGTGCGAGTAAATACTTACATTCCTTTCGCTCCGCGGTCTATAGGATAACAATACACCGGGGAACTGTTTTACGGCATTGTAAGTAGACTCGCGTGGCATCCTGTAACTGTACATTTCCATACTCCACCTGACCGCCCATCCGCCCACTCTCCTTTCCCGCAAATACACCTGCCTCGGTACCGTAGGGTCCTCGTGCGGCTTTATATTTTGCTCTCTTCACGCGTGACGTCATCACCAAAATACGTGAGCGGCGTTAGGAATTGCGGGGCAACACCGTATATAGAACCGCGGAGACGAGCGTGGCTTCAACGAGCGCGGCGGGAACTTACCCTTAACCCACGAAGAGATCTCATTCCGAATGGAACAGCCTGATCTCCTCCCTCAAACTTGCTATTCTTTCACGCATACGTTTAGATCGCTGAATAACGATGTTTACTCCTTTCCCCGCCTCTCTCCCTCTCTTTCTTTCTCCGCATGCTATTTTATCGCGAACATTGACGTCGATCTTTGCCGGTATGCATCTCGTTGACTACTGGTGTCACTGTTTGAGAGCACATTGAAGTACGAAAAAAAATATCGTAAAAAATCGATCTCGAAATTTCAACACAAAAAAAGAGAGAGAGACCCATAGAATTTTGAGAATGAAACGGAAGGGGATAGAATCGAATTCAGCTCGTACCTGTCCTATCTAGAATTCAACGCGATTCGACGGGAAAGAAAAAAAGAAGAGGAAAGGGGGGAGAGAGGAAAAAGGAAAACCGTAATAAGAGGAAGCGACGGAAGCGAAGCCCGAGGGAAACGGATGGGTTTTAATATCGCGGGCTCGACGGAGCCCGACGGCGATAGTTATAACGGCGGCGCACGCGGACTTGCTAAGCCTTACAGATTGTGGGTTCGAGACTCGACCGAGTAAATCATGGCGTCACACGGTGTGCCATCAGTTTGCGCTTTAGGATGTGCCAGAGCCCAGCTGCCAAGCTACCCTAGCGGATCATCCCCGTGGGATTAGCGATACTTCAATAAACTCTCCCGTACCTTCCCGACCCGAACGAGCCGCGCCGTGCTCTCTCACTCTCTCGCTGCTCTCTGTCTCGCTCTCTCTCTCTCTCTTTTTCTCCGTTCCTCGCCTTGCTTGATGCGAGGGTAGTACAAGTTCGTGAACGCGAGCGCGCGAACTGCATTTAAGCGCAATAGGATTTGGCGGGGTTAAACGATTATCCAGCGGTAACCGTTTAAACAGCGGGTCGGCCAAACGAGCCTTGCAGCTACTATGCTATTCTTTGAGTTCGGGTTTTATATATCCGACGATGATGGTAGTGGCGATGATGCTGTTACCGTGGAAAATCCACAGGGGAAAAACGATTTTAGCGATATGTACGAGCGGATACGTCTGCCATTAGCGCCATTCTCTCCGTTAGTTAAAACTCTTCGGGATAAGAGATCTGACCTAGATACCAATGTGCGCGCAACACTAGGACTTGCCGAGATCCGAGTCTATCGTTACTTATGTATGGAAAGAAGCAGCGGAGAAAAGAAAAATGGAGCGCGAGTCAAGCGGTAAAGGTCGTGAGTCTTGCAAATGAAACTAATATTCGCGCTGACAGGGTCGATAAAAGATGAGCAAGAGAAGTACGAAGAAGGAGACGCCAAGAGGGAGAGAAAGGAAGTGAGAGAGGGAGAGAGAGAAAGCCGCTTCTTCGGGCTCGACGCTGAAACTCACGAAGGAGTTTAGGTTTTTATACAATAGATTTAACCCGATCCTCGTGCTCGACCGTTCCGGCGAGGATGTGAGCGAAGAAAGAATATCTATTTCAGAGAGGCATTCCCCTCCGAGGTTATACGCTTGCCCGCGCTATCTTCCCCGTGCTCTTTCTTGCAAGCCGCTTCCTCTGCATCTCGCAACTTTTCTCGCTCCTCATGGCCGTTGTTCGTGCGCATAACCGCGAAGGAAGTATTTTTCGATACTATGTCGGCGACACGACAGGGACCTATGGTTATTTCAATCACCATAAAAATAGTTCGTTCTATTTTTATAGTCGCATCCACGCCATGCTATTCCGGGGATTTTCCTTCCTCTTCCACCCTTTTTTTTTTACACGAGAATCGTTTCCCTGTCGACCTGATGTCGCGTGACCCGCGCTTCGAAACGCCGGAATCACGGTCTCTGGTCTGAACGAGCATCTCCCCATACGCCGCACGCGCGCTACTGCAAGGTACATTCGTCTTAGGGGCTTAATTAAAATTTATATTTTCACAAGGCGGGTTTATTAAACAACCGAGACATAGCCGCGCCGCTATCTCTCTTTCTTCTTGCCGTTCCGCACCGTCGCGCCCTTTCCCGCCATTCGTTCCTCCACCCATCAACCCCATACTCCGCCCTCTACGTTTTCCGCTTTCCCTGCCTTGCAAAGTCTAGGTAGGATTTAACATGACTGACGGGCCGGGATCAACCAAATCAGCGTGCACGTATGTAGGTATACCGCGGATTAAATCCTCGGCGAAGTTAACCCGATGTACGGAAGAACGAGCGCAGCCGTTTTGTTCGTGCTTGGGAGAATAATAACGAGTATACTTAGGGCCCTCGTGTTTTTGGTTATAACCCTCCAAGTGTAATTATTCCATTCTAGAACTTTGGTAAAGAATGTAACGCCGCCGGCTTTTGGCCAGGATTCGCGGAGCTACACAGAGATTCCTAAATTTACCGAACTGCGTATAAAATTAGCACCCACGATGTACGGTCGGGGATACCAGAGATATCCAGTCAAAGCTACGTGGATATTTGTCTTGCAGACGGCGCAACCGGTGCAGTTTACATAGGTGTATAACATTAGCCGGTATAAACGCCGGTATATACATCCGCGTATACATTGCTCGGTTGAATCGCCACGTACTTGACGTTAACCTCGCGTGACGAATATCATAAATACGAGTAGGGCGTAGTGCGTAGTGCGTAAAATGTCCTAAGATTTTACGAGGCTGCGTGTGTCCTCCTGTGCGTGCACGTTCTCGCGTACATATTTCCGCATATGCAAACGAATCAATAGCGATCATTATTTGCATTCTCAAGAGGGTGATCCCACATTCTTGGAATGCAAATGACGCGGCAAGAGCGTCGAACGAGCGAGAATTAGTAAGTAAATTTGATATTTCTTTGAGGCACGAAAGAAACCAATGGGGAGTTTTATTATATCTATAAAAATTTATGTAAATTATGAATAACAATTAAATAATTTTTACGAGTCCCTCCCCGAGTTATGTGTCTGGTATGTCGCGCATACACAAGAACGAGGTACGCTCTTGCATCTTAATTATCCTCCTTAATTCAATATAGATGGTTTCTCCAAAGACTTCTCGCTAATGAATTCGTCAGTTCGCACAGATACGGTATCTGTCCGCGAGACCTCATCGCCACCGTCCCCCTCTGTATATTCACGGGCACTTGACGTTGGCATTGTTACGTACGGTTGGTAAACACAAGGTAGTTATCAACACTGAGAGCTAAGTCTCGTTAACCGTTCCTAACAGGCGAATGCGAAGCATCCTGCCATTGAATTTGATGCTTCGCTCTGGAGACTACCTACGTGCTGTCACGTCTGGAGACATTTGCTAACCCGCACGATGCATCGTCAGATAACATGAACAAGAGGGGTTTGCGCCACGTATAGCACCATCGTAGAGCGGAAGGATGTAGGGCGAGAACGACGACCGAATGTTCTCAGAGCACTCGCTCGTCTACGTGTGTGTGTGTACCGATCTTCCGCGAGTGTGCGCGTGTATCCGGTTAGTCTCTCATGGCGCAGCGTTACCGTGTTATTTACGTATGACATGCCTCATTATCGGGCGTTGCGCTGCGGCTTCGGAAAATTTCGACGTGCTTATACACGTCGAGGAGGGAGCGATCGCGTCCTCGGATGTAGGGAAAGAGAATTTTCATAGCTCCGAGGGAGACATTCGTTCACGGTGAAAGTAGGCTTCTCCTGCGTCGGCACGTTCCTACCGTTTATCTCGAAACTCAATGGATTCTCGCGTTCGTCGTAAAACATGATTAAATGTAAACACGTGCCGCCGCCAGTTAGATATAAACACCTCGCGCATACAGCTACCGGAATGCCGCAATATACCAATGAGGACGACGATAATGACAACGACGACGACGAGAATGTGTGTGCGCCAACACTCGACTACGTGTTTGACTGTATATCTTGCCGTCGGTGACGAAACCATGCTATAATAGTGTAATCAGGCACGCAACTGCACGCAACTTCTATGCGCGTTCCGACGTCGCGACAGCAAATTTTATAGTTTCTCGTACGAACGACGTATTTTTTTTTTTCTTCCTGCATTCCATCCGTGTTATCGTACCCTTTGCTAACCCGCCCAACGCTTTGACGTTTCCCTCGAACGCAGCGCCGTGTAATTTATGGACGGATCACCGAATCGATAGCCTGATAGAATCAGCGTGGCATGGACGTTCGCTTTTCCGCGCGAGTGCGCGCATACCATGCCAAGTTTCTTGGGACAATGAGATCTCTCGTATTTCTCGAGCGTGCACTTCAGGGTTTTCGAAAACGAAGTCGTTTCACCAGCCGGGATTTTGTATTTCATATCAAAGGTCGTCTTCCATCCGTCCGCATCCTACCATTCACGTTTTAGTTTCTCCTCTCAGGGTCTCGCAAAAAATGCTTTTCTCGTCGTTTCGCCGTAATTTCATCGGATTGATCCTGCAATTTGAGTTGACCAGACTTCCACGGCATCGAATGTATTCCGCCGCGGTTCACAATCTATTATCTTTCACAGAATTCCTCTCGAGCTCTCGAGCAGATTTCCGCGCTGATTTTTTCGAAATATTTATTTTATGTCTATTTATTCGCGACCGTATATCGAAACAATCTATTTTTTTCGCTTTGATTTGATATCTGATATCTATTTTTTGATAATTTGACACAAAGGAGATAAATAATCAAATAAATTCTCGCTACTTCGAAACATCTAGTGAACTTTTGTCCCATATTGATATAACTGGCGCCATCTTTAATTAAACTATTTTTACACAAGAAAATATAATATAGACAGCTAAAATTATTGTGACATAGTGTAAATCGGTACGATTTTGTGTTTATTATTTATTCATAATTTTGTCAGCAATACTCAGATTTATTATTGTATTATAATAATTTATTAATCGTATGCCGTTCGTCAGTGATGCGTTATTATATCTATCTGCGCTCAGAAATTCCTCATTATTAGTTTTGACAGCGAAACTCTGGCATTCTACGAATACCGTAATCAGATTGATTATTTATTGTGTTGTTATTACGCGACTCTTTGAACCGTTTATTGGATAATATCAGCCAATATTGGAGGCGATACAAAATACACAAGCGCGCCTAGGAAAGTCTGCTAGTTCTAACGCAACGCTCGATCGTTGTATGGACGACACCGTGGCGTTAGATACGTTGTAAGCCGCAACAGTTTATTAGGCACCCCGCTGCGACCTTTATTAGTCTCCTCTATCTCCTTTATAAACGGAGTTACGTGTTACGGGCGTATACGTTCACGTACACGGACGGCACACGTCGAAAGTGTGACACGCACTCACGCGGGTCTTCGCACGTTTATTCCATACGGCGATGTTCGGGGTCCGTGACGAGAATCGCCATGGGTTCGTTATTAACGTCACGTATGCAGTTGGGTGGGAGGAGGGACGGCGGGGGTGGGCTTTGTTTTATACTGCGAAAGTTATATATCATAAATTTCGTCAAATCCATACTGAACGGTTAATTAAACGTTTTATTATCGGCACGGCGAAGCGCCGGCGCGGCCCGCGCGACCCCCAATAATTATAAGCGGTATTTCTTGCCAACGCGTCCGCGTTCCCACGTTCGCGCGTGATACGTTAATAGCGAGATGAACTCGAATATTCCACGGTCGTACGCGAAGTCAATTTCGACTCGTTCCCCAAAAACCTCACGTCGCTGTATCTCTTTTCGCTAAGACCAGTTTTTCGTTCTCCCCGGTAAACGCTCCTCGTCTCGATGCGCCTGACTGGCCCTCTTTCTTTCTGTCTGGCGCACAGTCGATCTCTGACGTATTTCCTATTTCAACAAATATACAAATGCATACTTGTGCATATGTCGCCTCTGTCCTTCCTAAACAATTGTATCTCATCAGTAAGACCGAGCTCATTTTTACGGCTCGAGACGTGGAATAACGTTTTCATAACGTTTTCACTTTGTTCGACGATCGCGTCCACTTGCTGAAATGTCTTTAGCTCGCTGACGAACTCTTCTTTGAAGAGCGTTACCACGCGGGAGTACGAATTAGATTTCCTGCAGACGGAACACAGAGGGAAGGTAAGATTCTCCACTCTGCTTTCGGAAACCGAGCTGTGGGCGCGCGAGGATTGGCAAAAGGTGAGTTCATCACTAAATCATGATGCTTTTATCCGGCGATCTTCGTTACCCCCAGCGTCTCGCGGATGGTTGTCTCTCCTTCTCTCGTCTCTCCCGTAGCCCGACGACGATTCCCGCAGTACCTCCAATCTCGGTATCTTCTCTAACCTTCACCGTCTATTTCATCCTAGAAGACGGAGACGGTGGGCAGCGGAAAAGGTTTGCCCCTTCCCCTCCCCCTCCTCTCTACGCTGTCACATTGTCGAGTCCTTCGAGACCGCTTCTTTCTTCTCGTTTCTGTCTCTTCAACCCGCAAGGTTTCCGCCGTGACCGGTATATCCACATATACGTACGCGTTGCATATACGCTCCGTGTATTTATATTCGTTTTCATGAGAGGAAAGAGGAGAAACGACCGAGACGGGATAAAAAGGAGAGGGGGAGGGGGTGGATCGCGGATTGGGAGAGAAAACCAGAGGGGATTTTGCGAAGGAGGTCACTACGGGTCGTCGCGGCGACCTCCTGGAATACTCGCGGTCGATAAGATCGAATATTAAACTAGCCTCAAAATATCCGCGTACAGACTACTCCGTACTAACGTACGGAATCTTTGGGATTTTAATTATCGCATTGCTCGCTGGGGCTTTTATTAATTGGATTCATCAATTTACGCTATCCCGATAATTACGAGGGTTATATCATTCTGAATATACATACAAGCCTTATAATTCCTAATTGATATCTGGTTGTCTGCTACACGAAATTTCCACTAATTAAAAGGTATTATTTAATAGGTGATATTTAAGATGCTTTATACATTCAGAAGGAAGCCCTTTGCAGATTTTGTGACATAGGGACGTAATACACGTTAAATATAAATTTCTGTGATTGACATGGAATATCAAATTATTTTGTTAAATCAATTAGTTATATCGAATTATTTTATTAACACGCCACGTTCGCTAGAATATTTTTTTCCCGGCATTTGCTGCTGAATGTAATGATTTTCTGGCATGCTCCGCTGTACTCGAACATCAAATTAACTCGTTGTTTACCCCTCTCCTCCCTTTTCCGGCTTCCCTACGTCTATACATTCGACGAAACGATAAACTTTTTACAGGCCGGATTTTCCGAGTGGAAGCGACCCCTGGGAACGCCAGGCAAGAAAAGATCGGAGCAACGAGGCGAGAAGCTGTATTTAAAAAATTTAAGCGGCCCGTCTGCCAGTCTAGATATATTTCCTTCGCGAGTAGAAATCTCGACATCACCCAGTCAGTAATTTCACGCAGAGATCTTAGCCGGAGTTTCTGTCTCTCGTTCTCTCGTAGTCCGAGCGAATAAAACGGCCGGCGGATGTCGCGATCCTTTTATACTAACATTGTTGGCGCTTTTTACGCCGCAGTGCAAATTTGAATAATTTCGTTTCTTAGCTGAGATATTATGCATTTTATTAATGTACATTTTCGTATCGATTAGACACGTAAATATCTGAGTTATTCAAGCTATTTACATTACTTAGCGGGACTTAAACGTTAGTTGAATTATTGATCGAATTATTCATTTTAGCAGCATAAACAGAAGTGATGTAAATATTTTATTTTATAAGTGAAATATTTAATACAAGTAAAATATTTAATACTTTATGCTTTTTAAATATACGCGCACGGAAAGAACGGTTTTACTGAACGGTTTTTATTTTAAGAATTTAGCCGGATACAGATTTGAAAATAATTATGTTCCGTTATCAAAATAATAATTATATAGAACGCTCGAGCGATAATAATGCTACAAAAAGTTTTAATGTTCTAGCAACCAGTTTCATAATTATTTTGATATAAACCATAATTATTTTTATAATTCTATAAGTATAGTATTTAATTTTTGTCGCATTGATCAATTAAATATTTTTTAATCTCGCGCAGAAGAGTCCACGACAACTGACGGTCTGTGCGAAACATTTACATCACGTCTAATTTGAGACACCATTAACGCTTGACACGGGGAGGAAGACTTGTTCTGTATCTTGCTGCTCATTTTTACGAGCGGCTCGTTACAGCCGTGAGCGCGGCGCGTGCAGTTTATTACACGGTGCATAATTAAGTAGTGCCATATTTAAAGCCGGTTACGTCTCGTATGCTAAGTAAGGGCGAAGTGTACAGACCGATAGTCTAGTGTATTAATTCAATTTTCTGCCACCGAGTTACCGATTTGAATTCCGCGGTAGCGTTGTCCGTTTCTCGCAAGTATGGTGCGCTCGGCATTACCGTGAAATAGTCGCTTCCATCGCATTTTTAAATGGCGCAATAGCGCGGCACGCAGCCCGCGGTCATATCGTTATCAACTGTTAAACACGTCGTAGGAAAGTAGCCATTTCGTATGAAACATTGCCGCAACAGTCACAATTCGTGACCGTTTGTAAGACGACGTATCGGAATATTCGCATACAGCATCGCATTTTGTACATAAAATTTGATACATGTATCTTCTTGAGGATCTTGTTCTCTTTCTGAACGTAAATTAAAAGCTTTTATTCAGACAGAGATTATTGACTATTACTTCTTAATATATCGATAGAAAAGAGGTAATTTGTGTCGATAAGAAAATGTCAGTTATTGTTTCAATGCAATTTCTGAATAACCTTATATTGTTATCGCTTTTTCGAGATATTTAGTTAGTAACTTCCAATATTTAATTTTGTTGTATGATTTAATAATGAACAGATATATAATGACATTCGAAAAAGACTGATTTTTGTGGCTCAAATCTGACTTTTATTCTGCTATAAAGTTCATATGAGATATTCTTGAAATACAATAAGTTATAAATATAATTGGAAAAATTGAAGAGATATTTTATTATGTAGAAATGTATAATGTCTAAGTATAAAATGGACTAAATATTCAAAGTGATTGAATTTTTATAGTTAATCTTGTTCAACTAAAAAAATGCAGCAGACAATTGAATCTTGTGTAAATTGAAAGTAAATTTGAGATAAAAAAAATAAGGTTTTCTACAATTTAAAAGCTAGTAGCTGGAAAATTTAATCGGTAAAATAATTCACATGGCAGTTTACCCGGTCGACTAGAAATAATACTGCGAATGGCGAATTGTCATTTTGCTCGGAGCACGGTAAAGTTGCGGAAAGAGATCACTCGTAAAACGCAATTCGATACTGCATCCGGTTTATTCGTTTACGGGTATAAAGAGTGCACTGGAGGCGGTGAATAGAATCCGACGGTGGGCGACAGGGATAATGGCTCCGCGACATTTCGCCTTTTTCGCGACGGTAGTAGAAACGGTGGCGGAAGTACGTTTTCCTTTTATTTCCGGTGCAGCGCAGCGCGGTGACAGTGCAGCGCCAAAATAGCCGCCTCCGGCAATCGCACGATAAACACTGGTCTATTCCCTTCTGCCTGCACGTTCCGCGTCCTCTTTCGCCCTTTTTCACCCTTCTTTGCCGTGATATCGCGCTACCGAATTTTTCGCTGTGTGATTTCGTACAAAGAGAAAAAAGAAACTTTTTTTCGACTTAAAATTAAAGCCAAAAGAACTCGCATATTTTTTTACTTTGGCATTGCATATGCATTATCTTATTTGATCTACATATATGACGATTCATTTGTTTAATTACAACGCTTTGTATTTTTGTATATTTTCGTAAAATCTTTTTATAAATTTAATAATATTCACATTCTCAATACGAGAGTATTTTAATTGAATTCAAATTATAAAATTTACTACATGACTAGAAAATGTGGAAAATTAATTTTACAAAAAGTATAGCTTTAATTTCAAATTAAACTACGGACGGAAACGTTATTTTTACATTAATCCATACATTTATTAAATCCGTAATTAAAACTTTTAATATTTACGACGGCTGGGGTACAAGTAGAGGACAGAATGAATAGGTCGCAAGATGTAATTTATATCATAGTGATCGAGTGAAGTGGGAATTCGCGTTATTCGTTCCGCGCCGCTTATTGCGGCAAGTTACCTCGGAGGTAACGGATACTCGGCGAAATTTACGGAAACATTCGCGCGGCCAGGCGCATGGTCTCGCCATTTAATCCGAATAGTCTCTCGCGATCGGTAGTAATGGAACCCTTCAGCCCCGTACATCCAAAGTCTGCGATATTATCGAGCGCGACCGCTCTTTCTCCTTGCTTCTCTCATACCTGCCTGTCCTGTGGCGCAGTTACGCAAGTTTCCAATAGCATTATCCCCGGTCGACGGTTTACCAGTAGCGGTCAGAGGCATCCCCTTTGTATATCCCCGTCGCGGCGCTCTCCTAATCGATTTAATTAGGATTTTATCGGATCACGGTGTCGATGTGTACTTTTCCGTGCAAACAAAACTCCCCCCCGCGTACCCCCCCCCCCTCGTGTCCGTTGTCCATGGCTTAACCTGGCGATGCTTTCGACGTCGCCGTCGTTCGTATCCCTTCGGCAAACAGAAATACCGTTCGAATTAAGTGTCCTCCGGTTGGGTAATCGATTAAACGGGAGGCCGGGAATGTATCTATTCAAGGCATCGACGGCATCGCGCCGGAAGAACGGGAAGGCGGCGGCCGGGTGTAACTTTCCGACCCTGAGCTTCCGTTAGCTGCCAACACTTTACGGCGATGGGCGTCATAAAATGGATACAAAGAGACCATATTATCTCGCGGGGTATGAGACCCCGCGTGGAAGCCGGGACGAGAGACGTGAATCTGCATATGGAACGCGCATTAAGTAGTTTCTTCCGCGTTTAATTTAATAGCGCCGGCACAATGGGCGAGACCGCGAGACGACGAAACGCCCAACGCCTCCTTCGCGCGCGCACCGTACTTTACGTCTCTTGAGCTTCGAGAGTTTCAGCATCGTACAAGCAACACCGTAGGTATATATCGCATCCCTCCGACGCCTTCCGAAGGCAATATTTTAATATCGCTCATTCGAGCTGTCGGCGAACGCTATTCGACGATTAAGCGTGCTACGTTACGACCGAGATGCGAGATTCACCGATACATTCTACCGTAATATTTTCGTATCTTTATTCGCAGATCGACGCGCGTTGTATTTCCGCCGGCAATGATCGTTGTCCATGTGTCATAATAGAAATCACAGAGGAGAATAGAGGTGTCGAGTCCGGGAACATGGGGCCAAGTCTCTTTTTGTTATTCCGCCTCGATTTCCACCCTCGCTTATCGCGCTCCCCGTGATCGAAAGAGCTCCATTATTTTTATCTCCGTTCCATTAAAGTGCCTCCCGCACGCGTAATCGCTACATTCATCTGTTCCTTACACATTTCCTCAGCCCCAAGGAGGTCACAGCCTCTCTCTTTCTGGAGCAGCGACTTCCTTCTATCTCATAGAGAGAAAAGCCGCCCTTTAGAAAAATCAAACGGCAAATTCAAATCGACCCGACGCAAACTGTCGAACGGCTATCACGCCGTCTACTTTGACGATCCGCAGAGAGCGTCTCTTCTTCTCGGGTGCAATTTTCACTGCGACGCTACCGACGTCTTCCTGCTGACGTTGCGCGAGAAGAGCGGTAACATCGAGCATTAGCTTTTGTCTGATTTTATTGGATTCCACTGAGATGGATGTCGACGGGGAACACGAGTGTTACGAGATGGAAACGGACGCGTTTCCTCGAGCGAGGGGAAGGTAAACACCCGGTCGGTCGCGCGAACGTGACAAAAACGGAAGACCCTCGACGTATCCGTGGAGCAAAGGCGAAAGGTAGGAAGAAGAGAAACGGAAGAAGCAGGTGGCAGACAGGGTACAGGATAGCTTCATTTCTTCATAACTTGGCGCGACAGCCGAGAGAAAAATTGGTTCTACCCCGTGCCCGGGCCACGGAGGTGCAAAGGGATTCGCGTGAGAGGGACGGGCCGGAGCGCGGGCGCGGGCGCGGGGGAGGGTCCGGAACACTCTCTAATATCTTATGATTTAGTGTTGGATGCAACGACGCAGCTTAAACACCGCCCCGGTGGTATACGGCACTGCCGGCCGATACTGCCTCGAAATTAAACTTCCGCGGGTTCTTCACCCTGTCCCGCCTTGTCTCGCGCGCTGCGCCACCCGCGCTCTGCTCTCGTCCTAATTTTTTTTTGTCCTCGATACGACATTCCCCGAGAGCCAAGTTTGTACCCGTACCGTTTTAATTACTCTATAAATACGCCTCGCGCCGCGTCTTCTTTTAAAATTTTAACCGGCTAGTTGGTATCGCACGGCACACGTGATACATTTCGCAGTAAAGAGGGATATTTTTAATGCGGATTTAATACGTGATTTTTACCAATAAATTAATTTTCTTTCATATAATCGAATACCCTTGTGGAATTACATTTTATAAATCGTAATAACGTAAAAATTAAAATTTACGCTAAAATTTTAACTCGCGTCGTTTCTCAATTAATTATTACTTCTTTTTTTTACAATCTTTTCTCTTTTTCTTTACAACTAAATCTTGCGCTCGAAAAAATATTTTTTTAATCCTGCGCCTTGCAATGCAAACATTGTAGATGCACTGTAGAAAAATATACGACGTAAAGCCCAAGTTTACTCGAAATCGCCGAGTTTGCTTCGCGCACTGCGACCATCTTCTATATTTCATGCACACATCGTAGACGCACGGTAGACAGCCGCTACCTCTAAATTTACGAGAACGGACATTAAATAAGCGGCATAAGCCGACGCCGCGGACGCTCTTATTCCGGACTGTCGTCCGGAAAAAAGGATCGGCCGGCGGTCATTTGTCAGTTGAAGCGCGTCCATTAGGGGTGAAAAATCGAGCATAGCGCTGACCATAAACAAACAAAATTATACGGCCGGCTAGCGGATTCCCGACTGACTTGTGCGGTGCACACACGGCATATTATATCATGTGTATACGGGCGCGCCAAGTGGACTCTTGCTTCCTGTTGCTCGTCTTCGTCGTCTTTCATTTAGTTGGATTAACGTACGGCATTACCGTCGTCCACGTCGTTGAGTAAAATACGCTTTTGAACGTTTCCCGTTTTGCAATCCCACTAATGATATAAACTAGTTTGCGTTACTCCTCTCAGTTTCATGTGTATTTTAATATACCCGCACGCGGCATGGTAATCTTCTCGCGCTTGTTTTTTCTTTATATTTTTTTTTATTTCATGTATACGAACCTATAGAAAACCCGGGTATTTCGCGAATATTTATCGAAAAATATTATTTTTAGCATATGACAATGCGGGACTGTTTCTCGGACACAGCTCGCCGTATTTTGTTTTCGGTATCGAATACAGGAACGTGACTGTCGGTCACGCGGGGGTGTATGCAATATATATATCTACCCACATGCAAACATGGCGGTACATCGTTGCGCTAGCAATGTCGATTGTATTCGGTCTACACGCGAAACTCGTTTTTTACTCGTGCAACACGCCGACGACGAAACAGCAAATGCGTTACCAGGTTGTTTCAATGGACGACATTATTGAGCGAAATGTATATGCGAAAAACTGTAAAAGTAGAAAATATCGTACAGTGTATACGTGCTCTGACATGTATGCACCTATCATGGTGATTTTATTCGTGAACGTTGAAATTTGCCCACTCAGTAACAAGTGTTCGATTTGCTCTCATAGGCTTACGGACAAAATTAATTTAGACATATTGATCTATCTCGCAAACAAACAATTTCCGCAATATTCTTTCGATAACATTTGCATTTTCTTTAATATAAGATTTAATGTGACGAACAGTAACGACGTCGTGCTCTTTTCAATAATTTAATAGTGATAAATAGTTGACGATTTGAGTTGTATAACTTTACGGCGAGGCAGTACGAAAGAATTCTGATAACAACAAGCAAAATAGAATAAATATATCAAATTCTTTCGATTAATTGTACAAGTCTTTGACAAACTTTAAGCGCATGAAACTTACTATATATTAGACTTGACGTACTCATAATTTCTTCTACGCAAGTCTTTAAAGTCTACTTCTCCTTTCCTTGTAGAACAAGAAGAAAAATATTGAGTCTGCTCGATTTATTTGCTGTGAAAATAATTGCAGGAATTTTCAACAGGTTCAATAAACTTTTTTCTTTCATTAGATGTTAAATTATGTCAATTACGTAACGAAAGGAAAAGCTGAGGTTTCACGATTTGTAGAAGCTCGAGCCTTAGCAAATTACACCAAGTCATCCTCGGCTACATGTTGTGGGATCAGGATAACTCGTGACTCGTCCTTCCCGTTGAATGTCGGTAAATATATGCCGTGAGTCAAAGAGCTTGTCGAGCTAATCAACTATCATCATTGGACCGCCCAGTTCGTTGACTTATTGAAAAATACATGTTGCGCGTCTAGGCAAACGTAATTCAGTCGTTAACTTGTTTGCGTCATGGAGTAGTCGAATAGGAAAACTTTAGAATTTTTAGAAACATGAAGAAGAATTATGGAGTTTGAAGCATTCTTTACGTATGAATAGAAACTCTATAAACGATCGTCTTTTGCGTTTTTCCAAAGTTTTTAAGATTTTTCTATTTAAAATAATATGCATTGTTGGAAAGTTTACAATTTTTTTCACTATCTATTTCGAACGGCTGATGAGCACGAATCTATGTTAACGAACTAAACCCACGAACTAGAGCTAAGTCACACGAACACGCCGTTCCAACCCGACTTGTTACAATTCGTTACTTGCTAATTCATGAGGCGGACTTATTGACAAGCATAAACAAGCCACGAGTCGTAACGAACCACAAATCGGGATGTTGGCTAAAAACGCGATTCCTGAAAGGATTCCGGAAATGTAACGAGGTTTCAGATGTGTGATTACGATCATACGCGTTTTAACGACATTATCACTTCTCATCTTTTATATAAATAAGAAACGACGCACCTGGGAAACTTTGATGTTTGCCTTACAGAAAAAGTTCATGCAACGCTGCAATATAAAATTTATAAGTTCTGTGCGAGAAGGGATACATTATATAGATGCGTGCCGTTTTATGATCACGCCTTATCCTCCACCTCGCGCACCGTCGAATTTAAAGCATCGCTAACCGTAAGTAACCGAGAGATTCGGTGAGGATGAAATATCCCGTTATGAAAGACGTTACCGTGAACCGCGGCGATATCGCTTTCGTCGCGTGCCATGCGTGTGTGAGCGTTTTCGAGATTCGCGGAGAAGAGAAAAAAAGGGGGAAAAAGGAAGAAAAACGACGGCTGGATCATCCGTGATCTCTCTTCGTTCGGCAGGGCGCACTATCTTCGATCCTCTCAGTAAATTTGGTCCAGGGTCACCTTCGACGTTCGTGCGGAGAGTTCCTTGCGAAACGGTCGGCCGATACCGTCCCTCCTTTCACATCGAGCGCTGTCCCCAAGGCGGCCATTTATATGTCCTGCGGGGAAGTTTCGACGGCCTGGCGGGCTTTGCGGTTCCCGAAACGGATACTAAGGGCGAGCCACAAAGAACGAGGATGGACGCTCCTCTTACTCGGGTGCGCTTCCAGTGGCCACGTAGGGATTAGCATGTTTAGATAGCACTCACGGAGTAGTTCCACGACCTGCCGAATTAATGCCACGACGGCGCAACTTTGGACTATACCTTGATCCATCTTGATATTCCAGGGAAAATCGTGGGGGATACGGTTTTCGCAAAGCCGGTCAAGGAGAAACGGCCCTTTTGTAAGTTCCACAAGTATCGCTCGTTGCCGAATATTGCGCTACATCCTTCATACTTTGAAAGCAGCTTGCATCTTGTCTAATATCGGCTTTAAATTTTGAAAATTATCTCCGCTTGCAAATGCACATTTTCCCCGAAAGTACGATGAAATGCAACTCGCGACGATACATAATGGCACGTAAGACACATGGTGGAGGAGCAAGGGAATTTTGCGGAAATTACTTTACAGAATCATCGAGACTGTTACCGTTTTTATCTACTATATTAAGAGCGACATGATGGTCGACTTGCAATCAAAAAAGGATCACACAATTTTCATGGATCGACAACCGTCCGTGCATCATATTCCCCTTTCCAGACTTTAAGTTACGGCTTAGATACGAAGGGCTTTCTATAGCAGATATCCCGAGATTGATCGCCGCTGAGTTCGTGATTTATCTTTCTTATACCTTCTCGCTTTTTCTTTCGCCTCTCTCTGGTTATCGCTAGTACATCATGTTCTCAGAGAATACACGCGTCTGCATATTCATAAAAGATAGTTACAAAATTGAGAAGGTATTTACGTGGTGAATGGCAGGTGATCTTCAATTTGGCAAAAATTAAATCACTCGAAGATTTTTCTTCCGGAAAATATCAAGATGGTACGGACGTTTTTCACGAGTGGGTAATTTATTTTGCGTGAGTCCGTTTGATTCCGTTTAATTAACCGCGGGTTTTAAATCATGTCTCGATATTAAAATTTTTGCGCCCTATTACATTCGAGGACGAAAGCAATTTTCTCTCCGAGAGGGATTTTTTCCCCTCGGATCTTTGCGAAATAAGTTCTTTAACAACCTTGTTGTTTCTTTGTCACGAAAGACTGAGTGGAAAGAATGTTCAAATAAAAGTATATTTTGAAAAAATATATGCAGAATAATCTTTTATTAAAAATATATTTACGATAATAGAGAACTCAGTGTTGAATTTTATGGCAATTTATTTAAAATAATACAAGTTATTTCGAGAGTTTCTAATTTAGTTTTTAGTAAACACAACCATATTTCATACATAATCTTCAAATCCTACGTTTAGTATATAGAGAGGATAATATGTAAGCGCGATATACTACATATCAGATTATTACGCAATCTCTTGTCAGTCTCATTATCATTTGATTACAACGCTTAATCGGCGTTGCATCGATATGGGCTATCGAAGTTCCGAATGGGCTTCTGGACGCAGATAATCTGACTAGAGAGCATCGCTATTTTAGTCGATGAATAGTGATCGAAATTTGCACGACAATTCATACGTGTAATAATTCGACCGTCCAAGTATATATTCACATGCAAATTTTTTGAGTAAATAAGTAGGTAACAAAGAGCTGTTATATTTAACGTAGAAATTCGCGATCAGACTCAAACCGCACGTCTGTTTCGCCTAGAGAAAGGAGCAGTGAAATTTAATGTGGAAAATTTGACGTTCGGAAGTGCGGTATGTTTTAGACTCAGCTTCTGGCTATTACCTGTCGCCGGCTCGAGCCTAATACGTATGAGTTGGCTACCGAGCAACAGGCTGTCGTGACATACATAAATCCCAACTAGGTAGCGGGAGGCACACCTGACTTCGTAGTCGACGTGTCGGCTTTTCCGGAGGGAGTGAGATAGTCGTAGAGCGAGCGGCTGCGTCGGTGCAGTTTCGTTCGAAGAAGGAAAAAAGTTTTTGCACTCGAGGAATTCCGATAGGGCGGAAATAGTCAAAGTTAAAAAAAAAAAAGAAAAGTAAAGTAAAAGAGAAAAGTCGCGATTTTCTGCCGGAACACCGGGTCGTTTCGCGAACAATCAACGTTCATCGATAACGATAAATTTGCCAGCAAAACGTTACCATTTTTGCGAAATGTTATCCTTATTATTCGAGAACGCGCGTGGAGGGGCGACGGAGAACGAGGAACAAGATCGGCGAACATTTCTGTAAATTCCACCCGCTATAAAAGTATTGGCGCGACGGTGATGCCTCCGCCCTACTCGCGAAGCTGTCAAAAGTTTTCATCTCGGCGAGCGGCGAATTATTGTCCAATTCCTTCGGGAAACGTCGGTATCACGCACTCTCGCTGACGGACTATACTTTAGCGCGCGAGCTTCGCCGCGGTGTAACTTATATTTAATTACTGCCGGTAATATATTAGATTTAAAGAGTTTTCTCGTAAAATATCGCAACATTAAGGAAACCTCCAGCGCTCCGCCGCAAGGCGAGCGAGCGAGCGAGCGAGCGGTCGAAGGAAATGATTTACCTTTCATGAATTCTTTACGGCTACCTGGACGACTAGAAAACCCCCGAAGTTGCAGCCACTTGAGCCCTCTTTTTCTCTTCCACTCGTCTCCTTTTGCCCGTCCTCCTTTCTTCCTTTCGACCCGCCGCGCTCTCGATCTCTTCCCGTAGTGCACGAACTTTCCATCGTCGTCCCGTTCACCACTCCGATATTCCCTTAATTTTCCTTAGTCGCTCGCACTTCTTAACGATTTCCTTTTACTCCTTTACTTAGTTTGGCCGATCAATTAAGAAAGCTCTTAAAACCGCTCGTCGTGCACAGTTCGAGAATTATCCGTTATTATTGTGTCCTTCAATTGTTATCGTCTTGGAAACTTGTAGTTTTATACAAATATTACATTTTTCAATAATGGATACAGCACCGAAGGAAGCGGATTCTTCTACTGATATATTTTTATTATAATATTCGAGTT
This sequence comes from Tetramorium alpestre, assembly GCA_021460005.1. NCBI lineage: Eukaryota > Metazoa > Arthropoda > Insecta > Hymenoptera > Formicidae > Tetramorium > Tetramorium alpestre. The sequence continues at coordinate 417,797 of JAJVSH010000091.1, forward strand.
TATATTTTTTAAGGTAATGATAACGCCATTGGATAAATCACCAAATCAAATCGCCAAACATAATGCTTTATATATCACATCGGATAATTAGATTCGCGCAAATTGAAAAAGAAAACTTTTAATGATTTTATAGCATGCTTATTCACGAACAAATCATTTATTGCATCAAATGAGATGCATACATCTGAGAATCTCTACGCAATGATGATATTTTTAGCGTTTTTTTTCTGTTTGTCAAACGAAATTTTAATTGGCTTTGATGGAAATCATTGGTTCTCATTGACATTAAAAACGACGACAAAATATAGAAAACTCGTGTGTGAAACACAGCTGCAGAATCAATATGCACACTGTGCGAGATATTATATCGCCATGTATGCTTATTCGCGAGAATGAAGGAAAAGCTTAATAGAGTCATTCGCCTTAATTCATGGTATATCGACCGTACCTAACACGCTTTTCGTAACCTCTTACCCACTTTTAAACCTGGTAAAGCCCTTAAGTCGTAAAAAAGGTACCCGGTAATACCCCCGATCTACCCAGCCTCCTATAGTGCGAAGTTAATTCGCATTTTCAGGGAACTACAAGTTAAAGTATGAAATAAAGGAGTGAAGAGTACAAGAGAAACATGTACAGCGAATAAAGCGAATCGTATCCTATTGGCAAGATTCTCTAATATGATACATTTTTTAAAATTCAGTCTCGTGTAACTCCGATACATTATATTGTTCACACAGTTTTCATAAAAAATAAAATTATATTACCACAATTTGGCATTGTAATCATAAAATTTGTGACACATCCTGACACAATTCTCACGAATATTATATTATATAAAGAGTGAATATTAAAAGATCATCAAAAAGTTCTATTGCCTTATCAACATGAGATATTCGATTTACGTGGGTGCATTTGAAAGTAATTGCATACGAACGTATCGCGAAAGCGAGCGGGCCAAAAACAATGTACGCAAGTCCGTGACGAGCGAGTAACCATTCAGCGAATATTCGAAAACGTTAACCTGCTGGCAGACCAAGTCCCGGCGAGCTTTTTCTCTATATCAACTCGCATGTAACGATCCGTCGAGGAGAGTTTCATGGTAGTTCGAATAGTCAATGTTCGATGAAAAATGCAGAACCGGCGCGTGATATCGTCCGATGGAACAATTCCATTAGAGATCTCGCTTGGGAGATCGACTGACAAGGGATGTTGGTCGAAAGCGCGGAGATCGAATGAGAAAAATAAAAAAGGGGGGAAAGGAACAAGAGAGTGAGAGAGAGGGAGACAGACAGACAGCAGAATAGCGGGGAGAAGGGAAAAGGCGACGAAAGAGGAGGTAAAACGAGCAGGGATATTTTTCGGAAAGAGCTTGGAAAACCCAAGCGGCCAGTTGAATTTCATACAATGGCGTTTCGTGCCACTGTTAAGAGGGCTACCTACCATACACGGAAGTGGAATCCCTATCCTATCTACGATCTCCTTTCCTTCCTTTCGCTTGTACTAGACCCACATATTTAATTTCATAGAAGAAACGCTGTGAATGATATTATCAGTGAGTTGTAGATATGTCAACAAGACGATATTACGATGATAAAATTAGAATATGATTGACATATTGAACATATTAAGATTTCTATCAATGATGCCACGTGTGTCTAACTGTATTCAGGCTTCGTGAATTTTTGCGGCAGTTGTTGGAATATGTGTATGAATCTATGTAATATTGATGTAATGTAAACGACGTAGTACTTATTCTTTGAAAAGCATCTGAAATTAATTTTTTCCCGTTGGAAAATTCACTCGAGCCCGTGCAACAGACTTTGTTGACGTTGTAAATTTAAAGGATTTCCGTTTTCATCTTTTTCAAAAAATTTGTAATGGAAAAATGAATAAATGATACCCCGTGAAAGCGTAAACCAGCACTTGAATTTTTTTTTGTCGGCATCGGAATAATGGAAAAACTGTGGGAAAATTCTCACGAAGTTTTACGATGAAAATGAAACGTACCATTATGAATTCGAATAAATGAAGGATAACGCGATTTTGATATCATAACTGCATATAATCATTGGATTTATCTGACATGCCTTCAATTTCCACGTTCTCTTTCATTGCATTTGTAATTAAACGTCGAAGAAATCGTTATTTTAATCTCTTTTTATTATTCATTATGATGGTTTATCACAAATTATTGAATATCACGAGAAATTTAGTGGAAAAAGATTTATTTGTTATAGAAAACACGCTGCGTAGTAAAATTTTTTGAAAAACAGTTTGTCTCTTGTAGTTCAATGGAAAATCCATTTAACTATAATTGAAAGCAGAGTTTGTTACATTTATTGAAAGTGCGTTTCATATTTCCAATATATTCATTTCTTTTTGCTCATATTGAGAAATCTACATCATCGACGAGAATTCTGCTGAAAAATCTTAAAAATGTTAGTCCGACTTCGAATCTTCGAGTAGATAGATGACATGAAGAAAATTGTTTCCAATAATTTATTGTGGTATTCGATCTAATAAAATAAGATCGCTTAGTAGGAAAAAGAAATTTATGACTGATGGCAAGTGACTGGCGTATAGATTTATTTTCTTTTGTATTTTTTGTCGTAAAATGGAAAAAGATCATATAAAACATTTTTATTGTGAAAAGTATTATTGACAATCCTAGTAGAACTACAGAAAAATAAAGTTTTTGTTTTCGAATTAATTTTATTTTAAATTTGAAATTTTAGAAACGTCTCTAAACCTTACAATATAAAGACCAAGATTAAATCAGATAGTAAGAAGAATCAGCTATTTTCTGTTTTGAGAGCCAATTTAGTCGAAGGGAATCATATGAACATCGCGATAAAGCTTGAGAAAGCTAATAAAAAGAGTTAGGAAAAAAGTTTCTCGTTCGGACGAAAGTAGGATTAGGATAGCACGTCGAGAAAGTGTCGAACTTGTGTCACAAGCTTCACAGTTGACTTGTTGTCTAGACTCAAAAGACAGATACGAGGGGCCTTCAAAAACTTTTAATTAATACAGATGACGAGTACACAAAGCCTCAACGCCGAGCAAAGAATTTCGGAACAAAGGCGAGAGAAGAGCATTGTTGTCGGATCTTGTTACGCGGATGTACCGCGTTGAGAGAACAAGATGAAGTGACAGAAATGCGAGAAAAGAGAGGGAGGTGAGAAGAGGGAAAGAAGGAGGTGCAGAGAGAAAGAGAAAGAAATAGGAAAAAGGAAAGAACGCAGTAGAAGGAAGTGGGAAGACACGGAAGCGCAGTCCGACTTTCCATTATAGTGTTATCCGCTCTTTCTTTGCTCCTCTCTTTCGTTCTCTCGGGCAACGGAAAACGTATAAACTAGAAATCTTTCGCGCGAGTAATTTTCCGTAACATCAATTTACCGTAATACTAAGCATCAATAATGAAATTTTATTCGGCAGTCCGATATATGTGTACGCGTATCACATACTGATTAACACTGATAATTCCATAATTTTGTCTCTTCAGTGACGATTCCTCGCTTCGAATTTGTTAGCCAAAGAATTCCTACATTTGTTTGTTGCATATGCTATTATAACCACGCTATTCCTCTCAATTATACACTATAAATCGTGGTACTGTTTGTCGAATATATATCTAATAATTCAAAATTTTGCTAATGGATTAAACACGTATTGATAATTACGAGGCTATTACAAATTGCACGGTGCCATCAGATTACACTCGAAACGTGTTTGTGTTTAGGAAATCTGAATTTCAGTCTTGTTTTAACTGAGATATTCCCATGAAACTAGGAGCATTAATCTAATACGAAAATTTTAACAGCAAACATAACGTTTTACATTATTATTTCGAACAATTGTTCTTATAAGAAAGAACGATGAATATCTGTAGTAAAGATTACTTATAAATATTCGACTGATAATAATTTAATTACACATATTAATATACAAAATTAATATATACGATATAAAATAGGACTTATTGATTTATATAAATGAATAAGGAATTATATAATCGAAAATTTATTGTGACATCTTTATCCGAGGTGAGTATTTTTATTAAGTAGGAAAATTGTGAAGTTCTTCATTACTTTTACTTTTTAATGCGGCCCTTAATCGTCAGCCTTCAAAATGAACGACATATGAGACTGCAGCTGGATTTTAATTAGTCTTTTCCACAATCGTATGAAACCGTCATGGAACATTGAAATTTTAATTTCTCTATTCAACTTCCTGCGCCCGTTGGAACTTTAATAGTCGACATAATTATGCTTAATTATGAAAGAAGGAAATTTAATAAACGATATTATCGTCTATCGTCTTAGACTTTCAAAACTTGTAACGTAAGGCAATTTTACCTCGCGGTGTTTTGCTCGTGCTCTATCGTGGCGTTTCAAGTATCTACCCCTTTTCTACTTAAATTAATTAGCGACAGTTGCCGTCCGATAATGCGCGAACAGTCTCACTTTCTGTCAATATCGATAGGTAAAGCTTTTAGTATATCCAATAAGTATTAATATATACAAAATAATCTAAGAAAATTTTGATGCAATTTAAGAGCATATTGTATAGCTATAAAATAAATTTAGAAATGTATCGTTAAGAGAGATCCGTAAATCTTCATATAAAAGTGAAATTTGATAAAATTACGCGATATCTTTAAAAGGTTCAATTAAGACTGAAAAAACTCATGGAAATATTAAGAGGAGAAATATTGCAACACATATCACACTGCTTAAGAGTAATTGTCTGTAGACATATCATAATTCATGTGCATTAAACTTTCACAAGTAAAGTAAATTATTTTTATCTTTGTCCAAGAGTTAATTTGTAGAACATTTTTTTATCTATTCTTATTCTGATGAGCAACACATTGATCTTTCTTTGTATTACACGACCAATGTGCAACAAGAAATTTAATAAAGTGATTACATCGACAAAATTTTCTGCAATATGATTTTTTATTTCGTTATTGAGGTTTTCTGTGAACGACTTTATTTAGCAAGCGAGAGACCGTGTACGTATAATTGGATGAATATAATTGCACGTAAATAAACGGTTATTTATCAAGAATTTATTTCGGCATCGAAATAATGAAATATTCATTATTAGTTTAACAAATGGGACGTTTTTGCGAGATGAATACCGACATGGAGTCGAGGCGGAGCAAACGTTGACTTCGTTACTGCCGCATTGGTCGATCGTTTACACACGCATTCGACTTCGCCGATTTACAAACGGATGCCCAAATGATGGAATCGAGAATGTGTAGCCGACCGGCCGCGTTCGATTGCGGACGCATGCATTCGTTTACACGCGCATGTTCGTACATGTACGATGTATCGCACTGTAGTCACTCCGAGATCGGGGTGTCTCGGGGTCACGTGGAGAAGGGGATTGGAGTCACATAGGGCAGTACTATCCATCCGAACTAGATTAAAAGCATTCGTTAGCGCGTTACATCGTTTTTTGTCGGATCTCCCACATTTGTACGCTCGTAATTTTGTTAAGACTCGCAGGAATACAAAATAAGTTTATAAATCAAATGATCGATTTTTCTGTCGAATTGTCAAACTTTTAAATAAAGCGATTTATGTATATGTGTGTAATTGTTGGTAAATATAATTTTTAATATTCAAATTTTTTTAAAAACTGACAATGCTCAAATTATACAAGGCAATCTTTTTCTTTCTCGAGACCTTGAATATATTATTATGGTGTAATTCAGTTCAAAATCACGTTTTTATAATTCTATGTATATGTGTTTTATTTTTATATATACATAAGCGTGAAAATGGAACGAGAATTTGCCGTATTAAACTAATATGTTATCAAAATAAAATTGTAGTTATCACGAGTATTGTTTAAGAACTTTCGCGCCTTGATGCGAGGCAAATCGTTAGCTAAGAGCGTGAGAGTTGGTGGGCGATGAATCCGTATTCGACGGCAAGCACAACGGCCCCGCTTTTCAAATCTCCTTTCTCGCTACCCCGGGACTCGCACTACCCGGCGGGGTTCGAAAGCCCCGCTTTAGCTAGAACTTCGTCGTTTCTTTGGCACTGACAATTGGATTCCTCGCGCTACTCCCGTCGAGTTACAGATTTTTCCTTTCCGCGAGAATTTTCTTACAGACGCCTTTGAGACGAGAGATATCCCACCGCGCCGTCTCTATCGTCTTCGACGCGGCTCGCCGTTTCTAAGTACCGTCCGCGAAAGGCAGGATCATTATGGCGGGCTTCGAACCTTTACCTTTCCGAATCCGGTGCACTCTTTCAAATCAGCTTTTCTTTGATTCATGCCTAGGGAAAAGCACCGAATGAGATTGAGCTCTCGATGAAAACTCGCGTGGAAAGCATCATTAGTCGATATCGATACCTGGCGTTCTGGCAGATCGCTTCGCAAACACGGCACACTGTGCGTGATAATACCTCACGGTATAACTTCAGCAAACAACTATTTGTTACATCCTATGATACCATCCTATTATGTATTAAGCTTAGAGATTTACTTCTCCTTTCCAAGAGAAAAAAAAACATCTCTACTTTCGAGTAATTTTAAACAAAGGCCTCAAGATATAATGGCTTTGCCATCTCGAAAAACCTCTTTTTTCCTACACGTTCTCGCAATCGAAGTGGTTTCGTGTCGGGGAGTGAGTCTTGATTTTTAACTGCTTTCGTGATCGAGGCTATTAACGGCTAAGAAGGGTGAGTCAGAAGAGGGGTTCTGGCAAATGGAGAGAGAGAAGGGAAAAAGTCGAATCTGCACGTTTCCTAGTGATTTTTCACGTTGTCCGAATCGATTGCGATAAATGTACGGTATAAAAATTTAAGCTATAATTTTTATTGCAGTAGAGCAATTCAATTTTTACGACACATTTAAATAGATGCTAGCATCACACAAACATGTATAAATATAATATGTATTGTTTAGTGAAACTATCATCAATTATTTTCGATTTTCAGTCAGAAATAGTGATTCACATTGTGATTGCGCGCGAGAAAATCAATTTTTGCTAAGGCTCAATAAAGGCTATTGATTATTGCATTATGTTTATTGTTGGGAGACGAAAAAAAGAGGGAGGGCACTGTAAATCTTTTCCATCTATAAATAAGTATATTATTTTACACAAGAAAGAATTAAAATTATGTTTCTCTCCATTTCATATATTCCGCATTGTTTAACTTGAATAAAATAATATTGAAACATTAACTAATTTTTTACGTTAATTGTAGCTGAAAATATTTTCTGTTGCAAGGCTATTTTAAATACGAAGAGATCGAATAATTTTCTCTTTGCGATAAAACCGACGGTACCTTCATATCCGGTTAAAAGGGAAAGGTCGGAGAGTATCGATTCAATATAAATTCGCGCTTTTAATGTATTGGTTTTACGCGAAACGATTTTGCACTGCTCACAGAAAATGACAATATCTCTTCCCTATTTACCAACGCTTTAATAGCGTACTAATTACCAAACACTGATCACTGCATGAGCATTAAATCGTGAAAAACAGTTTTCACGATTCATTAAACCATTGGCAAATACTTTACAGTCTTTTTGTCTCGCAATACAGTTAACCGATTTTTTTTAATTGTAAAAAATGCTTATTTTTAATCTTTCCATAAATTATTTAATTTCTGTCGCGCGCGCACATCAACTTTTTATAATTGAAAGTTTTCTAAAGTTTTTTATGATATCAATTTTTTTTAAGCGAACCTTTTTTTTAATAGTTTTTCAATTAAATTAAATCTATATAAAACACATATAATTACATCTCTAAATAATTTATTCTATAGAATTTGTAAATTCTCAAAAATTGAATAAAAGCAAATGTGGATTTTATTAAAATAAATAAGACATAATACCTCAACTGCTTTCTCCTGAGATACGGAAATCTCTCAGGCTCGATTATCGAGCCTTGCAGGAGCGAATAGTAAAACAGGAGTGAATCGTACACTAAGAGCGCAGAGTCTCTCACGAGAAGATATAAGACGAAAGTCGAGGTATTTCCGGGAGTAATTTTCCGCTGGGTGCCTTCGGAAAATGTTTATTCATAAGTCAGCGGAATGTGCATGGTGTACGATTGTTCCGCAAGCTTCTCTACCGCTCTCCCAGAGCTGTCTGTGTTCTCCTGCTTTTTTTTCCTCTTATTCCTTTTTTTACGAGAAGCCGAGACGTCTCGACGTTAATACGGTGTTAATGGGGAAAAGATTCGAGGAAGAAGCATCGTTGAGCGGACGAGCGCAAACAAGTGCAAAAAGAACGCGGGTATATTCAGAAAAAACTTGGGGGAATTTCAAGTAATGAGACAACATTAGCGTCTCGGGAGAGAAGAAAGAGACAAACGGGTTATACATGAAAAATCCATGCGTTCACTCTGCGCGACGAGTTTTACCGTAAATTATATTAAAGCCTCTTGGGCAGCGCTATTATCGGCTATTCTACTTAACACCGTTGCAGTTTGAACGAAATCACGTATTCCTCATAATCCGCCGAGTTCGTCTGTATTTTCGAAATGCGTTAACTCGGATTTTAAATCGATGAATGCCGTTAAGCGGATCAGGATGTTGCATCCGTTTCGGCTATAAACAAACGAAATACATTTTAAGTACTAACTTGATTGCAAATGAAAACCGCTCGAGCGCACTTGATTATGAATTGTGGACGAATATCAATCTATTTAAATAATTCTCCGGTGAAAAAGAAGCAAATACGAGAAAAATAAGATATGATAAAGTATACGAGTTATCAGCTACTTTTCAATTTATTGTTTCATCGTATTATAACTATAGATGAAGTCCATTTATACGTCTATACACAGAATAAGTAGAATGTCAGATAATGTTCAATTATTTATATTTATCGCACGAATGTTCTGCACTTCGCAAGAAAATAAATTGATAAATAATTAAGTGCTACCACATGTTACCAAACAATCTTTTTTAATGCAATTTCCAATATCTTTGTAAATCTGTTTATACTTAATACAATGTTTTTTTTTCTTTCTATTTTCGTTAAAGTTTTAGGGAAGTCGCCTCATTGAGCTATTTTACATTCCCAATCAATCGTTAGAGATTAATAATTTAAACTTTAACTCGTTCGCGTATTGAATTTGTCAAGAACTTAATAATAGATAGACACGACGATTGTCGACGATTTTTACTTTCTAACCCTCTACCCTGAATTACCCTCCCCGTCGTTTCCGCGCACGTTCGTCTTCTTGGCTTGAATTAAGACTCACTGCCGCGCTCGACCGCCGTACTTTCCGGTTACTCTTATTCCGGTTGTTATCTTTTGTTCGGGACGAGAGAAGAACGAGAGGGAAAGATTTTAGGATGGACACAGAAAGAGCCGGAATAGGCGGCGGGAGGAGAGGGGTACCGAGGGATTTATCATTGGGCACTGTGGTGCACTGGCCACGGTATTAAATTAAGTTATGCCCATCTTGGAATTTTTTATTATCACCGAGAACGACGAGCGCATTTCCTCCGGTTCTCCGGCTACGGCGCGAGACGAGTTTTTATTTCTTCCACCTGCCTCCCTTTCCTCGCTTCGCGCATTGGTCGGCGCGCGAGCGATGTCGCGCTTTTCGCGCATATTTCTGCATTAAGCTCTCGACACTCACTTTACTGTCGTCCGACTTTATTTGCAATTTTAAACAGCATTCGATTTATGAGTAAAGTTCCTGTATAGGCAAAGAAAACGTAGATGGCCGCCATCGCGACGCGTAAATATTTTCTACGCGGCATTTATCGGATATTCCGAGGCCTCAAATTCGAATTACGCGGTTAATATATAATTGTTTGGCGTTTGCAGTAGCTCTAATGACACCAGCACTAATGGTCGAATCGGCTAAACCACAACGATTATTACATATGTTGTCGTAGATTGTATTGTCACCCGATTCTACTAGTATAACGTTTCTATCATAAACAGTCAAACGTTACAAAATTACTTTAGATACTAGAAACTGATATTAAACAATTTATTTAATTTTAAGATATTTAAAAATTTTTAGTAAGGTCTATGTATTTAAAACGCGAATTTACGACGCGATTTTACTGTTTATGACATATGACAGCTGAACATTTATGATGTCTGGTTGACTATATAATCTTGTTTATATCTACTAGTATTATTTATTACTCAATCCTTCATATATTACATGCATTAAAACATATTATTTTGTTTTTAACTATTCCTGATATAATTTTTCATGTTAGCGCGAGACTTACGCGAAATTATCATCTTCACGCACGTACACACTGAAAGATCATATTTAAAGAATTTGAAACTGATATATGCAAAAGAGTTGCGTGCCGCGACCCGACCCATTTGCAAATGCGCATCCATTGCGGAAGTGAGTCAGGGTGATGGGGATAGTGATCGAAGGGGAGCGGGAACGATGGAAGAGAAGGGGTGGCATTAAAGGTATGGCTGACGGTAAAAGGAGAAACGTGAAATAAAGGCATGAAGGGGAGGTAAATTACTTCCACGGCGATGTCGTAAACATTGACCAATTACCACGAATAATTAATCGCTGGTGCACCATCCTATCTCGCCGCTCGATACGGAAATTTCGACCAATTTTCCAAGTTTGCTTCCATCGAGAGACCTTCGGATAAATGGGACAATACAACGAGTTTTCCATAATAAAATTAATAGGTACAATTTCACTCAATAATAATGATTAAAATAATATTTATTGTTTGTCACAGTGATTTTACAGCGACCGTTAATTTCATTTTCGAAAAACCATTGTATTCCATTTATTCAACGATTTCGGATAAGTTTTTTTTTTTGGAGTAAACTTTTAAGGGAGAGTAGACCATTTTTAAAAATCTTTTTTCAAATTTTTTTTCAATGCGATATCAAAAAGAAAAAGATAGTTCTTCGTGCTTACGTTCACTTTAATACGTCTATGAAATTGCGCAACAATCTTCACGTGATATTTTAGTCCGAGCGAGAATTCGATGCGTTGCCTTCGAAGACACACGTGAACGGATACATCTACGATATATGTACATGTAGACGCGTCACGGCACTTACCTGTTGAAAAAACGATCGGTTCCATCGAGTCCGACTCCCACGTAGACTCCCAGGGGTCTCTTGAATTCCGCGACTGGACGACGAAGAGTCCAAGTGTCAGCGCGAAAGAAAGAAGGGAAAGGTCCGGACTATTTCTCGAAGCAAGAAGGCGCAAGCGTGGCAGATCGTGGTCACCATCCTGTATCGATAATTCCTCCTTTGTCGCGTACTTTTCCTCTCTATCTCTCTCTCTCTCTTTCTCTCTCTAGCCCTCTTTTTCATCTCTCTCTTTTACTCCTTTCTCTCGCCCGTCGTCTCTCTCTCTCTCTCTCTCTCTCTCTCTCTCTCTCTCTCTGACCAATCCCTTCTGTCAGCTATCCGCTATGTCTTATCTTTCATTGCGCGAGAGAAAGATCCCTTCAAGTACGTTCAGCTGCACCCTCGTGGATTGCCACGGGTACAGCCGTCCCTGGGAGTACCACGCGGACAAACATCAAGCCAGAAACTGCGATACGTTGGCCGGAGAACGGCAGCTCACCCCGAACATCCCCTTACGCGGGAGACGCATGCGTCGCTTTTAAACCAACGCCGAAACCAACCCCCTACCTAACTCGCGGCTACCTTGCCCCCGTTCTCCGGTTCTCCGAATCACTCCCGCGTCTCTCACTCTCATCTCTCTCGCTCTCTCTCGCGTAACAGTGCCATTAACGATCCGCGATGATTTACGATCAATTTTGAGAAACACCCTCAGAGCTGTTGCTTACGACGCACGCACTTCAGCAAAAGAAAATTATTTTTTTTTATCATCACTTTAAGAATATTAGCAGACGAAGGATGAAACACTTTTGATCAAAGTGCCGCGGAGAATATTGAAACATATCGAAGGCCGACAAATTCTCCCGTACATCTTGGAATGCATAAACTCGCTCGTAACTCACAACTTTAGTCCAGCGAGGGGAAAAAAAAACAAGACAGAGAGGAACCAGGAGCATCTCCCGATCGTCGTAAAATCTGGTCTGGCGCGAATTCATACATGTACATACGGCAATCTCGAGGCCAGGAAGGGCGGCGCGCCTGCGTCAGGAATGTCGGTGGTGGACGAGCAGGGTAGGGGGTGTCGTCGGGGGGCATGGGGGTGAGTCAGTCAGGCCGCAGCGCGCGTTCAGAAAACTACCCTTAACGCGGGGGTCTCATACGCTCGCCGGAGTAATTTATAATTGAGTCGCGAGTACGCGATAGGAATTCGAGATTCGCGTTCGCCCGAGTCCTTCCCTTGATACCCGAAAACGTGAAACTTCTACGAAGACGGACTTTTCTGAAGAGGACTAATTCGCCTTTTGAAAGAAACGAACTCACACAACACACGGCATTATTTACGATTTTACGTGCCGTGCAGAGAGACAGATACGCAGATGCGTACCAATAGCCGCAGATAGATTTGTCGCTGGTAAAAATTCACGTGGCGCATCCCTCAAAAAAATTAAACATCAGGAATGGGAAGGACGGTCAGGAATGCGAACACTCGCAAATTCGAGAAATTGGATTAACATTTCGTTGACGGCAAGTCCTTGTTTAAGCACAGCGGTGTTGAAGAGACGACAAGTGCAACGAAAAACTCACCGAAAGAGATACAAATGCAGCGGAAAACACCGTGGAAAATATATTCACAACGATCGGATGGCGAGAGTGTAACGTCGCGTGCGGCAAGAGAGGTAGCACGAAACAAGATTCAAAAGAGCCCGTAGTCGTAAGTGCAACGAACCGAAAGGTCTAAAACTGCCGTCTAAATATCATCACGCGAGCTACTATTAATCGTAACCCTCCGTCTCGTTTCTTTCTCGCAAGATTTCCTTCTCGGACTTTCTGCCAAGTTCGATCGTTAAACAGGGCGGATCGTTTCGCATTTTCCCGGCGAAAATCAAGGAGTACGCTTTTACATTTTACAACGCTTTGCCGTCGCGCTTGGAAAAGGACACTGCTTCGCAGCGTATTAGTAGTCTCATCCTAAAGCCCAGCTATTCCACTTTTGGACTTTCAGCACCAACCAGAATTACGTCATATACCTTCTTTAACGTGAAATCAAAAGAACAAGGGAATATAACGCGGAGACCGGGAGCACAGAGTGGAAAATGAAAAGTCTATCCGCTCGGTGGAAACCGCGGGAAAGCAGAGAGGAACAATTACACTCAGTTACGTGGAGGATGTAACGCGAACCGGAACCGTGGCCAGCGCCGGGTCCAGGGTCAACGTCTCGCGCGGCAAAGCTCGGCGGAAGCTTTGTCGTGAGGGCTCTCGGCTTGGAGCGTGGGACGCGCGAAAAATATGGGATGGTCGTGGAATCACAGGAAGAAAGAGTCGAGATAATCGCAACGAGATACGGGCTCGCAGTCAAGAATGTGGGATTTCTGAAAGTCAACAGAGGAAGAACGGTAGAGGAGAGTCGGATAAGGTGGCAGATAATCGTTCGCACCATCGAAGTGCGGATCTCTGAACTACCGGACGCCGTGTGTAGCTTATTAGTAGCTGTCGAGAGTGGAGAAAACGACGCGAGGACGAACGACCGGAGGTGACTCGGCGGAAAGCGAAGAAGGTCGGAGGAGGAAATAAAAGGAAAATATATTTTCTACCTCCTGGGAAATACGTTGCGACATCCGTCTTTCGGTGGCCAAGTCCTAGAAGTGACGCCCTTCCAAAAGTGATCCTTCTATTAAACCGGCAAGAGTGAACGCGACGACGGTGAAAGAATGTAAATAGTTCTCGCACGCGAGAGAGCATATGCCGCGACAAAGTGGCACAACGATCGCGGCCATTATTGCGATGTCAGCGACCGGCTCAGAGGGATACGCGCGCTTCTTTCTTCCTTAACGTCGACACCGACCGTTTTTCGATATATTCCGCGGAATATTTTATTGTGTGAGAGAGAGAAAGAGAGAGAGAGACAGAGAAAGAGAAAGTGTTAAATGGCGTGTGTCAATAATTTTTCTCGTTGGCCGCTGAATAGGCACTCTCGCGTCCTTCCATCGTTTTGTACAGTTATACTATAAACGCATCAGAAACGACAAGTATTTTTTTACGCGTAGCTCAAATCCTGTTACGCTTCCTTCCTTGCCCACAAAAAGATACTTGGCGAGTTTACGTTAATCATCGAGCTCTCCGCTCGATTATTCGCATCGTACTGCTCGAGAATTCAACGTGTCCGATCTTTTCCTCCCCGGGAAGAATCTTCTCCCCACGGCGCCTGTGTGTGTGCGACGAGGGAGAAGAGTGTCGTCGAGACTTACCCTACTGGGTCGCACCTGCGACAGCGTTTTCGCCAGGAAGACGTGTCTCGTCGTCCTACTTCTGTTCGCCCTCCTCCCCTCACAGTGATGAAGGTGGTATGTTTATGACGAAGGTGGTTTATCTTTTCATAGGTGGCACGCTGCGACGGTGGTGTTAAGTGTGCAGTGATCACGGGTGGTCGAGGGAAGACGGGAAAGAAGGTGGTCAATATGACTCCTATCTTCCTCGTCGTGTTGCTGGCGATTGACCCGATTATCGCGCAGAATACCGGTGAGTAAAACAAGATCAGCGATTGCTAGTGTTTAAAGTAAAACTCTCACGTCCGATCCGCGGATCGCACGGACAGTTCCTCTCCGCGATGGACACACTACGGTGCGGAGCGAGGACAATGACCGCGGGAAAACCCGCGGGGGTGTGTGTATGTGTCTGTGCGCGCGCTCTCTCTTCTCCTAGGACTCTCGAAATCTACGAGAGCGACGCGCCACTTTTCCACGCGCGTATCTCGCGTTCGATCGCGCGTATAAAAGAGAGTCGAGTCGCATGCGTCGCGAAACTAGATCGAAAGCACCGATACGCTCGAGCGTACGCCGCGTTATTTAAACGGGACGAGATAATCCCTTCGCACGAACGAACGTCCTGGATCTTCGTAATTTATTACGGTTTACTTATTAGCTACGACGCCGCGCTGTCGGCCGTATCGCTTTCGATCGATGACGCGGGCAAAAAAATTTATCGCGCGCATCTCGCGATGCTTATAAAAATTAAATTTTGTTTTTTGCTACTCTACCCCCCGCGGACACGTTTGTGATGTTTTTTTTTTATTTCGCAGAGGAACGGCTCGATCTCTCCCGTACGCGCAATCGCCTCGCGAAATTAGCCGTGGCTGTAGTAATTTCGTTGCGAGCGCGCGCAAGTGCAAAGAGACTCTCGCATCGTATGATTCGTATGCGAAAAAGAATAATAGAAAAGGAGAAGAGCCAAATGAAAGCGTGCGTAACGTTCTCTTCTTCGAAATGTATTGTAATACCCACGCTCTACGGACGCTCGCGGAAAAGCGTAGGGGAAAATAGAGAGAACGGACTGCTGAAACGCGTCGCGGGTGTTGAATGCATGAGAAGAGAAACGATGAAAGAAAACGCCGTCGGCGTTTGACTGCCGCTCCCTAAAGTCGCGCTTAAAAGAGCGCCCGGCTGACTCGTCTCGAAGAGACGAGTAATAACACGTGTCTCGAGCAGGGAGCGGCTCTCGGCGGCTAAATGACGAGCGCACGCATCGCGTTGAATTGCGTGCGTGTCGTACCGCGAACACGTGTCAGCGTCGCCCCGGCCTAGGCCGACACCTCGCTGCGCGATTAAAATACGCGAACGGCTCGTCGAAAGTCCAGCACTCACTCCAGCAGGCGTTATCGAGCGCTCGCGATCTCCCGTCGAAAATACAGATCGCTCGCGTGCTCGCGTGCGATTCGCTTTGAGAGACTTTTACGAGAGTGACCAAGTCGTCGGTACCAGGCTTGATCTTGGAAGACGCCGTCCAAGTGTATACGGACTTTAAGACCGCTTTACGTTAAACTCGACGCGACGCGACGGGGCGACGCCTCGCGAGCCCGCTTCGCGAATTAGAAAAAATATTCGTTTTTAGCTGTACGAACACCATGATCATTTCTTGTCGTCGCAATGTTAATAAACATCTATTTATGGCTGGATGATCGGAAGCAATGCTAGCTGCGCGATCATTACGCGGTAATCTGTCGCCGCAGTCGGTAATCCGGCGAGCTTTACGCTGACTCCGTAATGACGATGATACATCCCCGGCATTTCAGTCAATTAATTACGTCGTGACGTAATCCTAATTCGGCCGTCGGAAAGCTCTCGGCGGATTTGAATGCTTTGCGAGTTTCAGCGATGGGAAACGATAATGTCGTATCAGCGATGTGTAAAACGCGCCCGGGTTGCTACCGGGTGAATACGGCAGCAGTAAGTAGGTAATTGAAAGGTCAGTGCGAACGCTTTTAAAAGTTCTCCCCCGGCAAAAAACATCCGACCGTGATCTAGTTAACGATTTGCGGGGAGTCGACTCGAAATATCAGTTCCCCTTTCGGAAAAACGGAGCGTTTGCCTTGTAACATTGGCGGAACTAGCATTCCATTAGTAACGAGTGACGAGTTAATTCGGAATCGGCGGATCAGCGCGGAACGAATCATTTTTCCCAGCGGAGATGCCGATTTGAATTCAATAGTGCTGTTTTCCGCAATTCTACTCGACAGCCGTCGTGCGCCGCCGACCTCATTCAGGTAACACGCCAGGGGAAATCCGCGGGCGCTTTTTGTCTTCTACCCCTCCTTTTTTTTTTAATTCGTGCAACGCTGGTCACCCATCGGTCGGATTGAGTACAGAAAATTGGCACGCCGCTCCTCGCGTCGGCGACGACGGCAGGAGAGTAAACAAAAAAAAAAAGGATCGACGTAGTCTCGCGCAAGAAGGAAAAGGTGAGAGAGAGACGATCGAAGCAGGGAGGACGCGCGATAGCAATGGGATGGGTGAAATCCATAGTTAATGCAGATACGTCCCGTCCGTCCCGTCTAACTCGAGGAAAAGGAAACAGCTCGGGTCGACTGCGAAGATTTCCTCGGAGGCTCGCCTGTCCGTGTGGTGACGTCTTCATGGGATGAGGAAGGACCGTCCTCCTCGCGGACTAAGAGGACACGAGCGCGACTCTCTATCAAGATTGCGTCTTTTTTTTTTTTTATTTCTTTTTCTCCATTCCTTTCACTCTTGCGAAAGATTACTCGTGTTTTTCCCACATTTCGGGTCAAAGAGTCTTTACGTACGACATGTACATACAACTTACACATTGCGCTAACTTTGCTACACGTTACGAAATATATTTCCTAGTGGTGATTCGATTAATGGATCCACTCGATAATTGGTGCTGTCGAATATTAGCTGGTGAATATTTTCACACGTCACTTCCGGCTCGGCATAGCGCGCTTTATATAGTGTTTGCACCAATGCCTTTCGCAATGCACGTACACGCGTATACATATGCAGGCATTTACGGATACAGATGCATAGCCCATTCTTTCCTTCATTTCTGGCTTTCTCCTTTCTTCTTTGTTCTCTCGTTCTCTCGGTCGCGCGGTACGTCAATGTCCCGCTTTTCTACGTCACGCCGCAAAATGGATTCTCCACGGCTCGACCTCAGCACGACATCCAAAAGCGAGCGAGGCAAACGGTAAATAGATTTTTCGACGCCATAAAGAGAACATCGAGCCGATGGCTGCCTCGGGAACATCCCAGAAAATAGTTCCACGAATTCGCAAATGAATTTACTTATAGCAATAGTATTTCGAGAAAAACCCATTGATAAGTTTCAGATTTAAATTTCCTTATCGCGAGAAGCGTATTTTGAGACTCCATCTTTTAACTTTCGATCGCTTTTTTACTAAAAAAAAATATTGTAATCTCTACCTTGACATTGACGAAACATCAGACAGTATCAGAGATATCGTAGCTGAAAAGAGAGACGCGGGAGATTTATATAACGGACCATTTGAAACAATCGATCACATATCTCTCCGTAAAACGGATTAAAAGCCGTCACACGATTATCTCGACGTAGTAAAGAAAAATTTATGTCGCGAACGCAATATCTATTTCATTTACCATATGCGCATAGGGAAAATCTACGGCTAAATATCTCGTTTCTCCTTTAACCGAACGCGATAGAAACGGTCGGCTAACGTCGTTGTTTCCCGAAAAATAACCCCGCCGCGTTTCATGATACATTATGCACGCTGAACGATGGCGCTTAGTATAGGTACGCCTACATCTCTTACGTCGCCACCCCGTTCCAAACCTCCCTCCTCCTTACGAACGTCGGTTGTCGTGATCATATTTCATCGGCATGTCAAGCGAAGAAAAACTCGTTTCTACCGTAATCATATCTCTCGACGAATCTGGTTAGACCCGCCGTCATAATATACCGCCATTACGATTGAGATAACCGGAGGAATCGTGCGTTTGGGGGGCCGGGCGAGATATCGAGGGCGACTTTCGAAAGTATTTCGGTGTAAAGGAAGAAATTTCTCAAACGTCACACGTCATTCAATAAAACGGGGAAGAAATTCATAGCACGCGCGCGCAAGCAAAAAAATTGTATCACTTTACACAAACGGATTGTATAGAAGAATTCAACGGATTTTTACATTTAGATGTGCAGGTTGTCCCTTTTGCGAAATCATCTACCCTTCCTTTTTTTTCCCCCGTCGTTTTAGACCAGGTAAAATGACCGCCGGGTTTTTGGACTGGGTGAGGCCGCGTGTTATTTATCTTCCGGCCAGACGTGATAATTTACATTCTCGCAACCCCTCACTCCCCCCCCCCTCCCCCCGGGTTTCAGTTCTGACCTGTCCGCTGATACTGCGCGACCTGTCGCCGTTTTTATCGGTAATTGACAGAGTAGACGCCGGAACTTTTTCAAAGGGCCCGGCATAGCCGCCGCGCAAAGAACTACGCGAGAAAAACGCGGCCAAAAAATGGAGTACGACGTGTAATGACGAGTGACAGCCGCTTGCGCGTGCCATTGCGCCGGTGCCATTTCGTTTTGCCGGTCTGCCGTTTTTGTATTCGCCGCTTTATGCCTCTCTCCCCTTTGTACATATGGAATAAACGCGTTCCTGGGGGAGCGGCGCACCCCGCACCGGTTATCATCGCCCTTATCCGCCGCTTTCTACACCACCGAGCTCGCAACGGGCAATTTGAAAAACCGAAATCGACCGATCTCTAACGTGCTCTTTTACGGCGTTTTCTCGACAGCTATCGGGCCATTCTCTGTACCGCTCCCGCTCTTTGTGACTCATGATGAGGCTATTCACGGAAAGAGACTCACTCGCAGAGACGGTCCCCGGTATGATGCACTTAATTAGCCGCGGCGCAAGCATGAAAGAGACGAAAGAAGTATGCCGCTTACGCGACCAGTCTACCTCCTCAAGTCGCGCGAACGTCGGCCTGGAAACGAGACCAGTCTGAGTTACTTCGATCGCGTACATACACACTCCCGTGCTCGCGTGCTGCACCTTATGTATTCACGTACCTATGGCCGCAACGCGTGCAAGCACGCCGAAGTAGCTCGTAGAATGGCCGGATGATAAAGTAAAAAAGTTTACTCCGGCCATTTCGTAAGAACTCTCAGTGCCGGAGGCTCTCTCGGGCGACTCTCATTCGAGAAGAGCGTAGTCATTGCATCTCGTCAACACCTTTCTCTGGCAGTCGCCCCCCTTTTCGCTCCCCCCTGCCTCTTGCGATCTTTCGTCTTTTCCTGTCACGCTCGATATACCTCGTCCTGTCCGCACCACCCCAACCCCCGCGAACTTTTATATCGAACGAATCGTTAGAATAAACCCCCTGTGGGAAACTCGCATCCCCCTCTAAAGCCGCAAGGCATCGTACGGAGGGTGGCGGCGCCGTTGCTTAGCCGCAACATTCTCGGGTTTACACCCCTGGCGTGAACTTACTTGCGGATTTAGGATTAGCCGCATCGGCCGACGAAGCTTCGTTTGCGGGCTAAACTGATTCTGTCGTCTCGCGGCAGCGAACTCGCGCAATCGGACCAACTTTTACGGTGTTGGGCGCAGCCGGAGACCGTGGTTGTGCGTGCCCAATTTTCACTTCCGATACGAAACTCGAAACACGAATAGAATCCGTGTTTGACCGCTCGCTCTCAATACGGGCAAATGAGAATCAACGGCTACCAATTTTGTTTAATGGCCACCAATTTTTTTTTTTAGTAAATTAAATAGAGACTATTCGCAGAAATTGGAATAACGAAAGCACAGTTTCAGTATATCTTTTTTTATAATGAAAATTAAATATACATTTTAATAAATGAATATTAAAACATCAAAAACATATTCTGTGCGGCTCTTTGATGGTAGTTTTGACCTCAAAAGCCTTGAAATTTACCTTTACTAGCAAATGATATTTATACACTATAGAGCACGATAATACGGCCGGCGTCGAATAATGTAGGCGGACAACGATGCCCGCCATTGCATTCAGCGTTAATTAATCGAGCAAACTTTTCGCTCGCGTTGATACATCGACTGTGGCCGCGTTTAATGCCGCGCATTGAAATGCAGATGATAATTACCCGCGCGTAATGCGAAAAAATCGCTCGTGTTAATTGCCAGACTGAGAGTTGCGACGTCCTCGCTCGGCTGCGGCGAGGAGTTTCTCATTTCGTTGCAGAAAGCAGAGACAAACCGCTGTCTCGGATTAGGGGTGACGTTGGAGAGAGTACTGCCGCAAAAGTTAGTTAATGTAATTAACCATTCTGTGTGAATCAAGCCACGAGCCTTTAGCTCCAAGACCTTTTGACCGCTCACACAAGTCCAGTGTCGCTTTTTAAATCACCGTACTTGCGTCGTCTTTTTTTATCCTGTTATTAATATAAAACTACCATAATATAGAAATTTTCTAGTATATCCCAGAAAAATTCTAGTATATCCCAGAAAAATATCTCTTTAATATCCTTGCTTGATATTATCTAAGTTTTTCAAAATTTTGATATAAAAACAGTTAAAATATGCATTTTAGCAAGATTGCACTATTTCGACGAACACATACATATATGTACATATATATTTATATAGAGTCAAATATGGAATATGCAGAATATCTAATACGTAAAAACGTAATAACATTAGAAGCGAGTCATTATACAATAGCAGTTACCTCATTTGTTCCGCAAGAGACAATCAAAAATTGTTATTTCAGTACCGAGAATTTCGTCACGATTATTACATTGGGATAGTATTAGCGTAATAGCATTTTCGTCTCACTTCACACCAATATTTATTTTTCGAAAATACTCCTTAATGCGGAAATTGCTAAATCGAGCATTGCAGAGTTTTATTAATTTATAATTCCGCGCGGCACAATACGATCATCTTTCGAAAGCTCCGCAAAGCTTTTCGAAAACCGAAGAATATCCGGAATGAATAGAGTGGCATAGTGGAGAGAGAGAGAGAGAAAGAGAGAGAGATAAAAATCCGCTTTTCGTAAAATTCATGAAGCGCACCTCTCGCTACTCGCTTTTGTATAAGGCACGCGTTACACGCGGTTAACATGGACGTCGGCCAAATTTACGGACAGAATGCGAATTCGAATTGCAGGGAACGCGGGTAAACGCCCGCGTCTCCATCCGTGCGTTTCACGTCGGATCAGCGGAACGTTGTAAAATACGGGCATCACCGCGGTAACGATCGCGAAAACATTTACGGGCGCGGGCATCGCGCCGGGGCTGCTTCGCGAACTGCGCTGTCTGTATTTCTACGAATTATGCGAGATTGGTTTGCAGCGAGGCGCCTAATCAAAGGATAATAACATTCGCGGAACGAATGCATAATCTACTTACGTAGAGGACTCGCGCGGGCGCGCGCGTCGGACGGAAAACACGCGCGCAAGTCTCTCGCTTCCAAAATTACGGCTAATCTGCGCGTACGAATCACCGAACAATTTCTATCTTGACATTTTGATTTATTAAATGCTCTGTGCGATTATTCATTCCGTTCGTAACTTCGCTTTGTCGTCGTTGCAACGCCGTTTTCACGGGAGGAGGGGGGGAGAGAGAGAGAGAGAGAGAGAGAGAGAGAGAGAGAAAGCGAGTCAAATATCAAAGATACGATATATTTATACTGCTGGCGCAAAATACAAAATATGAACAAAATGTAATCTCGCCGTTTTTACACGCGAATGCGAACCTATTATTTCCACGTTTTTCTTCGCGTTTTTACCGTTAAACCACGTATCCGCGAAAGCTATGTGACTTTCGGCTTCACTAACTGCATTTCCTAGTACATTATCGGACAGATTTATATCGCTGCCGGAAACGAATGGCCCCCAAAGCGCGCGGAACATTCGTGAAATTTCGAATATTAAATTTATGATGGATCGCTGCCTTCCGCGAGGTTCCGCCATTTTTCGAAGGTAAGGCCGGGGGAGTGTTGTCGTGAAAGGAGGCGATGAAAGCGAAGAAATAAAAAGTCCGAAAAATCATATCAAGCGCTGTGCTCTTTGTGTCTCGTAAATGGGGATATCGTTCAATTTTTTTAGTTCAACTTTTATTAGCTATTGAATCTGAAACACACACACACACATTTATGCTTGATATAAGATGCCTTAACGTCTCTCTCGAAATAATAATAATACTGTTACATCGACGGAATTATTTTGTTATGCAAAGTGCTTATTCAGCTGATCATTTTTTTCTCTCTTTCTCATTTTACGTAATATTCAACTCGCTTTGTGTCATAATGCAATCACCGGTAATAGGCGCGTGCAATTCTCTAAAAATCCACACGAGATCATCTTTGACACGCGCGCATCAAACGATTGCTTGATTGGATCGGTGCTGCAGCGGGATGAAAAAGGGTCATTCATAAACAATATCAAACGATGGGTATCGCGCGGGCTGGCGGGCGTGAAACATTTTTAGCGAAAGCCCTTGTGTGAAGCTATTTCCCTATTCACGTGCCATGCAGCCGGTTGAGCTTGCAACAAGCGCACGCCCGACAGCTCGCTAATGCGAAGCCGATGTAGCCATTTGAAAAACGAAACGCCGTGGCAGCCAGCCTATGTTGATCGCCCGCCGTGTCGTAGGGCGACCGTTAAGTCCCCATTAACGCGACGAACTCTCGCCGAAGTCGCCAACTCGGCCGCGATATCGCACACTTTTTAAATCTGGCCATTAACCGCACGTACGATTACGGTACATTACTTATCGATTATATAAGGAGTCTTTATATGAAATGAGGGAGAAAGAGAGAGAGAGAGAGAGAGAGATCAATGTGCACCCCACCAAGGTATCGCCCATAAGGGTGAGAGAGCGTCGACGTTCCACATAGTGGCACCATAATTTGCAATAACCGCCGTAATAACCGTACCTCCTTACCGGCCGGAATAATATCGCGGTAATTTCCGCGGTAAAAATGCCACCGCTCGCTCCGCCAACCCTTTCGCCATTCTAACGCCACCGTCCGTATACCATCTGACCTTTTTGGTACGCATGTGACTCTCGAGTCACTGCGAGAAATAGGAGAACCAGAAGCGACGCAGTCATTAACGGGGGAAAAAAAAAAAACACGAATCGATCGCGTCAGTTGATCGAAGCGCAACGGCGACCACTCTATTTACCACGTGCGTGCTCGCCGGCTCTTGAAACTCGGGTAATTAACCGAAAGAGTTGCGGTTTGCTCCGTGTCAATAGTACGAAATCACCGCAGCGCTGCGATCTGAATCCCTTTTCCAGCGCGCGAGGTATGCAGACAGGCAGCCGCGATATTTCCACACGGCGATCGGATAACAAACTCGCGAATAAATATATTTTGGGAATCGGGCTGATTGCGTCCTTATCGGGGATCGGTTTACCTCGCCGTGCTCGAATCGGCGGCATCGATAACGTCACCGGTATCTCGCTTTCGCGAAAATACGGGAATAAAGTTTCCCAATATAAGTATAGATAACCAGCGGCGGAATGTGAAGCGCGATCGACATCCAGGAAGAAGGACGCGGGCTTTCAGAGCTTTTGCGATCCACCGGCATCGATTTACGCGCTCGCGCGCGGATATGAGGGTATGCGGGCGGTGTAACGCGTGCACGAGATGGTCTTTGAAAAATCGACGGCTACAAGTGGGGTTTCCGCTCGCGTTTGCATAAAACGAAAGTCCCGATCGAGCACCCCCCTCCCCTCCCTCTGCACCACACCGTCCGATCTCCACCTCTTCTCATTTCCTACCTTCCCTCCGGTTTTTCCATTCGAGACATCCTTCCCGCCAATAGCGGCGACCGCCGCACCGGCCGGTGCGTGTTTCGCGTTCCGCACTTTCAATTTTACGTCAACTATTTTTCACGCGGTTCTTTTGCCCGCCTTCTCGATTCTCGGTTACGATTCTCCGCCGAAGCAAACTTCGAACACCTATACAACACGTGTACCCCTGCATCGTGCGTCGCAATGTCGGATCACCTCCGCAAATACTTCTTTTCCCGCCGTAACACGAGGTTCTCGGTGCCAACTTATATGGCAAGCAATATGTGGATGGAATAGAATCCACGATTCGTCGCAATGGCGCATGAAATAGCGTGCCATGCTATTTGAAACTTTATCCGCGGTATCCCTGCATCGTGACTTCGGAATGCTTTTCTGTCTTGTAGTGTCGATGATTTTCTCAATCAGCTTTGTCAATCTCATCCAACAGTATATTTATATTAAGAAAAAAAAGTAAAATGTAATATTCCCATATATAATTATAATTTTACTTATAATTATACTCTTAATATTTAATATTTAATATATTGTAATATAATACTTGGAAAATATTCTGTGCTATCTTCTGAATATATTATGTTTAAATTAAATGGACGTTAAGTAAAAGATTGTCGGGAAATTATCGCATTATTCTCTATAATTTCGAGAAATTTTTGAGTGTTTAAAATTTCACAATGGCTTACCTTGCCTTTGATCGTTGTGCTTTACTTCTCCTTATTAGATTCCTATGTATGAACTGCCAAAGGGCATCTATGCGTAATAAGAACGAGTGTCCGTGTGTACGGAAGGAACAGTACACCTGCATTAAAATTATAGTTTATGCTTTACATATTTGAAGAATGAAGGGCCGTTATTTGAACGCAATGCAGAAGAGGAACTCTACGTGTTTTGCTTCCACATTATTCTTAGTCATATAATATGTTGCAAATATCTTAAGTTTTCTGCCGTGAGTTATTAAAAAAATGAGAAAAACACGGGAAACGACTGCCAATTGTGAAGAGAAAGGAATGTGTTTTGCAAAGGCGCGGAAAGAATGCACCGCCTTTAATAAACTCTCGTTTTATAAATATGATATAAAAGCAGTAAAAATATCTATATTTGAGAGCGTGTTGTTAAATGTAGTCTTAACTCTGTAAATATCACATTAGCGTATCCATGCTCGTTTTCCGCTAAATCCTACATATTCTGTAAATATTCTCATGAGCAACATAGAAAATTATACCGTAATGAGCAACGTGATACAATGCATTTCGTAGGGAAATATTAACGGACTGAAAAAGAGAATGAACATGCACAATCTACAATCTGTAGAGTTTTTGATACGCAATTTAAGTTGTATTTAAAAAATGCATTTAGGGGACAAGATTAGTACAAAATTAGTATCATATATGTATAATATATGTATTACACACATGCATGTACCAAAATTAATTTTATCATCTTTTATCTTCTTTTCGCTGTCAGTCGTACCTCACGTAACGCGAATCCCCGTGGATTTGTATCGAGGTCCTAAATAAAACAAAGTTTACCGCATCCGCATGTTCGCTCCGCGGAAAGTACGGCCAGAGTCGCAAAGCTTAAAAGCGCATCCGGCGAGAGTGATCATTCAAAGAGAGCTTCGGTTATCCGCGCTTCACGGCCCGCCGCTCTCGCGCGCTCGCCTTATGCGCGCACCAGATACTATTTTTACGTCAACGCCCTTTTAAAGAGTTTCGCAATCGCATTTCCTGCGATCTTTCTCTGAAAAGCATCGTCCAGATACCTCGGCGTCGTTATCATTGCACGCGCGCTTGCATTTGCGGGATGCGCATCTTGTGTCCGGCGGTGACATTTCTTCTATGCTGACGGGTCAACGCCGCTGCAATAGAGATGCATTCCTCCGTTACTGGCAGTTATATTTAATCGGAGACAGGTGGTGTGGGATATGTCAATGGAAACTGGACCGAGTTATTCTAAGCCGCGACTTTGTCGTATCTTCTCCCGGTGAAGCTTCCTTCTCTCGCCATCGTATTCGAGGGAAAATCCGAAAAATGGAATATTCTGAAATGCCAGTGGATCAGAGTTCACGTTGTCACGCGAGTCCCACGGTGAGAGAGGGCTTATTGTATTCCGGAATTCTTCGACAACTCACCTATAAAACTCTGGCTTATCCGTGCGGAATCCGCGGCAAAAGAAAATTCACCCCCGTGGAAAGTTACGCCTCGATTTTCGCCCCGGCTTTTGCGCGCGGCTGACCCTTACGGTCCGTTTCCGCTGCCGTGACTTTCACCTCCGCGTTTCGCTACTTCCCTCCCGCGTCCCCGTCCGGTGGACCGGCCCTCCCTTTGCCCGTATCTTAACAACCGATCTACATTGTCTCAAGTCCGTTCCGCCCATTCCTACCGTTCTTTCCTCCCGAGGAAGTTTATCGTGAGCTTTAACAACGCGTTATTTTTTTTTTCTTTTGTTTGAACGAGCCCGGGGTCGAAAGCGCGCTATTTCCACCTTTTCGACGATAAAAGAACTCGGGCTGAGCGCTAGCGCTACACTTCCACCGCTATCTCCTCGATATCTATCGTTATCATTAATTAGGTCTGCGCATTTACTCGACTTGAGCACTTCGTGACCGCAAACAAATAGAAACTGAACGTACATGTGTATTTAATAGCTCTTTTTCTTCTCGTACATTTCATTTCGATAGAGTTTTAATTTATAGCTTGAGTAGTGGATTCTTGTAAAAACTAATAAGTGAAATTAGAAGTGAAATCATAATTTAAAAAATACATCTGCAATTTCTACTCATCTATTTCACATACAGTTTGCATATTAAAATGAAACTTTTGAAAAGCTTTCGTTCCAAGAATCACAAGATTCTTTCCATGGTACTTTGTCGTCGCTTGCTCCGGCTGGCTCATCTCGTACGTGTCTTTCCCTCTTTCCCGAATCTTCCTCGCTCCCAGTCTCAGCTGCTGGAAGTTTCACAGGCTCGAAACTCGGCGAATTAAGTGCTAACTTAACTCGCCCGCGCGAAACTTGATTCAGCGTTTCCGTGTGCGAAACGAAGGCTACGGGCGCGCCGACGACGACGACGAGTCACGTACTGGAACTAATTGCAGTTTTGTAGGGAACCGTGAGATTTCGTCGCACCTCGCGGAATAAAGCTGGAAATTAATTCTCTGAGGAACGCGAAAGTAAACAGAGACGCGCGCAAGATAAACGAGCCAGCGACTCTGCTGATCGTTATCGCGTAATGTGCCTTGACACATCGGTGTCGATAACAATATGCAAAATGAGATGTTATCTTCTCGACAAAGAGAGAACTAGAGAGAGAGAGAGAGAGAGAGAGAGAGGACGGGGGTATCTCTTCTCCAAAATTATCTCGGATAGTCGAAGGTTAAACGAACGGGATTTAGGAAGACGCTCGAACGGAATACACTCTCTTGGGTCGGACCTCATCTACCATCACTCGACTTTTCAAGCGTTACCCGAGACCAAATTAAACAGTTAAGAGCCCTCGCTCCATTTTCGTAGCTAAATTGCCGCGAAATCAATCCCCCTCGCTCGTGCGCTCGCCTCGTCTCCCACACGCTTCAAGTGGGAAGCGTTTACTCAGAGATTTCGCTCCCCGGGGCGTCTTCGGGGGTACCCTATGAAAACGTATCCCTTCCGTGCGTTTCCTTCCTTTCGTTCCGAGCGCGAACGCGATATAATAACCCCGTAGAGTGTAGATGAGAGGCATCGCTCGTACCTGTAAGGCACGTCCCTTTCATCGGAGGTGCATAATCATAATGCTACCTAGATAATGTCGGGTTCCGTTTAAGGCAGTAAATTGCGGTTTCTGTTTCCTTACGTGCCGTCCGTGTGTAGACTGGCGTTACCGCAAGTACAAGGACGTGTGTGGGGCATGCGGTTGACCCGAGTATAACGCGCAAAGGCCCGTTACCGGGGGAAGGGAGGGTCTTTGAGCTACCGCGAAGCTACCGACGACGAGGAAGAGGAGACACGGAGGCAGGGAATAAGGTAGTCTCGTGGACTAGTGCGGATAGTTATAACGTTATACTACTCGCACCGTTGTCGCTACGTAGGTTGTCATACTCATACCCCTCACAAATTTGCCCATGAGCTAATCTCTTCAATTGTATTAAACTGTCGCGCGTTCGTAAAACTGGATGTAATTAGAAAAAGAATAATTAGATACGATACGGTTGACAATTCAGTTCTAATGGCTTTTTTTCCTAAACGGTACGCTGCATTCTGTAAATTTTTTTAATTGTCTCTTTTGTTGTTTTTTATATTGACAGAAGAATAATTACATTATATTACAGTGTAACATATCTTACGTCTCTCTTTTGTTTTAGAAATAGCACGGAATATATAATCACGCGATACATAACATCTATCATTTTTCTTATATTGAGTGAAAAACCATACGTGCGCATGATGCATAAAATAAGACGTCAAATATCATTCAGACACTTATCAATTGGTTTTCGTTATCCTCCGCGGCACGGCCGGCGCTGTTTTATTCAATGAAGAGAAAGAGAAATAGCGAACGGACGCAGCGCGGTAGAGTGCGATGTATACATAGTATATCGATCGTGTTCATTGCAAAAGCCGGAGTCCTCCGCGCGCGGTTTGTATTCGTGATACGCTCGACCGAAGTCCATTGATCCAATTAAATCCAACGTCACTCTTACGATCGTGCTTCCCGCTTCCGTTTCTTTCTCCCGTAAGCTCCGCTTTCAACGATTCATTGTTAAATCTATAACGACAGGAGTCCATCGTCTTCCCAGAAGAACCGAGTACGGGAACGGTCACTTAGAACTTGTGTCGTTTTACCGAAGGATGATGTAATCCTCTTCCGTTTAATTGGCGAGACGTGACGGCAGATAATGACGGTGATTCGATCGATGACAAAGACGAAGCGTGAGAAAGAATAGCGCTCTACTTCTCTCGGGACGTTATCGAGATATCTTTTACCAATTAAAGCGAGAAACTACAACTTCTCCTCGCTAATTCCTCTTTCATCGACAATTAACTTTTCTAATGAAGGCATGTAATAATAATCTAGCCTACGAATGATAAAATTTTTTCTATTCGGACACGGTCTATAAAACAAAGCCAGTTATTAAAATTACTTCTCACGATCAATCCTCGTTTCACGTGAAGAAATCTTGTCCGGTAATTTCAGATGTGAACAATTGGCTAGGAAAGGAAGAAAGTAATTAGAATCTCTTATATTAATTATTACTGTATTTTTGAGAAATCCAAGACTCGATGAATTTATTCATAGTTTATACGCGACCGGCACGTTTTTTTTCTATGCACTTTTTATCCCTCGCATTGCTTATACCTCCGTAGCGTGACAAACGGCCACTTCCGACCTCCTCGCCCTTCTCGCGCTTCCCTTCATCCTCTTCTTTTCTCTTCCGCCACCAATCTTGCGGCGGCGGGATTCTTTTGACGTGGGTCGCGAGGATATTCTGGCGCAGATTAAAATATAGATTTTATTGTTTTCCGGGCGTGTCGCGTGCGCTCGCGTACGATTTATACGGCCGTTACTCATGCCGCGCTCGTTCTCCTCTCCGAATCACATATGTATAATAATTCATCCACGATGCGCGTTTTATGAGATCTTCTATTAGATGCGCCATGCCATCCCGGCCTGGAGCCGGTAACAAATTCGACGGTCGGACTGCCGATTCGTCTATGCGACGTCGAACCGAAGCGTGAAATCCGTGATAATGATGACAGGCAGTAGTGTCATAAATCGGCTTGGAAATATACGCCGGCGAAGCATGAAATTTTTAAATATTATATCCGCGCCTTTAATATGGTTTCCAATATATTGGTCTATCAATGCTAGATAATCTTGTTATATTTCATCGTTTTATTTAATTTTAATATTTTTCTGTGCGAAATGTAAATATAGAAAGTTGAAAATACAGTTAATGAACTATAGACAGGTAAAGTCGTTGCACGAGGTGATTGCCCTGCAGCTTTCTATAATTATTCTTGAGAATTATTCCAGTACCTTTATATACTTTTTGATTATTTTTCTTTCATTACACTTTTTTTCTTCATTGCAGTCTTTTTATGGCCGCATTCATTATAGTTCATTATTGATCAGTTTTCAGCGCCGTCTCGACAAATTGCTTTGCAGTATATATAAAAGTACATAAAAGTTTAACAAGATACCAGTACGCGTGTAACCGAGCCAGTAGCCAATTCAATTAATTGACCTCACTTTAGACCGTAGACACGATCTTAGCACGCGGCGATCGGTAGATGCTAACGCGTTTGGGTAATGGCAGCATCGAAAGCATCTGACGTTGGGTTCCGCACCTGCCAAGCAGAGTCTAATTAACAAGTACCGCGAGAAGTGGGTTGTCTGGCTATTAACGCAAACCTGAACTTATTCTCGATTTTCTGTTGAGCAACTGAGCTCGCTTGTTTCAATCTGACGTACTCGCCGGCGTATTCCTCCAACATTCGCCGGCTGACTCTACGCCCATAAAATGAAATTGCTAACCGGCGGTAACGGCAAAATTGTCGCCGACTTTTCCGCCGTCCACGTGCACCCCGATGCCGTAATGAAGAGAGCGTTTTATAATCGACACCCCGCTCCCGAACGAGGCGCGATGGCTTTTGACTTTACGGTCTGCGCTCGGTGTCTACAAGTAAACACTCAGACAATGTTGGTGTGCAAGCCAGCGGCATACTATGCTAACGGCGAGAGCGGCGAGTTCCATGTCGGCACGCCACTTGACGACGTACGGCAGATCGCGTGCCGAAGGTTACATCGACCGACGACTACTCTCCAAGCAAGCGACTCTCTTTGCGCTACTACGACCTCACTTTTCCGCCACTCCCTCGCATCCACATCTATCTCTCTTCTCTTCTGTTTTCTTCTTTCTCTTCTCTCTCTCTCTCTCTTTCTTTCTCTTGTTGGCAACCTGGCGCGCGAGCACCCCCCGCACGACCGGCAATCTAACCGGCGCTTTATGAGAAAACGCTGAAGAGCTTGCTTCGCTAGCCGGGACGTGCCTCCCGGCTGTTATTACAACAGAAACCACGGCAGCTACGGCGCCCGGCGCGATTAGAAAGGATGGAAGACCGGTCGGAACCGGCCCGAGAAATTACGCCAATTTATGCGCTCGTACAATCCCGAGGTAAATGGAGACGATTCACCCTCTGCTTCATCCTTCTCTTCTACGTGATTCTCCTCTTCTCTCCTCTCTCTCTTCATTTTGTAGTCATTGCTTCCTCTTACGGTAATCATCCGGAAAACATCTTTTATACGTCTCGCGTCTTCTTTCGTTTGAACTTCCTTTCTAGGGTCGATATGGCTGGTTTTCAGAGCGCCACGTCCAATACCGAGCATACCAAGAAAAGTGTAAGCTTTCGCGTGGCTAAAGTAGATTACTGGTTTCATGGTCGTGTGTTCGAACAGCTATACCATGTAAGGTACCATCGCACCGCGCCACGCCATGCCATGCCACGCCACGCCATACCATGCTATGCTGGGAGCTTTCCGACGTGGAATTGGAAACTTTTCGGTTCCGGACCCGGGACTAACCGCACACGCTCTTGAATCCAATTCGAAAAGCGCCGCGAGTCGTTCTTCCTAGCAATTAACCTAAGAGGATTATACACGAGCGTACATACACAGCCTGTCGCGGTGTGTACTGCACGGCGGTAGTTTGCCGGAATGAAACTATCACGTGCTCGGTTTCATGGCCGTTTCAATTTCTGTCACTTTTAAGCGGATTTCGGTACTCACCTTATTAAGGCGCACCCACCATTGCTACCTGCGATTTTACCTTCAATGTTACTTCGATAACTTGTGAAATCGGTTGCGACGGATATCCATTGTCTATAAACTTGTTCGTGTAATGAGACCATTAACGTTAAAATAGTCGAAACAATTATTTTCTTATTCCAATAGCTATTCTTGTAAACATCTGTATCTCGATTTATTTGATGTTAATCATGTTTACTTATCAATTTCTAATTCAAAAATCTTTTCCAGTATTAAAAACTCCTGCTCTCGATACTATTGTATAGTTCATAATTGTTTTTTTTTTTATGTTCTTTCGGATGCTCGCAATATTTCTGCCGTCTTTATGAAGCCAGTGGATGTCTTTGTGCTTTCTTATCAACCCTTAGGAAAATTAAACTTTGTATTGTCTATCGTGAATGCCATTCAGTGAGGAATTGCATGGCGCACGTGCTAACTTGAAATAACAACAGTCCATTCCAAAAGCTGAACAATCCTCGTCGCTAGAGGGACTATTATTAATTATTGTCTGCTTTGGGGGATTGGGACTAACACCGTATTTCCCTGCAGCGTCTGGTAAACATTAGAACAGACGGTTGCAGCTTTATGTTCTCTCTCGCTTATCACGAGCTATTGCGAGCCGGTGCATTACGTACGTAACTCGAGAATGCACGTTTTAGATCAAAATACCATATCATTATTCATTCGAGCCGCGTTTAATATTTGGCTTTGATCTATAATTAAATGCTTAACAAGTGGTAGATATTATAAACGAGTAATCGGATATTATTGGACGCGTGTCTTTCACAGTTTTTTAAAATAATTTTTTTAATTTTCTGAATTTTTCTCACCAGACGCGAAATTGACTTTTTTTTTCTATGCAAAGTCAGCAATGAAATTAACGTGCGCAGGAAAACTGGCGTAACGACGACTACGTCTGGCAGTACAATCGGGTAGGAAAATGGCGAGGAATGAAAATGTACAGTTTCCTTAAGGAAGGAGGACCGTAACGACAATGAATGCGAGTCGGTGATTCTTGGCCGTTAGAGGAGGCTCTAATTGCTGAGTATTTAAAAACAAGGTCTTCCTCTTCATTCGTTCGAGTCGTTTCAGAGTGCTTTCTTAGCGGGGTGGGGAAGGGAGGGTTGCCCGCCGTGAAAACTTGTAGAGGTAAAATGGTCACGGCGCTCACTAAGTGCAGGTTGCATGCACGCGCGCGCGCGCGCGCAGCTGCAGATACTCGAAACGAGAATGTAGGAGTATATCGCCGTTGTTGCCGGTAGCATTTGTAAACTAGCTTTTGATAGCGCTACGAAATGGCGTGGCGGGACTGCTAGAAGTTTCGTGCTATTCTTCTCTTTCTTTTCTTTCTTGCTTTTTCGCCTTCTCTCCTTTTTCTTTCAGCGCAACCTATCCTCCTTTTCTCTTACTCTCTCACTCTCTCCCTTTCTCTCCTTTCCCTATCTCTTTCTCAGTCACTACTATTACACTCTCTCGGCCCGCTGCCTTGCCTTCTCTTCCTCCCACAAGTTCAACGGAATCCGCCCCTGAATCCGACCAACGAGGAAATAACTGACGCTCCGTAAGTCTCTTCCGGAATATCCGCCGCCACCACCGCCGCATTCCCCGCCCCTCACCGAATAGGTTGTTCCCGCTTCTTTTTAGCCCGGGCTTCTTCAAAGCAATTGCCTCGTTCTTTTTCGCTAATGCGCCGCTTCTATTTCGCTCTTTGCCGGTAGTCTGAAAACTTGCCTCAGTCACGGTTGCTGCTCTGTTACGTCTTTCTTTTTTCTTTTTCCCCCTTTTTTCTCCCCTTCATCCTCCAAAGTCGTTGCGCGCTCATTACACGCGCATACGAAGCCAGCCGCAATAATTGAATGCAACTCTTCCTACCGTGGTTACCGTAAATCGCATCTGTGCTCGCGTACTAAGTATCCCCTATATTTTTCTGCACCGTGACAATTATCAGGGTTGGAATTTCGCTTCTTTCTTCTCTTTCCCTTTCGTAGATGATTATTTCGTTCAGCCTCGCAAAGTACCCGCGAGAGGTGGGACGATTCCGTTTGACTTGACCGTAAACGTTGAGGCAAGCACGAGCTCACCATTTGGCGGCAGGGATGAAAAACGTTTTGGAATCTGGCAACCCTTCCCCGTATGTAAATTCACGGTAGGAGACGGATGTGTGTACCCATACCTATCTCGGTTGGATTCGCGCCGCGTCAGGGCACCCTACCACCGTCCTCCGCGCCACACCATCGCATCTACCTCGATCTCCGTTCATTCGTCGTCCGTTCATCCGTCCGTTCGCACGCAAACAGACCCATTCCTCGCCGTCGAAGCCAAATCTCGGTACGGCAAACGGCAGATCAGAGAGAAAGAGAGAGAGAGAGAAGTGTCGCACGCCGTTCGGTCGCAATCGTCCAGTCAAATATTCGCTCGGTGATCATGAGTACGCTTGAGAACACTTATTAACACGGGATGACGCGAACGCGTTTGGATATGGATTTGTTGTGTCAACACGTAAGCTTATATTTTATCCGCTTCACATGCTACGCACGTAGGAATCGACATTTGCCACCAAGTGGAAGACTATTCCGGAAAGAAGAAATTTATATTTCTCTTTCTCTCATTTCGAATATTTTTTTACATATTTGAAATTTATCGAAATGCGTAGGAACGAATGTCTCTCCGAAGATAAATTCAGACCGCCGCTATCGAAGGGGAATCTGTGATTTCGGTCGGGCGAATTGATTTATCGGTCAGTGCTGCCTGGGTGAATAAGAACACGATCGAAAATAAAATCTCACCATGATCGATACGAACGGCGTCAATCTGTCTGGCGAAATCTGTCCCGAGAATATATCCGCGTTTTCTTATCGGCTCGCTCATCACCGCTGAGATTCGCTGTCGACGCGCGTATCTCTCGCCAAGGGGGCCAGCCTCTTTCTAGATGGAGGCTGGGCTTGTTTACCGGGATTCGCCAGGTTGCGCGCGCGCGACTCTGCTGCGCTGTCGAAGTCGCGATGCACTTTGCCGGACTTTGGCCGTAAAAGGGGCTCTCGCGCATGCTGTTTGCCGAGGCAAAGTTCGCAGTACAAGCGACGTTGGAATTTACCGGAGGTTTCACGGAGGCGAGAAGAACGTTGCCACTTGGCAACCACGTCCGACACTCAGGCATGCCTTAGGGATACTGTACTGCTCGTCCGTTTTATGGCAATTGTACACAGCATTTCAACTTGTGATGACCTATAAATTTCAGGAAGAGATATTTCTTAGCGTAATAAGCGTAATAGCGTAGTACATTCCATTGCTTGGTATGGCCCTTAGCCTTAATTTTTCCGTTCTCGGATGAATTATTTTTAGTACTATGTGAGTGAAAAAAATTGCTTTTTTATTTTTTATTATATAGATTCCCCAAGTTTCCTTTTACGAAGATCTCAAGACTTAATTGAAAAGGGTGTTTCGTTGTCGGAAATCTTACGATATGAATCGCTTTGAAATAAGCCACCGTTTTCAGGAAATCGACATGATAACGATAAAGCGACGTTCTCGAGAGATTGGTCGGCCGATATTATTCTCGATCGTATCTCTGGGCGCGCTCGGTCTACCCCCGGCGATTCAGCCGGGTATACTATTAAATTTGATCATGGCCGGGGCGCGTCATAAAATTTATATCCGTTCAAACTGACGTCGATCGCCCGGTGGATGACGCCGCGAAATTCTGGGACGATAACGGGCGTAAAAACCTATTCGCCGACAAAACGATCCTACTTCACGTGCCTTTTCGTCGTCTCCTTGGCAGTTAGTAAAAGGAAGTACGTTTTGCCACTTGGTATGCTAATATCCGGCGCCTTTAATCCGTGATACCGGTGTCGTTAGAGATCTCGTCGCCTCGTAAGCGCGAAGACGCGAGATTGAGTCGAAGAAACTCGTTCGCCACTGTGTAATAGAGTTCCACGTTCTCTACTTCCAAGACACGTACATTCCGAACGTACATGCATTGGAACGGCTACGTATGCCGAAGAATGAGAGGGGTGGTATATAGATTCGCGGAGCGGAGATGGGGGGATAAGAGTGCGGTGGTCGAGGGGTGAGAGGGTGAAACGAAGCCGAAATGACTTTCCATCGTTCTTCCTTAACCTCGTCCGCCTCATCGATGCGCCCGATCGAAACGGGGCTATAAACCTCGTCGTAAGTATAATCATAATGGCAATTCTTGGCGAGGAAAATGAGAGCGGCAATGCGGAAGGGGATGAGCACGGGGAGAAGACCGGATGCCGGTCGAGAGAATTACGTTTCCGAACGATCGTTCCCCCTCCCCGGTAACCCTCCCAGAATCATATGGTACCGATTACGGCCTGCGTGTGCCGCGTGCGTCGATCTAAACGAAGATTAATGTCGGCGAAAGAGCAATTTTCCATGTTGGTTGTGGAGCTGATGAGTTCACATGAATCGCCAGTTTGCCAAGTGCCCTCCCGCCCTACCGGGATCGTCCGCGAATAATTTCGGATCTACGAAATTTTGTCCCTGTAAATCCGTATAATTGCGGAAAAACGGAAACCCGAATTAATTCGGAGAGCGAGCGGCGAGCGTATATCTGGGCGCCCGAATAGATCTACTACATGACCGAGTTCAGCTTGCGAGCGGAAGCGGCGTCACATATCCGGCTTCTGCGAACTAAGTTCGTCTCTCATCTACCGCGCGAACCGGGTTACCTATCCGCCCCGTTCTCCAACGAGTCCTCCCTGTACGGTACCTCGACCCTATCCATCCATCTATCCATCCAGCCAGCCATCCATTTATCCATCCGTCCGTTCGTCCGTCCGTCCGCCCGCCCGCCCAGCCATCCGCGTGTTAGTCGGTGCGGTGAAATCTCACGAACGCAATTATCAACCGCGGAAACAAGCGACTCTCGCTGGTGATAGAGGATCCCGATTACTTCCGTTAATTAATATCGTTGCAGGAACGTTTTACGTTTATTCTCCAATCGATTCTCTGTCGCCTTGCATCTCCTGTTTACATGCGCGTTCCTTCCTCTTATTTTGTTTGGCGTGATTTCCGCTATCGAAAAGATCGCTCTTTTTCATCCCTTTTTTTTTTAACGTTCATATAACCGTTGTTATTATATTATTGCGCGAATCCATCTTCGTTATGCGACGTAATTGCTAAATTCAAATTGAAACTGAACAATGTAAACGCCCGTAACGTGTGAAATTTTTTTTCCCCATAAAGTTAAAAATGTGAAAATTTGAAGAACGTATACCGATCCGGTTCGCGAGTTCAATCTGCGGGGAATTCAGTACGATCAATTTTCATTTCATTTTTCATTTGGCCAAAGTGCACCGTGATAAATTCCAATCAGGCGAGCGTACATTTTTATCCAAAACGTGCGATATGACGTTATTGCGGCTAGAATTTCAGTAATTGGTCGATTTACCATTTTTTAAATATTTTCACTTATACATATTTAACTCGCTGTGAATGCAGGTGGATTACGTAACTCGTCGATCATGACGCGAATGTTTTACACATTAAACGACATTGTATAAACATAAAAAAAGAGATGAATTTTTTGACGCGGCACTTCATCTGCGTCACTAACATCCAAATTACATTTCGGATCTAATATTTATCCATCTAGATATATATGGAGGAAAGTATTGCGTGCGAGTAGAATTGCACGAAAAATTTATTAATTCCGGTCCTTTCAAGCGTTGCTTGAATCTCACGTAGCGTGCAGACTGCGGGGCACTATTTATGGGAGGATTTTTCAAGAAACTTCTTCGCGGATATTTTCGCACCTTCCTTTTTGTTATTTCGATAATTAAAATCCGTCTGTTAAAGAGAACCGACGTTCCGATCTTTCTATCACGCTCTCATGGCTCTCGGGGTCCTTTAGCGTGTGGTCATATTTGTATTCATGAAACGATAAATATGTACCTGTGCGCGTGGATATGCATCAGCACGATGGCAGATATCCGCATCTAACGAACTGACACGAGGTTACGTTCATGCGGTATCGGTATGCCATAGCTATGGCCCTGTTTCTCTGGCGTGGAGAGCGACATCGGCTCAAACCATATTGCGTCCTTTACGCAAATCGCGTAACCTAATGCGCCCCGCAACTGTAACGAGGGTGTGCCCGTTAACTCTGACCGTAATTTAGCGATGCGGTCGTAATCCCAGAAATATATACGCGAATTCACAATTAAGTGTGCGCCGTTGCGGAATAACGCGACCCTTCCGGTTCTTGAGATTCTCAGCGACATGATATGTGTACCGAATATTTATTAGGTACATTCACACAATCAATTATGTAAATTGATCGAGTATTATCAAAATTAATTAAATATCTGCCAGAGAGCGATTTATATGTTACATTCATATTCTTTCTATTTATGCGAGACGGTAGGATCTCGAAAATTATGTTTGCACAGATATATACATGCAGAAGCGGCAAACTCTTTTCGTGTGAATTTAATGATAACTCGTCACAGATTTATCGCATGAAGAATTGAGTGAAACACTGGCCATTAGAATAATTTACCTAAACGTTCGTCGAAGTTTCGAAGTGTATTCCGCACGAAATGCTCCACGCGAGCCGATCCATATGCTCATATAATCGAACGGCGCTGTTAAACGCATGTGCGGCGGGAGAGCGCGCGCGAACGCGTCCTGGTCCGCCGATGGTGAGCAAGCCGGGTGCTTTTGTGGCGCGGAATATTAGTCCATTAATGTCGGCCATTGTGCTCGCACGGCCGAGCCAGTCGACAATACGTCAACGGTTCGACTCCGCCACAATGCGGCAATAATCGAGCTTCCTCCTTCTCTTCGTCTTCGCAGGCTCTCGAATACGCGTGCACACGAGAAGCGGCTCTGTTCGCGGATTCGTCCGGGACGTTCTATCGCGTAGAACGTGCTCACATGTACACACGTGCACATTTGGACCAGCCCGACAACCACGGAGGACGCGGTTTAAGGGACTCATTGGAATCCCTCGCTCGTCGTCGACGAACCGGGAAAACCACAACACGGTGTGCCTACCGCGGTTCCCCCCGATCCGAGCTCTCCTTTCCCAGTTCTCGTAAACGCCCGGAAATGTCTTGTCCGCCTTCTTGAACGAGGTTAAAGTCTGATTATGCGCCGCGGACAATATCTCCGCCGTCTAGTTTGCATTCGCCAACTAAACGGCCATTCGTGGTCCGTCGAGCACTGTTTTGGGACCGGTGCTTTCTGCCGAAGGAGCCGGTAGATGCAGGACACGTCGCGGAACGGAAGGATCGCGAAGGAGAAAAAGGGAGGGATCGGAACGCTCCACCAACTCGCACAGAGAGACGAATAAAGAGTTTATTTCTTTAATTCTCGTATGATTCTTGCAGATTTTCCTTTGCGTGAGCATGGCTATTATACTGAGACTAATTTGCAATTTAGGAACTTGACAAATCTCGATGTTTCTCAATGTTTGTAAAGAAATCGAAACAGTCGCAAGTTTTTCGTTGATTAGTTTTAGTAAATTTTATCTTTCAGTCTTCTTTACATGGTTGATTGAATTTTGTCTACGTGAAATAGTACGACTTTGCGAACGATCCGTGTGCGGCAAAACGAGTTTAGTAGCCAGCAACGCATTTTCGGCCTGCCGGTTACACGCGTGCGCACCACTGTTTTCATTAAGCCATCGAAAATGTTTGCTTGGCTCAACGTCAAAGCGCCTTTGGGATCTGCGGCCACATCGCCTGCGTTTCTGTCCCTGTCGCCCTGCCCTGTCCTTTGTTACCCTTATTCGGTCATTTTCACTATGTGCGTTTTACATGTACACGAGAGTGTTTCATGATACTCTGTAAACACAGTAGAGAAAGCATAATGTCCATCTTTCCACGT
Organism: Tetramorium alpestre; assembly: GCA_021460005.1. Lineage (NCBI taxonomy): Eukaryota > Metazoa > Arthropoda > Insecta > Hymenoptera > Formicidae > Tetramorium > Tetramorium alpestre. Next base: position 457,563 of record JAJVSH010000091.1, read on the forward strand.
TGTTGAGCACGACTTAAGAATGATTGAAGAGATAAAAAATTTAACTAGCATTGTTTTCTTTGCTATATATTTAGTGTGATATTTTTTTAGCCGATATTTGACGATGTATCTGTCTTCTCTATTCAAATGTTTCTTTATTATCTGTATTAACTCCGTAACTCCGCGAATAGAGTTCTAAAAGACGAAACAGTCCAATTTAGAAACATACGGAGAAACCGAGTTGAATGTCTCTTTTAAAATTGTACAGTATTTTTAGCGCGATCTCTACATTGATATTGCATTTTCCGTCTCCATATAAATGCTACTTCAGAACGTGATTACATACTGTGAAATACACCGTAAATAAATCCCTTTCGAGTAGTCTCACCGGCTTGACCGGGATTTATAACGGGTACCGCGGAGCGCGTAATTATGTGGCGATATAATGAAGCGTATCCGGCGTGTATAGCTGGAACGATTCACGGCGTGGTGATAGGATAAGGAGAGTCCTTTCGTGCTCCGACTTAAAACTCATGAGAACTACCCTCATCCAATTAAGGTATCATCCTGCCTTCAGGTGCGGGCGTTTTCATCGCGATGGCGGCCGCAGAGGGGCAGGAAGACAGAGGGGACTCGAGAGGGCACTGAAAGGCGCCCGTGCGCGTAGAAATCTACAATAACGATCCCGCAAATCTTTGTTACGCTTTTAAGTCGTGAAAATTCTTCATTTAGTCGCGCAATTCCGTCTTACCCGTCAGGCGAATAGTTTAAAATAATTCCGTCGTGATCAAAGAGCGAGGCAACTTTCGTTCGGTCGATCGCGTGCCCTCGCGAAATAATTTATCCGGAAGCATGCATTTGTTGCTAAGACGTTCATGCCCGCGAGTTTCGAGACTTCATGCGAGTTTGCAGATAAGCGAAATCTCGCTCTACGAGATTAATTCTCGAGTGGTTTTAACTCTTTTGTTTGAAGGGAAAAAAGAGGGCGAAATTATAATGAAAACGACATTTAGCAGTAATAAAGAAGTATATTCTTCATTTGCAAAAATTAGCCGTTTCCATGTCGGTGAGTTATTACACTCGGGAAACGGATACTAATCAGCATTTGCGTGATGTAAGACGAAGAATTCGATCATCCAGTTCTCGTGCTGAAATTGCGCTTGCTTTCCGCGTGCTGCGCGCACATTACTTATCATTAGAGCATCTGCGCGGATTATCCGGGCTACACAAATATCTCCAAGGTATATAATTAGCAAGTTATACGCGTCGCCGGGAGCGCGGAGCCCTCGGAGCGATTAAATTCTGCAGGAGGTGTGAAAAGCTCGCTCTTAACGAAAGTCTAACTTAATATAAGCCACTGGCTGGCGGCCGGCTCTTTCTCTCCTTTCTTTCCGGGCGCCGCTATCTACCATCGCGCCCCGCTTCGCGTCTTATCTCTTTAATATTTCAAACCCTGAATTAATTCTCATTCTCTTATCGTATTTATTTTTCTCGTGCGTTCGATCCATGATTTTCCTCCAAGAGTGAGATCGTGTGCGAGGGAATTTGCCCAGAGGGAGAAGGGTATGTAGATCGTACAGGGAGAGGGGAGGGAGAAGGAGGAGGCAACTGCGCCAAGTAGGAGTCGATAGCAAGAAGGTCGATGGTGGTGGCGGCAGCGGCGGCGACGACGACGACGACGACGACGACGACGATGTTGGAGAGGAGAGGAAGCCGGGGCGCGCGAGCAACCAGGAGAACCACCCTCATAAATATTCACGATGAAATCTACCCCTCGATAATAACGGGCCTCGAAATATACGCGCGAAGCGCGATATCTGATAGGGGTAGCACCGCCCGGGCGACCGCGCCCCGCTTTAAACCCCTAGGGTGTATTAAGTACCAACGTAGAACGTTCCGCTTTCACTTAGGTCCCGTCCTGTGTACCATCGTGTAGCGCCGTGTTCTCCACCGGCGTTGTTTCCGATACCGCTGATTCGTGCAGTTTTCGTGCGACTGACGAAATCCCCGGTAATCGACGCGCGTGTATCGTTCCCGCGCATCCCGACACGCCGACCGACGCTCGGCCGGACCTGAGATTTACGATTCTATCTGTTCTGTCGTCGCGTTTCTATGAACGGTCAGCGGCTGTACGAGGGGAGAATTGATAATAATGTTCGTGGATTATTTGCGGACACAAACGCTATTCTTTTACCTGTCGCGGCTTCTCCCCAGGCGTGCCTCCCCCTTTCGTTTCTCCTTCAGTTCTCTTTTCCCTCGTCTCTTCGAATGTAGTAACGTCTTCTTTTCTTCTACTCAGTCTTTTACGTTTAACATTGACGAACTTTCTCCCGTTTCCCTTTTTATCTCAATTTATGCTGTTCCGTTCCCTCCATTGACAATGTTCGCTCTTTTGGGCGAGTATATCGTGTATCCGACCAGGAAATCGCCTTGGTTTCGTCAAAGTCGAATGCACCGGAGAAAATCGAAGTAACCCTTATAAAAAAAAGAGAAACGAAGGCGAAGCCCTGGGCGCTCCTAGAGGGCTCGCTTTCCTCCCGTAGCCTTTGTACTTGTCATCTTGATTCGATTCCTGCGTTCTTTTCCAGGAAACGGACCGCGGATAAAAATCCCCTTTGACGAGATATTGCAGGAAACGTTACATCGCGCTACACTGACGTTAAACAAAATCTGCACCCACACGAGAACGCTGTTGAGAAACGACTGCGCATGTTTAGCACTCGTACAGCTAGAAGAGCTCGTACACATAGTTTCATAAAGCCAATTATAAATTTTACTCAACGTAAATAATGTGATGAATCTTGTGTTAGAAGAGCACATTGTCAATTTTGCGTAACTTGTATATTACAAATATGATTTATATTCTTATTATCCGTCCTTTATCCGTCGAAAATTCACGTGGTTGAAGCTCTTTATTTGAAATCTCTCGTGATTGTTGCGACATTATTTCCCTTTACTCTAATTCGATTTGCCCTCTGCCCGTGGATGTATGAACAAAATACAATATATATCCAATTCGAATAACTTCGTATTTCCTTTTCGATATTCTCTTCATCCGCACGCGCGCGCGCGCTCGCGTATGTGCGTGCGTATCTCGTGTGTGGTGTGCCGGTCGATATTATCGGCGCGAACTCGCATCTTTCCACTATCCCAGTCACCATGTCCGTCCGGAAATCCAACCTCGTTCGCTCCACTTCTGTCTGGTCGCTGCGTCCAAATGAGATTTTCCATCGACCAACCAGCGCACTCCTTCTCTGCGCTTCTGCCTCGCGGGAAAGAAATATTTCGCTCTGACATAAAGACGCGCTCCTCAAGGAGCGACAAGACCTCGTCTGACGTCGCAGGAGAATACATATACTCCTGTAACTGAAACCGCTCCGCTTTTAGAATTCCATTTCCATTGCACGCGCAATGTCCCCACTCATGGTGCTCTCACGTTACGTTCTCGCCATTATCGTCTCCTTTCTCGCAGGCAATTGAAAAGTATTTTATGCCGCGCTTCCCTTAAAGAAATAGCCGTTCTGCAAATTATAATTGAAGAACAGATTTCCAACAGCGTTTAAGTCAATTTGTGGCGAAATTGAAGACAAACAGTTTTCACAAGAGTCAAAAAAAGTTCTTGAATATTTCAATTAACGTAAAAAGAAGCGGAAGAAGATGCGAAGAAAAGTACGGGAGCTCGTGTCAGTAATAGCGTACGTGATTACATGAAGAATGTGTGTGGAATTTCAGTATACATATGCTAGAGTCCTCCGACTCTCCTTTCTATTCTCTCTTGTCCCTTATTTCTGCGCGTGCTAAAGCATCTTTTATTCTTGATCTCATTACGCATGCAGAGCTCTCGGAATAGTTTTCATTCTTTTCATCTTGTTTCTCTCGTATAAGGTTGGTTTAGCATTTCATATACAATACTTCCAAAAACGGTTTAGCTATCAATATGTTCATTTACCTTCGTGAATATTGATAATATTACAAACAATATATGTACATTAAGCATTCCCTATTATATGGAGGACAGATTAACGAATAATAATATAATATGTCTATTGATCCTAGTAATTGTTCAATATAATTTTCAATTAATTCCAGCGAGATTACTGGCGTATTTTGTATGGCTGGATTTCATTGTTATATACGAGAAATACGTTATATTTCGAACATTCCAGAAAATATGAGAAGCAAATATAAAATGGAAGATTTAAATGAAAATGATCTGTAAAACTATTGCGACTCTTATTACATAAAAGATTGAGCTATTAATAATATTTCAGATGTTCTATTAATAGCAGATGTTACGTGAGAATGGACAAACTTTTTTTCTTCGTTAACAGTTGAGAAGAGTCCGCGAAGTGCGCTAATTGGTCTGATTCCGTTTGTTATACGGGGGGGAGGGGGAGGGAGGGGGCAGAAAAAAATGTGTGCCATTTGCGGAACGTGTAGGCACCAGCCTAGTAACTTACTCCACGAAAGTTTTAAATTTACACAACTTGGCAAACTTCTAAACCTTCCGAAAGTTTGGAGGGGGCAACTTTTGCGGGCATAAAATACCAGCCGGAAAGTTGCCGGCTAAAAGAATATTTCGCAATATCTTAAGGAATTCCACGTTCGCATATCGCGTGCCGCGCGACGTCTCTTTGGCGTCTACTCACGCGGCAAGTTTACATCGGATCCTTTTTACGGACCGCGCGTTATCTGGAATATCGTTTCCGTTAAAGCCGGACGTATTTCGAGAACAACCGATGCATTCCGGTTTCGGTGGAGACGACGAGCAGCTGCGAGAGCAGCCGTGGGAGGGAGAGCTGGTCAGAATCCCACTGTGGAATCCACGTATGCAGCGACGCAAAAAACGGCGGTTCGCTTCCTGGCACGAAGATCGACAAAACGCGAAACAGACGACGGCGAGGATGCCGCGGCAGGAACTAAAGCCGGATCCTTCTTGCTGATACCTTCGCCAGGGCGGTCGCATTACTGGCGGTCGACAAAACCACCGTCTGTCACAGTAAATACTCACCGTATGCATACCAGGGCATCTTGCGAATCCTCCCATTGCAAACTGCTCGCGGGTATCCGCCGCTAGGACGAATTACTTATCCATTTCACGAGCTTGGAATTTTCAATCGCCGAATTCAATTTAATCGTCTTGCACACCCGAGAGAGCATCCTATAGTTACTTTACCTTTTTCTATGGAACACATAGTTTCCTAGAAAATCATTCTTGAAATTGAGCACCTACATTGTCAGCCAATTTCAGAAAAGAGAACATGAAATTCTTTCACAATTTATATCTTTTTAGTTTTTTTAAAACGTTATGCACAAGAAATTTTAATGAGTATGAAAAATAAAAAAATATAAAGACTTTATATGAAAAATGCATGATATCTGAGATCCTTTCGCTCGTACAATAAAATTTTTTATATCATATCATTTTGTATCAATCAAGATTAAAACTGGATTTTATACAAATGTATAAAAAAAAGAGTACGTTTTAAAATTATATTATACTGAAAAGTTTTACAAGGCAAGCACAATTGATTGAAATAGGAATACGCGATACAATAACCTCTTTACGTAACGAGATAGGTAACGAATATCTTGGGCGCGTTTAAGTTAATAGAACGTTATAAAGGAGAGAAAGGAAAAAAAAAGTCGCATTTGAACTTTATCGCGACGGGATTTTCTGTCTACCCAGAACTATCGACGGTTCTCAATTTTGCGGGGCGGAGCAGCGACAAGCACGATCCGGTCTTCGCGAAGAATCAGAAAAGTCGCACCACCTCGAAGAACTTCCGGTAAAACTTCGCGAAAATTACCTAGAGATCGAGCGTGTTCATGGTAGCGGAAAAGGGAACGCCGTGGCGATCTTTTTTCCCGTGGAACTTTTCTTCCATTGATTACGGCGTGCCGATGTCGCGGGCGTTGTAACTTCGTCGCTTTCTTGTTAAAAGGGTCTTCAAATATTTTATTGTGAGAAGCGCGAAAACCTCTGCAGGAATGAAAGAGGACTTATTTGTTTGCGGAATTACGATGAAATTCGATTTATCGCGAATGATAACAGTCGTGCTGCTTTGGAAAAAAAGGCTATTATACTTACACGAAGAATTTTTTATTATCATACACACACACACACACGCACACACGCACACACACACACACATTTAGCAATATAATATAATATTTATATCTCGAGTCTTCATCTTAAAGCTGAAGGCAATGACGCGACACGCAAGAAATTGGCTTGCAATTGATATCGTGGCTACGTGGACTAAATTCCACTGTGTATCACAACACCGCAGAAAAAACCTCGATGCATCGAGATCCATAAGCACGATTCGACCGCCACCCCTAACCGAGCTCAGCCCCGGTCTACCTACGTGCCGGTTTACTATCGGCTCGCGCAACCTCGCTCTCAGTTACCTTCACGTTCGCTCCCTCGTACATATCCTTCTACCACACACACATACACACACATACACAACTCTGGCAATCGGCGGCGAAAGTCCCCGCAGAGTGGTGCATACGAGAGCGAGCACAATGTTCGTAATGTTTCCTACACCGGAGATGGTATCGGGAAAGCATAGCACACGTAAACGGGATAACGTATAGTTATTTGTGTGTAATAGTGATCGATAATTATCAAAATAAAACTTAATTTTATTCAGATTAACGAACCTGAGACGAAGAAAGCGTCTAAATGTGTCGTCAAAAGATTAAAAAAAATTCAATTTATAAATGGAGCATCGAAATTAGATGTTTTGAATGAAATACTAATAATTAGAATGTAGAATGAGTCTTTTTTAGGGAATTCTTGCATTCAACAAGTAATTTTTATTTTTGCGTTTTTAAATATTATCTATAATATATTCTTTAATCTTATATACATTTTTTAAGACAGGTACTTACAAATTATAACATTCCAAGTCTTATTTTATTAATTTTATTTCTTTACTTATATTAAATTTTTGTATCTTGTTTTAAGCATCTAACTGATTAGCTGAAATATGATCTAGATATATAACGCGCAATGTGTGTGTGTATATAGCAAATAGTACAATAACATATACACTACAGATATGTACCAACATATATACTATACAAGTAGTATAGTAAAGGATAGGAACGAGTATACTTAGTATAGTTTAATAGATACGGATAATCGAAATGTCCAATAGTCCTCAGACTCTCGATTTACGGGCGAGCAAGTTTCTACAAAACATCACGTTTCCACATCCTTCCGCACAAGCTTAACTTCTTTCCTTTCCCGTTGCCGCTTCGTCTCATAATATCCGAGAGAGGAAGAGAGACCTTATTCCCTCATCCGTGCCTCCAAGATAAACCATCTATTCGCTGGATCGCTTCCCCGATTTCAGGTAACGTGGCGCGATGTTGACGCAAGACAACGACGTACTGCAACAACAAAACTTTGAGTACACACAGCATCGTGAACGCGCGCGACGCGAAATAACTCGGGAACTTTTAAATAACCTACTCGGAAAAGTGTAAAATAACATATTCGTTGCTTTTAGACGCAGGAATGCACGTCGCACCGTTTTCACATCTCGTGCAAATACGAATTTCTACGATCGTAATATTGACCGGCGATGAAGTCATATGCTGATTGCGGCATTATTATTCGAGTACCGAGCTTACTTTTATTTATTCTGGAAGTGGAGGCAAGGCGGAGTAACCTACAACAAGTTTGTAGTAGTAACAAGTATTGTTTCTTGCGCCACTTTTGCGGTTTGTGCGTCAATAAAGCTACACTTCCGCACGGGAAAGCTTAAGCAAATAAACATTAAATGCACCGTTTAAACAGAGAATTGCCGGAGGCAGAGGTCCGCAGTCTCTCTTTCTCTCTCAGTCTTTTTTCCCTCCTCGATTTCGAGGAGCTGCTCATCGTCTGCCTAGAAAAAGAGAAATCTACCCCGCCGCGCGCCTCGACTGGCGGAGTTTTATCGCGCCGTAAGACGAAATTACGTGTCGGAGAACGTTATAAAATCGCGGTGAAATCGCGAGAAGAGAGCCGTAAAGAAAAATCGATGGCACGTTCGCGGATTCTACCGTCTCGTCCCAATCATTGACGGAGATTCGATACCGTCTTCGATATCGGATCTGTTGCGCAATCTACGGTTAATTAAGATCGTAGATTCGTTCACGCAGCTAACCGTAACACGGCGGAGACTAACTTCGCCCCCTTCCAAGGGGGCGGACGGTAATCTCCAGTTGCATTCTTCGAGAACATTGCCCCCGAGAACGACGAATGCGGCCAGCGACGTTCTCTCTCTCTCTCTCTCTCCCGTGATCTCGAAAATCGTATTTCTGGTATCTATACCGAAGCAAGCAAGCGGCTGTATCGCCGGGTTCGAGAAGCCATACCCGACCATTCGTCGCTGGAAGCAGCAGCGAGATACCACGCGATGGACGGATCGAGCTGGCTTCGAGAGCGCGGAGCGGAGCGAAGCGAGCGCGAGGACCGATGTTCATTTCATGGGCCGTCACGTCGTATCAGTCCAATGGCGCAAGGTGTGATTTTTCCCAGGGAATTTCGGTCTGTTTAATAGAGATCCCATATCCCGATCCGACCGGCCTGCCGGGTTTGAGTTACGCCAACGTCCACCGCCACACCTCATCCTCCCCTTTCCCGCACAATTCTCACACTAGTGAGTCGCTCTTCCCTACCTTCGGTTCTTTACTCTTTCGATCTGGTCCCCCCCCCCTCTCTCTCTCTCTCTCTTTCCCGCTGTATGTGTGCTTCATTCCATCATTATGTCTCGTTCATCGTATTCGTTCTGCTCGGCGCACCTCCATTTCGTCTTCCACGTCGTTATCCTTTCTATCTCGCGTTCTCCTTCACAAAACTCTTCTTCCTCTTCGTCGTCTCGCAAGGAGTACGTTTATCTCTTTCAGTTCATTATAGGTTACAGCATTGATAAATATTGAGCTCTGTCCGTCTACCTTTTATTGCGCGTTTTGTTTGACTGAATAGGAATTAACTGAAGGCGTACTATTTGTTTGCAAAGGAAATCCACTTGTGAATGTTTTACGTTGAAAACATACATGTAAGCATTGAAATTAAAATTAATGCGTTTACAACAAGAAATTGTGCAAGCTGCGTGATTTTTATTTAACATGGCGAAACGGTACCGATTTGGATACACATTTCTTCTGGACATTCGTTCTCAAAGTTCGTTTTCGCGTAGTATCCGAGAGCGAAAAAGTAAAACCGGCGTGGCATTAGCGAGTCCCGAGATTTGTTAAATGCTGAAGGCACTCCGCGAGAAACTCCGCTACGATTTAGACGTCAGGACGAGAGCGGAAACCACTTTCCGACCACGAAACGTAGCCCATTCTAGTGTTATTTTTCTTGCTCTTGTTTCGACCGCGGACGTTTCGCTGCGAGTGTGGGATCGCCTCAAAGATAAATGACTTTTGTATTACCTTTATCATCGTTTTGGTCTAGAAAGACTTTGGTTGAGGAAACCAAAAGTCAATGGAAACTTTTGAAATCACATTAACGATGTATAAAAATAAATATTATACATCTTCAATATTATCGAGAGGAAAAATGATATTTATTTTATATATGAGATATATGAGAGGATTAAAAGACACTTTAAAATTTATTATTCAGGACCGATAAGCTTAATGAGTGGCTTCCTCCCGGCACTCGTCGTGCGATTATGTCTCAATTATTTCATGTCCGGCGCTTCGCGGATATTCGAGGGCATTGTCGCGTAACGCTTGACAGCAGCACAAAGCTATTGTTTTCATGACGACCACGCGATACCGCCATAATTAACTGGCTCATCGTCAATCGAGTGGCGCAAGCGCGTGTGCACACACATATTTAGGTCTATTTCACGGTGCAATTTCGCTGCCTCTCAACGTTACGCCATACTCGTGTAATGGCCATAATTTCCTTGCGTGGCCGATTAAACGATCGATTCAGTTTTCTTGCCAAATTATCGCCGGTTGTTTACGACCGTAAGCAAGTCGCCTTGCTGCCTGACGGAATATTTCGCCGCGGTTTAAAATGCCGTGCAAGGAAACGTGTGCTCGTTCTCGCGCAAGTGGACCAACTGAAAAACAGAATATTTGGACCGACGCTGAAAAGTCCAAACCAAATGAACAAAAGCAGCGTGAAAAACTCAAACTAAATGAACGGCTTCTAGCTGAGTTCGCGAAAACTTTCGCCGTGAAAACAACAATCGTTTAGGAGAAAAAACGCTGAACTCGTAGGAAAACAAAAAAGAGAGAGAGAGAGAGAGAGAAAGCTGGCCTGCGTTGTAACTCTCCTCGTGAAGGATGATGAGCTTTTTAAACAAAGCGACCGGTCGTTCTCTCTCTTCAGAGGAGAAAGAAATCAAGTAGTTTGTAAAATCGGTAAACTGGCGATAACGAATCGTCCAGGAGAGAAATCACGTACATCGAAAGGTTCATTTATGGCTTAGTAAAAGTCGAGATAATACGAAAGATTCTTCTAATTGTTGTCAAATTTCAAAATTGGCGTCTACTCGATCATTTTGGGAACCAAAAGTTCGCGTTTCATAGGTTTTACCACGCGCATCTATCGCCTCTCTCTCTCTCTCTCTCTCTCTCTCTCTCTCTCTCTCTCTCTCTCTCTCTCTCTCTCTCTCGTCGTAGACCCGATTCGTTGGTAAGCATCCATTGGCAAAAGAGACGATGTGGTTAGGAGGTGAGTGGCGGTACGATGATCCTGGTAAAGTTCTCAGTGTGCGAGCACGTTTAACACACTTTGAACCAGGCGCGGAATTCAAGTGCGGAAAGTACAATTGCGGCGGCAGTGGCGGTGGCAGCAGCTCTCGCTCCATCAAGTATTAAAACTTCTCAAATCGACGCCGCAGTAAAAAGAGAAGAAGAATTTCCGACACCTGCGAGATTCTATGCCATTACGCCCGCGCTTCTCCCTCGTTCTCTTTCGTGCGCGAAACCAGCCCCCTTCTATCGCGTTCCTTGCCGCGCGCGCGCCCCTCGTTCGCGGATCGTTCCCCGTACAACTTGCGTCGGACCTTATTCTCCCCCTCTCGTACCGGCGCTTGTATTACACAATCAAATCTAAGAGGCGTCGCTTTCTGCAATCACGTAAACCTTTCGTAGAAACGACGTGACTTTGGCCGCACGCTATTTCTTATACCGTGATGGCTACCATTTAACGACGATATATATGCCTTCTGCACTCCTGCGAAATTACTTCGTCACGCCGGCTAATTTCTTTGTATTTTGTCGGATACATGGGCGCGCCTATATTTTCGCGAAAAAATATTTTTCCCCTCAAAACTTTGCTATTTATCTTGTTGCGTGACGCTTTGTCACCATGTCAGTTTTTATATCGATCTTCAAACATCAAAGGAAAGACACTGGGAATTCACATGTTCTTACGAATGGAAAGTTTGTCTCATTACTCTAATACAATTTCGTTCGCATTTTCTTCGCACATTTGCTGTTAAATGCAGCTATTTTGTTTTTATTTTATATGGATATTGAACGTTATTTTAATAACGTGACATTACCGCGCGCTCGAATTACCATCGCTTAAAAATTTACGAGAAGCTGTATATAGTAATGGGGAGAAGTGAAATTGCATGTTGGCAACAAAAAGTCCGCATTCGAGATAATGCGGACAACAATCTAGGAGAGCCGTACCGTAAAACTTGCCGCTGACCAGCCCTCTCGTAGCTATTCTATACGTATAATGAGGTGAAGTCGAGGTTTCATTGGTCTTCCTTTTTGATTCAGTGCGCCGTAGCGCTGGTTAGACTTGAATTCCGATAGCTTAGCTCTGGCTGACTGCCCTTTCACGGCTGATGTGCCAGAAGAATACGAAAGAGACGCTGAACGAGAATTGGAGAACGCGAGAGAAGAAAAAAATGGAGCGAGAAGGAGAGAAGAGAGAAGGAGAGAAAAGCTTCCCCGTAACCACGAAGACACTCACCGGAATGCCGAGAGGCAGTGTCGCCCGTCGCAGAGTCGCATTACAATAATTGAATTGCATAGGACACGCGGGTCTTCCCACCTTCAAAGAATGCAAGAAAATAGCTAGAAAGCTTCTCTCGCGGGGAACGAGATGGCTTCCGGAGAAAGAGGTGGGTCTCCGCGTCACGAGAGCCCGAAAGGGGTGGTTGCGTCGCCGTTTGCGTCGGAGTTCGAAAGCGGACACGGGCGAGAGAGAGAGAGAGAGAGAGAGAGAGAGAGAGAGAGAGAGAGAGAGAGAGAGAGAGGGTTGGAAAGGGAAGGAGGGCCGTTGGAAAATCAATAGAAGCGTTCGTACGTCGCGTGCAGTTAAGTGACTAAGAAATTAATATCTTGATGAGGTCGGACCTCGGCTGCTCGTCGGGCTGAGGGCTTAAAAAGGTGGAGGTATAATGGGGCAATAATAACAGCAATGTTTGCCCTCTCTCTCTCTCTCTCTCTCTCACTCACTCACTCACTCACTCACTGTATCTTGAGAAAATAGGCTCTTTCTTCCATGTTCGTGAGCTCAAGGCCAATTCTCGTGTGCCTTGCGGTCGTACGTTTCTTTCGGTTCCGTTTTGCAAAAGTGGGACGTGGGACGACAAAAAAGGCGCTGGTAAGACGAGATGAACGCCTGCAGAAAAACCAACATAGCTGACGTTAGCGCCCATAAATTATTTTTCAAGGTATTATTAAGGTTCGCGAAGTCTTGCGTGGTTTCTATCGTGCGCGCTTCGAGATGCTGGCTTGGTCCTGCGACCTGCGGTGATTGGGGTACTCGTAAAAAAAGAAGAAAATTTTTATCGCGTTATCTGTTCACGTGCAAAAGTCACATCGAAATCGATGTTGGATATTTTTCTATTTCTTTTGAAGCGGAACATGTTACGTTTAACGGGGGATATTTCCACAAACGATATTGTCTCGAGGAAAGATCCGTGACTCCACCTACAGTCGGTTGATTCTGGTTGGGATACCACGAACAAATAAAAAAGGCGACGGACAGCACGGCTCTCGGAAGTCGTAGGAACGTCCGGTCGGCAAGGCGGTACTAGACTGAGGTCACGAGATTCGATCTACGAAACGGAGCATGGAGCTCGAATAGCGATTGAAAAATGGTAGCAGTCGCCGTGGTAGAGAACGAGTGCGACAAGAAGGAGAGTTCGGAGAACGCCGAAACTACCTCGTGGAAATTGTCTCAGGACGAGGTCGCGCAGTCGAAGCGCGGCTAGAGGAAGTCGGATGAAAATAGGAAGGAACGTCCCTTGCCCTCAGGTTCTTCGGCCACCCGTCCCGACGCGATATCGCGGTGATTGTCTCGACGACCGTTCCGACGTGCTATGTGCAATGTGCAGAGCGAAGGGGGGGGGGGGAGTGATCCGGGAATGGAAGGGGACAAAAAGCCGGGAACTTGCCCGGATCGGTAGCGCGTCGTAACGCGAGACACCCGCAATTTACTGGCAATCAGCGGCGTGAGTGTTTTGTGGCCGTCCAGGGAGACGAGCCGGATGCACCGTTTATTCCTCGTTGTCATAGAAGAATTATAAGTCCTCGGGCGCGCACCAGCTTGCCCTCCCTCTCTCTCTCTCTCCCCCTCCCCCCTACGTTTCACCCCCGCGGAACACCGGGCTCAGAGAAGCCCGGTGGAGCAGGATCACTACGTGGCGCGCGTGATAAACACACGCCTCGGATTACGATTTCGAAAAATCGCCCCGCGACGCTGGTTTGTGCGCACGCTGGCTTCATGCGCGCGTCGACGATTTATGGTCGGTATGGCGAGAGTTTAAAAAAGAACGGGGGTGCGGTTCGATGGCGGCTTTGTACGATGATTAAAAAGAGTTGTTTACTGACGCAAACGCGCTACTGTTTGCCAGATAAAAAGAGAGGGAGGGAACAAGAGATAGCAGAAACAGCCTGTGACGATTTAATCAACGTGCGTCGGTGACTCTCGACAGTACTCGCTGTACTATGTTTCAAAGCGACATCGGCACGGCGTATTTGCCAGCTCGGAATGATACTGCTAATCATTGATGTAATAATTGCTGCCATAATCGGTGGAAGTAAACGCCGCGACGTGAGATCTATCTATCGGATAAATGGCCAGTCGAGCATGGCCTGAAACGGGCTCCGCTAGCGTTTAGGAAATTATCGGTCGGTTTTATCATCGTATATTTAGGAAATAACACCCGGAGAGCCCGGTGCTATTTTAAAGTCCCATAAAGTATGAAAAGGCTCTAGCGAATCCGCTTGATTTGATGCTCCGACGTGCAAATCCAACAATCCGTTTTCATTCGGCCGTCGCTGGTTTTTGCTGCATTTTGGCATTTATCGATATCGCTATGGTACGATTCACGGTGCCGCGATATAAAATAGTGCACGATGAACTATGATATATCGGAATACGTACGCCGTCTGGCGTGAGAGAGGTGCGCTGGCTTTAAAATTATATCGCGGCCTTTCGAGAGCAGCTCCCTCGATTCGCGAGATTTCGATTGTCACGTCGACAAACAACGTCCGCGCGGCGCACGAATACCTACACGAACGAGACGTGAAACAAGGAAGGGCCCGCGGAAAAGTGATTGGCGTATTGTCGCGGAACTTTTAATATCCTTCACCTTGTTTCCGATACGCCACGTCGTCGTCCGCCGCGAGGGTGACTGACTCTTATATTTCCCAACCCTCTTTTCCACCTTCGGTACCACGTCGTCCCTGTCCTCCGACGCGCATACTTCCTTCCTTCCCGTCCTGGTGACGTGCCGCGCACACCTTCGCATCTCCGCAGCCCATATTTTTCCGAATCCCGCTGTGCCACCCAAGGGACACGGGTATCTCTCGCAGTCGCGTTCGCCCATCCCACCATATACTACGTCGAGCAAACTCACCGTGATGAAAAGTGCATTCCGATATTTATGCATCGGGATTTATGTGACGGGATTATGTGTACGTTGCGCGGATCGCGTGTCGTATCGTCGCCAAGTAGCGTCGCAGAGACAGAAGTGACACTTTCGTTCGAAACACCCGTCTATAATGACCAAAAGCTTTAGTCCGCAAGTAATGTTGGAGAATCACGTTTATCCAATTAGGGCGACTAACAATAGATCCAGCCATATTACCGCGAGTATGATTAATTAAATAGCGAACAGTGTAAACTGTCACGTTCTCTACGTCCAATGACTGTCGTGCTGTCCGATAATTCTACGATAAATGTATGAATAATTATGATAGAGAGTCTATTTTAAAATAGATATTATAGTATTCAGCATTTTTTAATTATTTATAATCAGAAAGCTATATCTGCTCTTTGCATTTAATTAAATCGTGAAATCGCGACTAAATATATAGGTAGTAAATATATATATAGACTATCAGTTTCCCTGTGATAATTTAGGAGCTCTTGAAATCTTTTTCTCAGAAACGTAGTTATTTACATCACCAGATCGGCCTAAAATATTCAGAGACAAGCAATGTATCAATCACACGATGAAGGGCGTATCAATAATGAGATATCAAGTGACTTCGAAACATTTTCCTCGCCGCTACTCCCTACTCTTTCTCAGTTTTGCTCTTCCACCATTGGGGCTGGAGACACCTGCCTTATAAATGGCAGCATTATGCCCCGTCCAGCACTCTCACCGGCGCTATTGATAGTCGTCAAGGGGGGAGGAGGGGATGGTGAGTTGCGCTTCAGCTTTCAATATTTCAAACACTTATCGTTCGCGGCTGTGTGCGGCTCGAGGGGTTGATGGAGAGTAGGGAACAGCAGGAAACGAGTGGGTCCTGTCTTCCTGGTTGGTTCGCGGATTCGAGCTTGGCGGCTGTGCCACCTTCCCACCTTCATCCGGTATAATAGTCGCATTTATATCATCTCTGCCCGACGGTTTTGACTTTATAATTTAATGCGGAAGGCCCTCGAGCCACCCTCGTGCCCATCCACCGCCATCGTCCAGACTGGAAAGGGTTGCGCGCTAGTATCAAGTATCTTCCCGGTGCTACTAGTGCGGTGAATTATGTGAAACGTATCTGATTTTCTGCCACGATGCCGGACTCCTGCACCGGCGAAATGATACACTTCCTTCGACCGATAGTCCACCGATTTTGCTGTACCATCCTCGGAATATATCATCCGTATCCGTGGGAGGTGGATGAGATCGGAATAAGTTTCAACCTCCGTATATACGTCGGTCGGAATTGATTTCGAATATGTTGGATAGTGTGGGCGGCTCTCCGACGTGATAGAGTTAACCAAGCAAGTATCTCTCGCAGCGTATTTCGTTATTACCCTCGCGCGCGTTTGGAAAATTGCTAAAGGAAATAGGAAGGCAAATAAACGATAGTTTCGCTATCGAGACACGAAGCTATTAACCGTGGAAGGTACCAGTGAAACATGAGTGAAACTTACAAGGGGAGTTTTCGTGACATGCGACTTGAAGCTTTTTTCCCTCTTTTACGAGTATGAAACAATTGAACGATGCAGTTAGCTGAGTAAGTGAGAAAAGACACGCTTCTTAAGCATTACTAGAAAAAGGAAATTCGAACGCAAAGTTTTTTTTCACGTATTTATTTTTTAACATACGCTACTTTGATAAACTAATGTTTAAACATTTATGGAACATGATGTTGTCAACAAGTTTATAAATTAACGTATAAATAACGTAAAACGTATAACGTATAAATTTGTCTTTTTAGTTTATAAGAAAATCGTGAAATTTTGAATTAACTTTTTATAATCTGAAAATTTTATTTCAGGAATAAATTTTCTCAATTTAATGCATTTTCTCCTACATTATTTTTAATTTACCGGCTTTGAGGTCATAAATACAAGTATCTTCCGTGGCGAAATGACTCTTTTTTTCGATTTACTTCACGTCGTTTTGCGAGAAATAGTACTTGGTTATTAGTCCATAGATCGTATGTCGAAGATGGCTCGCGCGAAAGCCCAATACAAAGGAAGCTCTCATGGTTGCGCATCGTGGATCTTCCGTTACGAGCCGACCGTGCAGAGAGATACGGTGTATTAAATGGCCAGGTGCAATAGGCGAGCGTTATAGCAGAACGTTAGAATGGAATATTGCCACTATGACCTAACGCGCTAGTAGGTAGTCGAGTCAGGCGGCGCTTCTCCCCGGCACAATAGCCTCATGAAGCATGGATAGAGTCGGAAAAATATGTTCGCATCGATCCGTAAGGTGCACGCCCTGTCAGTACCTTAAATCTTGCCGCGCACCGAGAAAATATATCCGCGAACGCGGTGATTGATTCCTTCGGAGAGGTCCGTTCCGCTCGCGGGGGCCTCGCGCGCACGCGTCTCGCCCGCGCGCTACTCGGCGAACGCCGA
The DNA here is from genome assembly GCA_021460005.1 of Tetramorium alpestre. Classification (NCBI taxonomy): domain Eukaryota; kingdom Metazoa; phylum Arthropoda; class Insecta; order Hymenoptera; family Formicidae; genus Tetramorium; species Tetramorium alpestre. Next base: position 474,844 of record JAJVSH010000091.1, read on the forward strand.
TCCCGGCTTCGTATTTTATTATGCATCGCGAAGCTCACGCCATGTGTCAAGCTTCCGCTGTAAATGCGTACATATCCCTGCCGTAGAACGTATACGGCAAAACGCGCGATATTGTACATCCGCAAGAATTCTATTCGCGCGGTCGCGACGGCGTTCCGGCGAAATATATCTTTTTTGATTCTCTTTGCCTTCTTCACTGACACTCGGAGGCAAGAAAATATCCTGTGGAATATCACGCGCGCTTGTGTAACAGGAGCCGTCTAGAGTGCTCGTCACGCGAACGCCACTCGCTCGTCTTACGTCAGAGCCGGTTTTCAAAAACGTCGATCGGGTATGTCGGAGATGCGACACCACGACGTGGGAGAGCTACCCGGGAGGGAGACGGAGTTTATGACAACGAATTCCTTGGTGACTCGATCACTCGGCGATGGAACTCGATCGGGATTTGTCGGCGAGCGAGGACGACTTTTCCTGAAACTATGCATCTCCCTCTCTCACGTTCGCTCGCGTTCTGTAGAAATAAAATTTGTTTGAAAACATACAATGCAATTGCAATTGCGTCAAGTGTATTCATAATGTAATCATAATGTAGATCCGAGTTCAAACTCCATGTTAATATTTAGAAAATTAATATTAATATTTTTGGCGAATAGAAAAAAAAACAGTAATTAAGCTACGTAATCGTTTACTACCACTTGAATATTTAATAATATTTTATTCGATACTTACATAAATGAACATTTAATAAATTAATTAACAATTTAATTAAAATACATTTTGATACAATTCATATTTTGATACAATTTATTTTATATTATATATAAAATTTTTAATAAAATTAAATTTTAAAGACTGAAAATATTAAATGCATGAGAAAATAATTTTGTACGCGAATCAAGTAAATATGACGTATGTATATTGTATTTGAAATAATTGATGCAAAAAGCGTCTATCTATGATTCTGTAACATAATAATAAATATTGTATTTCGGAATTACGGGTAAAATTTCACACAATCGAAATGAACCCGGTAGTGATTGTGAAGTGCACTCTTTAAGTATTCATTACGCGCGTTTATCGAAAATAGATGATTCAAAGTGAATACTGTAGACTTAAATCTTGAAACGTCGAGATGGCGGACGATCCTAATAAATGTCCAGCGGGAGTTAGGAGCCGCCTATTATACGGTGGGTCACCGGGGAACCACAAATGTGTCACATCGCTTGTCTCTTGACGTCGGTCGCGATGTACCGCCATACCGGCAACCCTCTCGGTCGTACAAGTTCAATCCTCTTTGTTTGTGTCCCTCCGCTTACTCGACATAACACTTTCTACAAGCGATGGACGAACATCCGCATCGTATTGAACATGAGCGTGCGCACGCGGTTTAATAGCTATGCTCCGCGTTTGAATAGTTAATGGCCGCTAATATGCGGAATTAACTGGCTCTTCATGCCAACGTTCCCGCGTTTACTATCTCATCAAAGACTCGTTCCGGGAGGGATGTCCCACATTCGCATTCTGTTTAAACCGCTCGATCGATTAGAAAGAAACGCATTAATTAACAATGTTTCTCTTGCTATCGCGCAACGCGTACGTCACGTTGCGAACTAACAGATAAATTTCGACGTTTAATAATATAAAAACAGCCAATGTTAACTAGAAAAATGTATGAAAGAACATAACGAAACAACACACCGGCTGTTGTCCCTGGGGAATAGGTAATGCACGTCGTTAATTTATCACGTTGGGTGGAAGGTACACATTTATATGAATTCGCGGATCAACTTGCGCACGCGATGCCGCAATAGTAGGAGAACAACGACGGTGGGTAATCCTTCGGCCAATCTTCATATCCGTTATACCAACGCGTTGTACCTCCAGCATGTGGAGTAGATCCGCGCACACAAACATGCATACATACACACATACATGCATGTGTATATGTGTATCAAGGGTGTAAGGCGCCTCCGTTGAAACGGGACCCGGCACGGCGTTCGCCGTCCCAGTAGCCACATCACAGTGCATTACCGAGTGCGATGCGGATGCGGAGGCAGTTTAGTTTGCCTTCGTACAACGCCGCTCGTTCTACTGGCTACATCGGTCGGCGTAATGCCGCTTTGTACTACTCCGCGACGATGCCGATAGCGATGCACTGCCCCAGCCGAGCTTTGCCGCCGGCGGTCAACGGTCCTGCAAGCTCGGATCTTTGCACACATATACCGGTGGCGAGTGCAACAAACGACCAGTTCGATCCCGTTCTATTAAACCTGTGCGCCTTCTGCGCGCGGCTAACGGGGTGAACGAGCTCGTCGGAGATGCTCGTTTTCAAGAAGCGAGAAAGCTCTTCGCACACTTCTTCCCGCTCTCTTTTTTTTCTTTCTCTCTTTCTCTTTCTCTCGCCAAATGGAAAAAATGGTAATGGACTAACGACGATACCGTAAACATAAATGGGAATGTCGCGCGTAATTACTAAGTCCAATTACTCTGTGCCCTATATCGATATGCTTAATGTCGATCGAATTCTCAAAATGACTTGTTACTTAGCCTTAGATCATAAAACATTGTTATAGGAAAAGTATATGAATTGTTAATCTATAAGTGAAAGCATAAAAATTAAGTCCGCATCCATCATCGCAAATAATAAACATTACAAGTAAAAAAGATATCGGAAATGTAAAGAATTTGATGTTTTTTTTTATTTATTTAAATTTATATCAGAATTTATATTCAGGAGGAGATAATTTACACAAACGATTTTAAAAATCCTGCGTTTTCCTTTTTTTCCTTTTTTCTACGAGCTTTCTAAAATTCTTGGTCATTCGCTCTGATTTTATCTGTGTAAGTTCGTGATATAATTCTTGATTGGTAAAGTCGATGTACTGACATTAAATATAGTTTAAGGGCCGGCGCAAAATCCCTGAAAACATTCATATCACTTAACGCTTGAGCCTCCCACGCCCCTTCGGAAGGAACGACTGGCGAAGCCCCCATCGTCGTCTCTCTCTAAAGTCTTTCAAGAGAGAAATCTCGACTGTCCACTCGAACGACTGAAGAATTAATTCACATTTATATCTGTAAAACCGTATTGGCTGAATCAGATCATTAGGTTGACACATTGATTATATCACAAAAAATATCGATTTCAGATTGCAGTTCGAATGGAGTCTTCTGCATTTCGAGCAGTTGATAATTAGATGCTAAAAGTTGCAAAGATTTTAATAGTGTTGCAGAACATTGTAAATTGACAGGATGATATAAGGCAGACAGGATATATTGGCAGTACTATAAGTAGTACTGCCAATTTATGTTTCGTGAAATTGCAAAAGTACCACCTCTTTTTTCGCTTCCATGCAAAATCGTGTACTCCTTATCTTCAAGTTTTAAAGTTTTGTAGAAAAAGTTTCCGAATAATGTCATGAAATCACGTGACAGCAATCAAACTACGTTGCAGGATTAAAGAGTAATTTACTTGGCTTTGACTGTCATGAATAAAACGTTGTAACGTTGAGAGATAGCGGAGCATAGAACGATCGGGAACGGGTCTCAACTAAAAATCTAAATAAACGAGAGTCTTTGCACGATCTCGCTCTATTTCTCCCTGTCTCTCGCCCTTTGTCCCTCTCGTAAAGCACACTTACTCTACGCGGATCTTAACACCAACGGGCGACTGGTCATCCACTTTGCTCTCTTCCGCCTCTTCTCTTTTCTCTCATAACTATCTCGAGGGCGCGTTTGGCTCGCGGCCAGCGTGGCTGCGCCTCCGGGGACTGTTCTAGATCTTTGCGGCCTTAGGGGACGGTGGAGAGAACCGTAACACCGACTCCAGTATTTACGGTCATTTTTATGGCCAACTCTGCCCCGCCATATAATTGCCGCGGTCTACCGGTGTTTTAAGAGCTCCATGCTCTCTCGGACAGAGCATGGTGGGTTACAGGAGGTTGCGCACCAGCGATAGATGAGGATAGCCTGGCCGATGCCGAGACCCTTCTAACCCTCGTCGTGACTATATACCACGGGCCGAGAAAGGGAACTCACGTGTACGTGACGGCGATACCCGAACGCTTCCCAGGCCGAAGATGCGGAAACTAACCAGGTTGCACATGGCGATTTCGCAGCGACGCCCGTAAAACAAAGGCTCGGTGAAATGCCTACGGTTTCCGCCACTGATAACTATCGCGCGGCGGGGCACATTGGTAGCTTGAAAAACCGTCTGCTATCTCCATTCCTTCCACTTTGCCCACATTTTGCGATTAGTGTTTCACCGAAATGTTTCGTCGCATTGCCAGGAAACAGCTTTAAAACCAGCTATTCACGTCGCCATGAATCTTTTTTCCTACATTTCATTCGAATCATTGTCCGTCTACTTTTAAGTGATTTTTAAGTTTATTGTATACTTGAGAATAAGTTCTCGAAATATGGTCGAATAATAAATTGAGAATAAGTTTGCTCGAAATATGGTCGAATAATAGATTAATTTACCGAACGTAAAATTCCCTTCTCATGTACAAAGCTGCTTCATATAAACTCATAATCCGCAAAATGAAGCATTTTCTCGGTGACAAGTCTGCCCACTAAAAAAGAAATGCTTAGAGATCTCTACCGAGCGAAATATCTAACGAAAGCTCAGAGAAGAAGGAGAAGGAGGGCAAAGAATTAGGGCAAGAACAGCAACGAAAGTAGGGATTCCGTGCCGGAGTTTGTCGCGTTCGTCGGACGAAGGTTTACGATATTGTATCTTTTGCGAGGACTCCTCCTCTAGCTTCCGTTTTCTCGGATCTCCTGAGCTTACCGACAAGAAGACATCGTCGCGTATCCAAGTTTGTTTCTTCTACGTTACATCGTTCCGTAAATTCCCTGTTAATACGCACGTAATTATTCGCTTAGAACATCGTATCGAAACAACCCTCTCTCTATCATATTTTTCTCTATTACCTTCATCTATTGCGTTTCTCGCCGCCTGTAATGAGTGCCACGAGAACGGAACGAGTCACGTGATGCAAGCAATTTGTCATATTTCCTGCCTCATCTTTTACTTCTTCGACTAATTCGTCCTGGGGCAAAGTTCTGTTTTCTAACCAATTTCATTAAGCACCATCGAAGGGGCATCTCTATTATATAATGTGACTTCATTGGCAAGGGTAGCAATCTTACTAATGGGTACACCCAAGCGCGCACATACACACCGGCGTATACCGGTTTGTACGTGCAGAGTTGTTCGAATAACCCTCTGTAAATCGAGACGAAACGAACGAACGAACGAACGAGCGAGCGAGCGAGCGAGCAAGGGAACATGGAATTGTCGCTCGACGTATATCCTACCAACTATACTCTACTCGCGCGGACTGAGTAATCCCTCACAAAGGAAACTGTCAAAATAGCCCGTTCGACCGGACGAACGACCGACCCTCGGTGACGTGCACTTTGTAGATTTTGACCTACCTATACGCTTATCATCGTCGCCCAGAAATTCCCGATACACCGCGCTCACGCTTGATTAATAGCACATCAATTTACATCGCTAAATTATACACCCCCTTCCCTCCTCCCGCGCGATCGAGACTTCTGCCCGAGTTCTGTCGCACGCGCTTATCGACCGTGGCGTTGTGTAAATTAAATTTCTAGGAGCTGGGAAATCAAATTTAACGCGAGACTTTGCTGCAAATTTAATTCTCTGCAAATTCGGCGGAAGAAATGTGTTTGCCGAGTTCTCATTTTCAGACAATTCTCCGTAGACTCCGCCGGGAGATCGATATTCCGATTATTTTTTCACGCAGCACCAATTTTAACGTGACGACGTTCAGTCACTTCGTCCTACATTTTTATTCTTTTTTTTTCTTTTTTTTTTGGGGGAAGGGGAAGGTTTTTTGTATTTTTTTTATTCGACATAGCGAGGCGCGCTGCAGCAAGCAAAGCCACCGGGGAATAATATTTTCCCGTCCAATTACGACGTTATTACGAGGCGCGGAACGGCGCACGCGCTTTCGTACGGGCATTGGTAACATTAATAACGAATTTAATAGTTTTCGGGATGACGGCTGGAACGCGGAATTGGTATATATGTGCGCGGGGGCGGAGAGGTAATGGAGGGTGAAAGATGGAGGAGGTGCGAGACCGTTCGGTGCCGGCAACCCTTGAAACAATCGTCGTATTGTAAGCGTCGCAATCCGGAGTTTCGCAGGACAATGGCGGCACCCTAGCACATATCTCGACTTGCTAGACTACTCCTGTTCTCTCTCTCTCTTCTCTCTCTCTCTCTATCTCTCCTTCCTTCGTCCTTCCTACTCCTTCCGCATCTCGCATTGGTATATCTCGCTGCCAGCCGGATGAACAATGAGAAGCAAAGAGAACGTCGTGCTCTCCTCTTCGGCTGGATTCCCTCCTGTTGTTGCATAATTCGGAGTTTTCAATACTTGAGTCCTCTCCGTAAATGGCGCAAATTTTGCCAAGCTTGTACAATGCCTAGCTACGAAATGTCTTCGCGATGTTTCTTACGTCATTCACCGCATGAATACAATATACCATCGAATAACACGCTCTTTCACTGCAGTGTAGAAATATCATAATAAAGCGTTACAGAGTTTTACGTCGAAAGATTATTTCTTTTACGTACTTAATTTGACTACAGCATTTATCACGCGAAGTAGACAAATTAAATATAGATAAAGTCTTACTAAATCTTTGAATTATAAGCCATAAACTTATCATAAGATATATAAATGTAACTTGAAATTGAATTAAAGATTTGATTCGGGAATATTTTGATTGCTCGCTTCAAAGATTCATTAAATGAAAATACAAAGTTGAACAATTAATTAAGCGATAATATTAATGAAATAGCATGAATATTGTATAACAGTTGTGATAATTTTCTTAGACGTAGTCATTCATAAAAGAAACATGACTCAAAAATCGATGTTCTAATAGTGTCCAATGAGTTCGATTTTAACTCAATTTTCATTTTTAAGTTCATAAAACTGTTAGCTGTCGACAATATTATTTTATTTCTATTTATACTATTTTTTTCTAGCTTTATTTGAAACTAAAAAGAATAAAATTATTTTTAAAAAAATCCAAGTCTCTGTAATATTTAATTTGAATTTTTATAGTTATAAATAAATATCTGAAATTCTCTCTAATGTAATGTATATGAATAAGATTTCTATGAATATTGGATTTAACTTGCGAATGCATTTTTAAAGAAAATTCAAACACGATGGCCTACTTCAGTACTATTCTTGTTGTTCGTTTCTTAAATAAATTATGTGCACAGTCATAAGATATAAACGAGGAAATAATTTTATTGCGTTACTCGTTTCTTTATTACTTTTTGTTATTTCCATCATTAATCATTCACGTTTATCTAACAATGAATCTTCGATGTCTGTAATCGTTATAAGACCAATGATGCGTACGTACTTTTCGGTATGAACGGTGAGTATAGAGAAAGATAAAGAGGCAAAAGTTTTTATGGCGATGAAGTTTTAAACAGAAATCGCGTACGTTGCACGGAGACAATATGAGAATGGGGTACGTTTACGATGAGCTCGATTGCTGGCGATATCCAATATCGGGACATCGGAAGAGCACCGAAATGATTTTACAAAAACTTTTCGACGGAATGATATTTCGGGAGAAGTTTTCGAACCGTCGGGCGGAACGGAGGTTGACAGGCAACGGCGACACGAGTAGAAAGATTCGGACAGTTTGGCGCCCGAGATAGGCCCGAAGGGAATAACGGCAATACGGTCCGGCATAAATCGTCGGTCGATTCGATTAGACGAACATAATTTACACGCGGGCTACGAAAGAGTGTGCGGGCTGATCCGTTCGATGCCTCTGGCTCCCGATGCCACGGCTGGCGGCTTCCTCTTTTTTTCCAGTATCAGCCGCGTTCCGAGAAAACAATTGCCCATCGGGCATAAATCTGGGCTACCCTAGACTGATATATATATATATATATATATCTATATATACCACATATATATACGGACTCTTAAATTCTGGAGCGCCGAGAGAAGGTCCCTTTATTTCGTCGCCCTCGCCCGTCGCCACTCTACGGACTTGTATTTTCTTCCGTTTCTCTCTGCAACCGCCGCGCCTCGGTCTCTAATTTCTTTGTTCGCCCCCGAGGGTCGCCCATCGTTCGTCGAGACACGACGAGGCCTGTCTTCACCCGGGGGTCCGTTTAATTGGCCAAGGACGACGGGAGGACGACTTCCTTAAATTCAAGACGTCGATGACGACGAGAATGACGCGCGTCTGACCGGCGAGAAATAAATCTTCTTGAAATATTCGAGTGTTTGGAACACGCCGCCACTAGATGCGATAAAAATCATGGAACAATCTCTCTCCCGCTCTCTCTTTTCCGTGAAAATCCAAGCGGAAAGTTTGGCGCGACTTCGATGTCAGCGTCGCCCGACACACAATAGCTTGTTACGGGACAATGGTCGAAGTGGGGTAAATTCGGCCGAATTTAATTATGAGACGCCTTGGGGAGGCGGCGAGCGATGTAGCCGGAGGATGGTACTCGCCGAAGTCTACTATCCCGTGCCGCGGGACGAAAGGAGGGAGCAGGAAGGGAGGACGTTTGCTCACACCCTCGGGAGAAATTGAATGCGGAGCTAATTTTACTCGCGATACAGCCACTGATTCTCTCTCCCTCTCCGTCTCTTCTCTCTCTCTCTCTTGGGTTGCATTCTTTTTCGCGCACCACTCTTCCACCATTCGTTTCGTACGGGCAAACGAACGCCCTTTTTTCCTGTCGTTTCCGCTAATCGCAGAATCGGAAGCCCCGGCAATGGTTATTCTGTTCCTCCTGTGTGTTTGTCTCCTTTTTTCCCCCTCCTCCTTTTCCTTTCCTTCGCTTCCCTTTATTTTTTTGCCCACCTTTGCCTCTTTTCTCTCCGCGGTGCGTTTTCTTCGTATTCTTTTTCTTTTATTGGCACCGCTTTCATAAATATTCAATGGCCGGCAACGTCCCCCGTGACTGCAAAACTTCCGGACGATTTCGCTTGTGCCAAGGACTTTGCGCCTTTGAGCTGGATATAGCTAAAGTCGATGTTTCATTAGCTCGCTCACTGGGGTATTCGTGAGCAGAAAACATTGCAATTTAATCTTCAGTAGTGCACTGCGGCAGGGGCTCTAAAAGAAAGCGAGCGCTGCTGCGGAAATCTCGAAGAGAAATGTTTGGATAATTTCAACGACAAAACGCGCGCGATCAATATTACACGTACACGTGCACCCAGCACGCGGATTCATATAATCGTATTATCCCAACAGATGCAATCTTTTGACAGTGATAAAGGTGCGCCTCGTTCGCTCGAACGACAGATTTCCGCGAACGATAAACTTCCCCGTGCTCGCTGATAACTACCGCGGTAAAGCGCGTTGTCTTTTGCCCGTCCAGCTGTTAGTAAGAAATTACCGGGCTGTCCAGGTGGAGGAACAATGGAACGGGAGAAAGGAACAACGATGCACGGTGGCTCCGCAGGAGCGCTAAGGAGCGAGAACGAGCACGGCAAACTCAGCTGCGAGTCGCTCTATTATAGTTGCCAAGTCTGCAGTAATCATGTTAGATATTTTAATAAGAGGGAACAGCAGGGAGAAACCGGATACCTCATCCCGCCGTCGCCGTCGCCGCCGTCGCCACTACCATCGTCGTTCTCCTCATTCTACTCTATCCTACTCTCCCCGTTCTTCAACTCTCTGGGCGAACCTCGTGTTCCCTCCGACGGTCCTCTCTCCCTCTGACGTTTCTCCTTACCTTACCATTTACATTTATATCGCGACTCCACGGTGATCCTGTTACCGTGTCTATTCGCGCAACGCCAGGAATCCCCCCGTCCAGCGGGGTATAAATGGAAATTCAGATTTCTTCGAAGCCTCGTCTATCCTCGCGCAGATTTATCGGAAGAATTTATACGTCTCGATTCATGTCCCCCCCCCCCATCCCTCCGCCTCCTCCTCTTTCCCCGTCCCTGCGGATTCTTTCACCGACGGACGAGAAGACGGTCCCGGTAAATGAATCCGTCCAATTTCGACGCTCTCGGTGCGACGCGTGTTCGAAACGGCGCTATAGCGAGAATTTCGAGAAAGTCGAAACTCGATTCGCCAAATCCGACATTCCCTCGCGATCGGATCGTCTTAATCGAGACAATCCTAGCGAACGATCGGAACACACGTCGCCCGTCTCAGGGATAATCACGTTATTTCGATCTAAGCCACGATACCGTTCGCTCGCCTCCTGTTCCGCGCAATTCCTCTTCGATCCTCGCCGATCGACTGTTTTCCGTTAGTTCGATCCCGCGTAGTTTCTCACCGCTGAAACTTACCGCCGCGAGTCCTTTTTTTCCACATCGGAAACAATTTCGCCCTGTCGAATCGATCGATCGGATTTCCCGGACCTTCTCCCCCCTCCCTCCCGTGCCGTTACTTCTGAAGATTTTCCTGCCGGCGTTACGTTCTTACGTCTCGTTGCTTTTACTGAGCATTTTACTCTGCGTAGTTCCACGGCTCTAGTCTTTTCATCGTCCTTTTATATTCTTTTCGCCGCGCGAGGGGAAGATCCGATGAGTCGAGCAGATCGCGAGACGATCCTCTAAACCGGGCTGAGCCATTCATCCTGCATCACGCAGGATTAGAGACGCGTAGAGAGTTTTCCATTTGTAAGAAAATACGTTTTCGGAATTTCCTTCGGGAACCGACCACGTCGTTCTCAGGTTTCTTCTCATTGTATGGAAAAACGAGGACCCTCGAAGCCGGAAGCCCTCGTTCGTTGCTAACGCAAATTTATCATGCTGAGCTATGACGTCGATGTTGAGAATTCAAAATGAGTAACGTTAATACCGGGATGCTTTGCTGCCGCTCGTAAATTAAAGCGGACTGCGGAAAGAGGATAGGCAGATTTTAATAATTCTGATATTCTCACGGACTAGGAGAGCGAAATCTTTTTCTTTTTTTTTTTTCATATTCTGCCGTTTTTTCGTTTATTTCGCTTTTATCTATTTAGACCATGTCGTTTCCAGCGATGCGTTCTGGAAAAAAAAAGAAAAAAAATGATAGATCGACTCTGCGGATAATTTCATAGCTCGTCGTTTAATCGTCAATATTTCAAATGGTAGGACGACGTCTCGATAAATGCGATCAAACAGACGCCGCGCCGAAACTCTCCGTGGATCGACTTTCGTAGATTCGTTTCGGGATTATCCGCGCGTATGTCGTCGACCCGCGTCCTGTGTGACGCACGCAATTTAAAGTCCAGGCGCAGAGTTACAATATAGCCCATGGGCAAGTCTGCCTGCAATCCGCGATACAAACAGGTCGCTGAACAAACACGATAACGAGATATACGATAACAGCGGGCGTCCGGCGTAATCACCGCTCAAAACACGTACGAACGCAAAGAGATATTAAATATGAATACTCCGTACGCCGCACAGAATCACGGGTCGACTCGGCATTAATAGCCGGCACGAGGACTCATCCGGAACACATCCGGGGGTTGCGGAAAAAATAATATCACGTTTCGCTCGCGGACGAATTTCTCCTCGCGTGCGGAACGAATTGCTTCTTGCCGGTACCGAAGGTACGCGGCCTGGCCCGATCGGGGACGAGACAATAATGGATCCGGCAATTTACAAGTTAATTAATGGTCCATAGTTGGTTACGGATCAGAAGTTTCGTCGATTACCAATCAAGTCCTTGACTAATGACGGAGCGAGATCTTCGCGGCCTCTTCTTTGTGGCGCACGTGATTAATGGGAGCTAATGATACCGATGTCAGACACAGAAACGGCTTTTAAGCTGTGCGTATCTCCGCCTTGCGCCGTCGTATAAAAAAATAGATTCCGATATCGTAATCCTTGCGTAATAATACGTTTACGGGTCAAAATGAAAATTTTGTGTGTGTTGTAAAATTTTCTATTCAAAATCAATATTTGTATTTCTTACGTTGTAATTTTATTTTATTTAAATGTTACACATTATATATATGTGTGTGTGTATGTATGTGGAGATAACTGTGTATCAAAGAGTTAATCGACAAGACACTATACTATCGACAGACCGGTGCACAAACGCAACTATGCAGCATGCCGTTCTCGAGAATCGCCTTTGACGAAGACGCAAACGCAAATTGTCGCAGTTGGCTTCGAATTTCGAAGATCCAGCCAACGATACGATCCTTCATCTCAAATGCAAGGACTTCGAAATTAACTAATTAATTCCACCGACTACGTCAAACAACTTGAATCACCGACATTCCGTGGGAATATCACGAGACACAGTGCATACCGCGGCAAATTACTAACAAGCTCCGTGCCGCTTTCGAAGAAATAATGTGTGAAATAACGTGCCGCCGCGACGCGTGGAGCGAACCGACGGCTAAGGCAACGCTGTTACATGAAAAAAACTTATCGTTAGATGCTGCAACTTGCGCTACGGCATGATTAATAGCTTCCCTCCATCACGAAACTGTCAGTAAAGAGATCGCTAAATACAGAGGCCACACTCGAGAGACGCCACTTCCGTCACAATATTAATCGAACTTCTATTAATTATGATTGTTAACATTCTATCGACTTGTCGATCCGGCCCCGGGATAAAAATTCGCGTGAGATTCAATTTTGCGCAATTAAATGCATTATGATCGTTAAGTAAATTCGTAACAATCGCAGCTAAGTAATTGGGTTAATGTTCTCGGAAAGTTTCAAGAGAATCAAGTAATCAAGGAGCCGTTCGAGCGGTGTTCAGTTTACCTTTATTCACGAGGAGAAACGAAACTTTATCTCCGAGAGATGTATACGTTTGCACGCTACCATCGTGTGCGGAGGGTGTACTCTTTTTTCCTCTCATTACGCCAATTTGCCGTTGGCACTCCCGCTAATTTCGCTCCGCGACTTTGGCAACGTCTCGCACGTTTTGGCATTCTGGACGATTCTCTTAGACGGTGGAAAAGCCGAATCGACCTGAATCGATTGGTAATGAGCGACCAGAAATGGGGCGAGGGGACGGAACGCAGGGTGAATCGTCCGGAAGGCCAGTGGCTGTCAAGGGGAGGGAAACGCAGCGGAATTGGGAGGGTAACTAATGGACGTTTTACGGCGTCAATTATACACCGTCATAAAATATGAATAATTGCACGAGATTATGGGCATGCAAAATTTGTGCGAGCCTGCCTCTCCAGTCAGCCAGAGTCGTAAAATATATGGCGGAGAAGTAAAAGTGCGAAATGCTTAGTCAGCCTGTATTCGCTGGCGAAGCATCTGCGCTTGTCATATACCAGACCGACGAGCATAATCTCTTAAGCGCAAAGATAAATTGTCAAATGCATTTAAAAATCAAGCAATATATTAAATATTCAAAGACAGGAGATCAGTTTTATTTAAAAAAAAAAATGAAAATGAATTTAGATATTCAAAAGAGAAAAGTAAAAAATTATTTTTAGTAATCTACTAATTTAGATTCTTTTTATTAAAATTTTATTAGAATTTTGATTACAAAATTAACTTATTAATATGACTAGCGTCTTAAATAAGATTTAGACAATTTATTATGAAACAGAAATTGTCGTATCAGAAATTATAACACATAATTTGAATTTGCGAGGCCATTCTTGTGTATGATGACGAAATTATTCATACCATGAACAATGGTCTAATCATTTCTGTGTTAATAAACAATTTCGCTGCTTATAATTCATAATTTCATTTGCCGATTCATTACGTCTCATTGTACTCTTAAAGCGCTTGAATGGATTTGTCTCAGGTCATTCAATATATACATAATTATTTACTTATACCTATATATATGTATATATATATATATATATGCAAATGAAAATTATAAACAAAGCTTGTAATTGGTCGCGCAACATCGTATGCGAGTAGAAATCACGCTGCAATGATTTCATCTATTAGTCAATCTTACAAAGCGAAACGTCTCCCGGGAATGGCCAACGAATTATCCAAAGCTACGTCGAATCTCAAGCCGTATCTGTCAGGACGACACGTGGAATATTCCGGATTCCGTGAATACGTGATAGAGAATTTAGGCAACTGTCTTGGATACATTGGAATACCGGATGACACGCCGAGAGAAGCGAGACACATGGCAACGTGCAACTAACGCGGTTCGCTTAATCGGCCGCACTCGAGCGGAGTTTCCTTTGTAGAATAGCTTATCCTTGCGACGGTTCCAACCTCGATCACCCTCGACACCGTGCCCTGTTTGCAAATTAATTCGTCCTACTCAAGTCGCGAAATGCCAAACTGCCGTGACTCCTGAACTGCCGCGATCGTCGTTACAAGTTCATGACTTGGTAGATACTTTCCAGCAGGAAGAGTACGAATTAATGTAAATGCTCGATGATGATGAATCAGTGGAGAACTTTAAATTATTCGCGAGGCTATTAGATTTTATTTTTAAAATATTGAAATCGTTATGTAATCAATTTTTTTTTAAGTTTAAGACTAGATAATTTCAAAGGATATATAAATTTAAAATCAAAATTATTTTCTCTCTTTCTCTCTCAGATAATTTATACATGTTCTAATTCTTAGATAAAATATGAAAAGTTAAAGTACTGCTTTTCCTATTTATACAAAACATTTATTGTTCTCTCGCATTCTAGATATAGGATTAACGCACGTAAGCGTATTTGAATGTCTGAAATTGAAGACTTCAGAAGTACTTTGGCTTGTACGTTGAATTTTATAATAGAACCCATGGACAATAGGGACAATATGTCGCCCGGCTGTTCCGTATAAACTCCGGTTATGGCACTTAAACGCATTTGCCGATTTTAACAGCCGGATACCCCTGATTTCGCGCAATTCCCATTCACTGGGCGCACCCCGGCATTCTACGGTCCACCGGTCACATGTGTGCAGCAGGAATAGGTATTCCTTGGTCTTTCCTCTTTCCCAGCTTTTCTCGCGCTCCACCTTTACGCGTTCGAGAATCTCTATCGGCTGGAATCGGACTTTAAAACGTTTCTTGAATAACCCTCACTCGTGATCCCTTTTTCATTGATCAATCCTGTGGATACATACATAATCGATAGTGTGCAAAATGTATTAAGACGACAAATCCGAATTTTCAAGATATATTCTGAAAACAGTGAAACACTTGAAACTCGTTTTAAAAAACTCTACAAACATTTCCGCGAACATTCGATATTTATTTGGACGTAGCTATTATTTTGGATTTCACATTTCATATTTTTCCAATGATATAATGGCATTACACGTGTTTGTGCGATATCGCGCGGCAGCAGCGCAGTTTTCGAAGCATTGAGGAATGGTATCGCGCTTACAATGGATAATTTCGTCTATTACGCGATATCTGATGCTGTTTGGTTATATAGCCGGTGATCACGGGTGTTTCCCACGTGGATAGGCGCTTGAAGAGAGACAAAAAGGTCTCGTTCCCATGAACGAGATATTAACTCGCGTGTGTAATTTTGCATAGCGAGGGCAGGCGGAAAATCCGAAAAAGGGGAGGAGAAGTAGAACGTTGCTATAAAATTTACGTATAAAGCTGAAAGTTCCGCAGGTGGCAACTCACTGTGTTCGACATGCAAAGTCGAAATGATATCTTGCCGGTATGTTGCCGTTTCTAAGCTTGATTGCATTTTCCTTGCCAGGCATGGGGCTCTCCTCCCCTTCTCGCCGCGTAATCCAGATGTCATCGCTCGCGCAAGAGACTTTACCGTGCTCTCGCTAGCATATTTTATCACATATCCCATCTTTTCGCCCGTTACGTACCGTGCAATAATATCGCGCAGTTATGCCGCTGTCGTAACAGGACGCAAAAGCCAATGCGCAGACTTGCAGATTATAGAGAAGCGGTAGCGGCAACGGCACCGCGCTCGTTTTACTCACCTACCCGGCGCGCATTAAGTTTAATTGCGAATTTAGTTAATGAGCGGCGACACTGGATGCGCTTAAGTAACTGGAGGAGCGTCCGACGTCGAAACACACCATCTTGCTTCGGCATCGACTCTTGCGCGGCAGCGTAACGTAATCCCCGGCTATATAGTTACATATTCTATATTTACCGCGATAAAGTGTCTTTAGTATTATTAATACCTACCTGCGCGCGAGAGCATTGGCGGGATAAGCTTCGGCAGTATGTAGTAAAGCTTGGGATCACGTGGAACTGCATTCCCCCATATCCGCCTTTTCCTTCCGCGTTAGCGCCCTTCTTCGCGAGCTAAAGTCGGCCATTATATAGAGGGATGGAGACTGCCGTAAACCGATCTTACGATCGACCGTTAATCGTCCGGAGATCATCCTCTTGAACTTTTTTTTAACGTCATGTCCATCGAGGTAGCGCTCGTAATGCCGGCGTAAAAGATGCTGGCACTTTATGCCAGAATATTTTAATATTTCAAAATATGGATTACACGATGAAGACAAGAATAAATTAAAGTGTTCGTATATTGAATTATATAAATGACAACATGAATCTAATATTCACTTCCATTTACTCTAAAATTTCTTGTTATCTTTCATTTAATAGGACATTTGTCTTAATATCTTTAATAATTTTTAAAATATATTTTGTATTAGTAAAAGTTGTATAAAAAAAATTTGCGCTATTATGTTATTTTCAAAATTTTTCTCAGTTTTCGAATATTGATATCCCATTTCAAAATTTAAAATTGATTGTATGAGCTTCGAAAAGAAGATGCCTTTGAAACTGAAACTATGTAAAAAGAAAGATAACTTTATTAGGAATTTGATGAATTTTTGCTGCGGAAATTGCATGGATCGTAAATAAATAAACTCTCGTTAATCCAGCTAAGCTGCCTAATTTCCAAGTTGAGATCGAAGGGTTTTGCAGAGATCGCACGCGCGTTTCTAAACGAGGGTGGCAGACGCGCTGCTTAACTTCGTACGTGCTTCTGTCATGCACCGAACTTCCATAGTTTGGCTTCCATGGGAAATATAACTTTGTAGCTTAAATAGGAACAAACCTCGCATATCCTAGGCGCGGTTTTGTTATCGCCCACGAATAAACTCACGGAATAAACTTCACCGAACTTGATAATCATACGGAGGAGGGAGGCGGAAGAGAGGGTGAATTCGGCCCGGTAGATTCTAATTACCGACTAGACGCGGCCGAGCTTGCCCCTGCACGATTCCTTGAGAAACTTCCCACAGTTATGGCTCGTATATTCGACGACCCTCTTTCGTCGACGCCGTCCTTCTTCGCGCGCGAGCGGAGCTTTCTCTGTTTCCGAGACAGTTCGTTCGCCAACAAACGGCTGGCCTACTTGCGACTCGGCCAAAACGAAATATTATTGAATACTCGTTAAAGGACCATCAGCGTATATTTTTCCGTGGTTTGCTGCAACTTCCCTCGCGAAGTAATCACAATCTCGCGATTCTCTCTCTCTNTCTCTCTCTCTNTCTCTCTCTCTCTCTCTCTCTCTCTCTCTCTCTCTCTTTCAGCGTTACCTACTACTTTTACCTTCGAGAGCGTATATTTCTTCGCAAAGTGACAAACAAACGCAGTCTCGCGCGAGAGATGCGCAAGGGCACGCCCTCTCTCATCGGCATCTCCCGTCGTTCCCCGCGGAAGCTTTTTATTTTACTTCCGGAGCGGCAGGAGCTTTGCGCCCTCCCTACGCGGCGGGGCACGACCGTCCCGGCGGCATTGCGAAGCTTTACGATCTTTTAATGGACGTCGGATTTAACAGCGCCGCGGCAAAAGCTTCGCGGCAATAAGGCGGCAACCGTAATCGCCGTGAAGAATCTCGGTCGCTGTTTTGCACTCGCGGTTCGGCCCCCTTTCGTGCGCCCATTGTGATAGTACCTCAAGCAACCTACCCACGCCCCGACGAGCCTCGTCGGCCCGCCTCGCTTCGCCTCGTAACACATTCAGAAACGCGACGAGACCGGTAATCACCGTCTACCTCGATAAATCATGATTTTTTTTTCTCTTAACGATCACCGTCCCCCGCGCTCTTTATATTCCGTCCGAGCTTTGTTTAAATTCAGTCCTTCGACTTGGCCAGGCGACACGGTATCCCGCTGACGGAAGGAATCCCCCTCCTGCGATTCCGTTTGAAAAATTAGATGGGGCCGCGCTAGTTTGCGCCTCTCCGAGACGGTTATTGCCTCGTCGCTGTGTCGCGTACACAACGACTTCATCTCGTTAACTGATTTATAGTTATCGCCGCGCGTCAAATGTGAGAAGAGCCCGTGAAGATTAACATCTTTATTAACGGCGCACAGCTCGTTTCCCGTTCCCTCCCCGAAATCTCATTGGAGTGCGCTCGAGGGGCTCGTTTCGGCCCGCACAATCATGCCGACCCGATAAATCGCGGTTTTATTTTAACGATCGACCGCAGCCCGCAACAGAGCGATCGGCGGTTTCGTCGTTATACGGTGCTGCGCCGTCATTGAACTGGGATTACGTCAATCTGCGCTCACAAAGTTCGTCAAGGGGGAGGCTCGTTCGCGCGCCGACGGCAGGATGGAGGCGAAAACGATCGCTTGTGCTAGTGGCAGCTCGTTCAAATTGGGAATTAAACTGCGACAACAAGGCGCGAAAAGCGAGTTTTTTTCGTATTAAATCGCGCGGATCATTCAGCGCGGCCAAAAAATAAAATGCGCTTAGTTTCTGTTAGTCACCAACGAGATTTTCCACGATAATTCTATGCTACTATTCAATTCAGATATATTTACATTATAACATTTTAATATTGTGTAAATTTATCCTTTTTTCAGACCGTTGAATAATTTTATAATAATATGCCAATTAACGGCAAAGTTATTTGCCGAAGCTCTTTTCGGCTGTTTGGCTTCAGCAACACCAACAACAGCAACTTTTCATCGGCTGAAAAATTATCGGATAAATCTAGCACTTTCCATTTCACCAACGTGCTGCCAAACAATGCTTTTCGAATAAATTACCAAACTCGGTTTCTGAAATATCTCGTAAATAAACGCGTCAACGACCCTCGGTTAGCGTACATTCATGTCACCCGGCATTCCACATCGATTATTATTATCCCACGCTGCAATATCATTTATTCAACGGTCCGTCCCGTCCAAGTCAACTACATGGCGCGAGTCTTGTCCAACGATGACGAACTACTTCCTCGTAATGAGCGTAGACGAAATCTTCTCTCGTGCCGGACGGCAAATGTAAAACAACCACTCGTTTCGTCAAGGTGCAATCTGTCTCTGTCACTATGCAATAACTTTCCCCGTTTGCTAGAGAAGGGCGTGACTTCCTCTCTTCCGCTTCGGTTCTCGTAGTACCCGCTGGGTTTCGCCATCACGGAGAGAGTTCTCGCGCGCGCAACGTGTTTTCATCGCATCCGTCTCGTCCGGGCAGATTCAGTTCTTGGGTATGCAACAACTGTTGATTTCGAAATTATCCGATTTTATTCGTTTTACTACCCCGATCGAAGGCATCGCAATACGTTCCGCAGACAGTCGAACGTTCTCGCCTTTACGTTCACGGCGCCTAGCGATTCGATTGGATTCGCATCGATCCGCCGGTATTCGAGCGTGGTTAATCTATTACCGCGGTGTAAACATCGCGAGGATACACATAGACGTATTTGCAATTAAATTCGATCACGACTACGCTATCTCTCTGGAAGGCGGAGGCGCGGTCGATTAATGATCCGGAAAAACGATAGCACGTCTCGAATCCGCCCGAGGTACGGGCCCTCCCCCCTCGACTCTTTCCATCGTCCAATATACGGTTAGACGCCTACGCGCGCGCACAATCCACCTTCCGCCGGATTCGCGAGATGGAGGCGTTGGGATTAATTCGTGTCACGACGTAAGCGGGGGACGAGGACTCCGAACCGCAGACACGAACATGTAACTTAATTTCCAAGCCCCGTACTTCCGTTTCTATTTGCATCGGTCAGAATACGATCGTTTCTAATTAATCTTTCGTTAATCTTTCGTGGAAATCGAATCGTCTGCCTCTCTTGTCAGATTCGATTGCTCGTGTCCGACCTGTTATCGGCCTGTTCTACTTGCCAATTATTTTTTTTCCTCTAACTATTCGATCTTTAAAAGATATTAATTTCAATACATTGATAAATATTATAAAAAATTTAAGTTTTTACTCGTAAAGAATTTTAAATAAATTAATGTGAATAAATATATGTGAAAAAATATATAATGATAAAATAGCTTAGTTTGTAATTAATGTCTTCATATATACTATGTATTAATATCTTATACATCGTACATGAATTTTCGAAATGAACGAGTTTCAAATTTCTGCTTCGATAATCCAGCTTTACGCATTAATTATTCGTCAGGGGGATTAAGAATTAACGCACATTAAGGGAAAACATTTTTCATTAAAATATTACACGGCTCTTATCCGTAATCGGGAACAACATCTTGTCAGCGAGCTCTTTCTTTATCTTATCCGCGCAAAGCGTTATCCGGTCGATACTCTCCGCTCCTTCTTTTTGTCGGCGCTCGATGCTCACGTTCCGCGGTGCCGCGGAAATATCTACGTGCCGGCAATACATGTGTGCGATAACTCGACGAATGGTGGACATTACCACGACGGGTGGTCTACGGCGGCGGCGGCGGGGACACAAAATTACAGCCGGTTGCATTTACGTGACTTCCGTTGCACTCGCACACCGCCGCGCTCCTAAGGTATTTCCTACGACGATTATCGTTCGCCCCGAATTGATCGTAATACAAAGATAACCGTTAATAACTCAATTCCCGGTGCGAGGCGTGCTAATGGTACATCTGCCCGCGCTGTCTCGCCCGGTATCGCACGGCATCGTACATATTAACGAGAACGCCCGAGCTCTTCTCTAGCGTTTATTTGGAGCGAATTAATTTTAAGATCCGGCAACAGCTGAGCTCGATCAATCATCCATTCGATCAACATTTAATTTCATTTAACATCATCCGACGAGCGATATTAGTGAAACACTCAGTAATTTTTAAATATAATTGAATTATGAAAACCATTTTAAGTGCTGTATAATATTATTATACAGTATTTTAAACGGTAAGAAATGTTTTGAATGGCAATGTATTTTTTCGTTCAAATTTAGACTTTAATAAGATTTATCACATTTGCGACAAATCCTGTCGATTGATTGTCCAAATTATGTTTTATCAAATTATAACGTCTATTCAAATAGGCGGACGCCTATTTCAAAAGGTAGAACGAACTGCTTGGATTTGGTATTGTTACTGCGGGACAATTCTTTCCCCAAGCGTGGTGGTTAGAATCCAAACAAAGGGGGAGACAAATTATTCGTCGAAGGGACCGGCGAAAGGGGACGAGAGCGAGAAAATCGTTTGTGCCCGCCGCTACGCAAACATGCTCAGCGTCGAATTTGTCGGAGGCTTTTTGGAACCGGGAACAGTGGCCAGAAGCATCGTATCTAAATCCGGACACGGACTTGTAAGGGATGCCCATTGGGCGGATGGCCCAGGGGCGACGTACATTCGTTGCAGTAACTGGGAAGAGGGCGGTAGGCGGAGAGAGAGGGAGAGAGAGGAGGATGCGAGAGCATATGGTTAAACCGTAATGGTAGGGGTGATATATTTAAACCCGGCGCAAAGTTTGGTGCTTGGTTCTAACGCGGGGGGTGCGCCGGGCGTGCCTCGCATAAGTTTACATTATCTTACCATCTGATAGCAACTATAGCGGCCCAGGCTCTCAGCGCACGGAGCGAGGCAGGAGGTCGACAGAAATTTGGCCCATGAGAAATCGCCTTGGAATTATTGATGGCGTTCTTTGCGCGATGAAACGAAAATAAAACGTCCGCGTGTCGTTGAGTTCGTTTCGAAAGGTAAAGCATTGTGCGACGACATGCGATATATATACCTCGATGAAAATTATTTTAATACACGGCGTTCTCGATTCAGAAAAGCAAGCTTAATGGGGACAGATGATTCTATATACATAAAGTGGAGATAAAATTGTGGACCGATCGATTGATTTATCCTCTCGTTAAATATTTTTGACACGTAAAAATAAAATGTAAAAATCTGGCCACTTCTCAAACAATCCTAATGCTGTACGACCGCATTTCTTTTCGAGAAAGTAACGTGCGTTTCTTGGAACGGGATCGTTACCCTCGCCGATGTAAAAGATATCGACCGTCGTGTGCTATTTCGATTACGTATACACACGTATGCACACGATTACGTATACACACGTATGTGTATCACGCCAAGTGTTACGCTATCTTTTCAATCTAATTACCATGCCGTGTATAATTTGATACAATAACATACATCTCGTCCAGCGGTGTATTTAGCGTTGCCTTGAGGACGATTTATTTGTCGCTGATGATTGCTTTTGTTTTTTTTTCTACCTCGTCCCTTTATCTAGCGCCGCGGGAATATAGAGACTCCTAATATCGAAAACGAAATTTAAGAAGATCCAAGTCACTCGCTTGAAACTAGCTCCGCCAAAGGCATGATTACTCGAAGAATCAACTCGAAAGTCCCTTCAGCCGTGAACTATAGAAGTTAGTGGTAAGCCAAACACTATTGCAATCTTCGGACTATGTTCCCCTCACTCTGTCTTTCTCCAGAGCACGCTTCATCTTCCTCTCTCTTTTCCTTATTATAAAACAACCAATTAATCCAAACTCAGTAAGAGGATCAGCAGATAATGAATGCAATAAAAATATACGCGCCAATAACAATAGCGAACTTGAGCAAAATATGCTAAGAGGCTTAGCGAACCCTCGTCCGCTACGTTTTCTCCGTCTTCCACCTCGCTCTCGATATCATTGTCTCTCGTCGGCTGACTCGAGATTTACGAGAAAGAGCGACTAAACGACGCGATTGTTTGTATAATATAATCCTTCGAAGGAGTTGTCTTCGCGACTTTGAGCATCGTTGAACGTAAAATTAGCAGATTTATCGCTGGCGATACACAAAAGGACCGCGATCAATAACTTTGCTTCTGCAATGAACTTAAAGTCGCGATGGGCCTATTATGTTGTCAACGAGCGAATAAAATTGTGAATTCAACTAAATCATAAATATGCATATCGCGCATTTATTTTCAATTAAATATCAAAGATGCAAATGCGCTGAAGCCGTTACTTCGCGGCGAGATGCGCGATAACGTTTCGCGTAATTCGCACAATGTTTTCGCGTTTACATACGTACCGTCGCTCCGTCATTAGTCGGAATCGATTTCATAGCGACGAGCATTAATAAAACCGGCTAAACTGCCGCCGGACGACACGACGGCACGTAATGCTCGCGCGGCCGAATTACCTCGGGAAAAGGTATACTTCGCGAGCACGCCATTGCGTAATTATGTACTTTACCTCGTTAAGAATATTACTTCACCTGTAATCGCGTCCAAATGAACGTCGCTGTTTACCGATGAAGCCAACGAATTTTTCCCAATAAGAAAAACAATCGTCGAAATTGTAAATTTTTTAAATATCTTTGACATGTCGGTAATCTTTCGTAAAAATAATTAAATTTCGTAAAAATGTAAGCAATAAAGTATTTTTGAACATATTTCTTTTTAAACAGATAAATTTTTTAATAGTGATAAATTTCTACAACATTCAGCTCCTTCAACTTTTGACAGATGGCATTTCTAAATTAAAAAGCCGAAATAAGAAAAACAAAATTATGATTTTATGGAAGAAGATATTTCGGGAATTTATCTCGTAAGCGAATGAACCACACTTATGTACATCTCTTCGTCCCTGTAGTGCCCTCACTCATCAGTGAGGGATCATTGCTGCCAGGTTTATCTGGTATTTTTCGCACCGCAAAATGGACCAACGAAGACATTATGATGCTGGTTCCGAATTTACGAGAACAGTAGCGACGAATTACAGGGGAACATCGTTACTTTGCGCACGACTTCGCCGCAGGTGCACCGCCCGCCGTACGATATATTCGACCCCTCTAAATCGTCGTGCACGACCTCTCGAGATATTACCGTGGCGCGGCAGCGGCTACAGGGTCGAGGAGGGAGGCCACCGGAGGGTGTATGTATGTGTGGAAGGCAGGATAGGAGGAGAGGGGGCGGGTCGGCCGGTATAAATTGCATCGTGCGGTCGACGAAGCGCGGTCGAAATTGGGGAAATTAAGTTCGCCGTGTATAGGGGCAGTACCGGGCTATACACCGTTGTAGATAGTACACAAAGAGACCACCGCGTCATGTGGTAACCCCGCGCGGTCCATGTAACCCTGCCTGTCGATGTCGATGCCGAGGTCAGTGCGCCGAAAGAGACGAACGAGCAATAGAAAGTGGAATATCACGAACCGGAGGGGAATCTTTCGCCGACGCGGCTGTCGTGTGTTCTTGCGATTAAATGTATATTCGCGCTGCGGCGACACATGGTCGAGATAAAAAAATTCTGAACGCCGCACCGACCCTTGCGAAAGTAAGGCAGGCACACGTCCGTCCGGACAGCCGCATTTTACTACCAAAGCGCGACGAAACCCTAAGCGCACTCGACACCGTTCGGAAAGATCGACGATAACGTTCAACCCTTTTTGGCGTGTATTTGTAAGAGGAGCGTAGAATCGGATCTTCTCTCTTTCGTCGGATTCCGCAAAGGTCTTTCCGTTGGTATCGGCTAATCCAGGTCGGTACCCGATTCCAGGTTTCCGAGCGAACGTGCGATCTCGTCCGTCGATACCTCTACCCTCAGAATTGTGAGCATTTTCGGAACTTGAGCAACGAACCCGAAAACATCCTTTCGTCGACGAGACGTGTTCTCTTACTCGGTACGCGGTCAGTTGCCGAAGGGAGTTTCATGTGGAAAATTTCGTCGATCGTCCGTACGCGCTTGCGGAGCATCACTTCATTGCGGAGCGGATGGAATGGTCGCTTCAATGGCATCCTTTTTTAAAGATCGCCCCATTCTTTCGCCAAAATCAAGTTACTCTTCTTTGTCAATTTTTTATGTTATAGGATCTTGTTAGATCCGTGTAACCAGAAAGCTGGATAGAATATTGTGAAAACTTTTTAAGACTGCAATGAAACAGTAACAGCGTCTAAATTCTATTAAAGTTTTGCTAATAATAAAAGTTACGTATTAAATTTGGAATTAATTTTAAATAACGCCGCTTCATTATCGTCTGAATTTTCAGGACTTTTGGATGATACTCGAACTTTTTCCACTATCTGGTTCAAAACATATTAATTTCTACACTACATATATAAAGTCCTACGCATTACTATCTGCGATATTGCCACCAACATTTCATAATTCTATCTTTCTTTTGTCATTTTTCATCCGTTTTTCATCCGTTTTCTGGCGCATGCGTTGCTTAATCATGACCCGATTTGGAAGAAAAGTTACGTCGGGTGCCAGAGCGAATCAACCAATGAATAGCGGTCTAACTACCGAGCTGTTAGCGGCACGCGTGCGAGCATGGAAACGCGTTATGAATCGTTTAATTCCATTTCATTCTCAGCCCGGAATTCCGCATCTCTATTTTCGTCCCTCGCGCATTTTGCGCTGCCTCCCTTCCTGCACTCTGCGCTGTATCCCTTCCTTTCCGACCACGCGACGCCATGCAGTCATTGAAAATTGGCTGCCGCAAACAACTCCGCACTTTGTTAACCGCATCGAAAACGGTTCCACTAAACCGCACATTCCTTTCCAAAAGCTAGTAACGCAATACTCAATATTTTTTAATTTATAATTGTTGCTTCATTTCTCATACCAAACTATTTAATTTAATAAAACACATTTAATGTATTTTGTAATGCAAAACCAAATGATGTTACATAATAAAATTGACAACAGAAAATTATTATTTTCTTTAATTTATTATATACAGACGAAATTATATGTCTTGTGTATATAAAAATTATATTTATTATATTTTATTTAGCAGAGTTATGGAAACATAATATTGTAGATGTAAATTACAAAGACTACAAAGAAATATATTCACAATTATTTTATATTCTTGTTTTGTTCACTCCACAATTAAGTTTGTCATAAAATTAACTTGGTATTTTAACTTAATACACGAAATTCTAAAAATAGTTTGCTATATTAGAACACATTATCGAATGACTACATAAACATTGTTTGAAGAAAAGCTGGGCACGTAATTTTAGTCACTGATATCTATTTTCAACATTTTATCGCATTTTCCATATGCAACACTATAGCTAAGCTAAACATACCCTTCAAAGGATAGAAACGATTCGAGATGCAGAGAAAGAAAGAGAGAGAGGGATAATCGCAACGGCGCAAAATGAAGAATGACAATCGCGGAGGCGGGACCGGTCGGAAGAATCAAGCATAATTTCTCGGTGATGGTGCGCGGCGTCGGCTTTTCAACCCTTATAATATCTTCAGCGTCCCAGTCACGACCCCTATCGCGTCCTCCGGCTCCCCTTTCCGCGCGCGGGTTTCTCTCCATCTTTCGGTTTCGCTACCGGTACGCCCTCGCTCCTGGGAATACATTTCCATGCATTTTCCTGGGCCACTCGGCCCTCTCTCCCTCCCGCTTCTCCTCAGCCGAGCTTCCACCGTCTGCTTTCTACCCTATCCGACAACTTTCGTCGCCAATCCTCTCTCCGTCTCGCTTCCTTTCTCACCTTCTCCCTTTCTCCACTTTTTCTACCTTCTTTCTCGTGCTTTAATTACCAACTTTTCCCTGTTTCCCAGAAATTCGCGCTCAAGCGAGCAGCTTTTTCGCGCCGACAGTGGTGGTTTCTCTTCCGCCTGCTCATCTCCTTCTATCTCCCTTCTGTCTCTCTCTTTCTCCTTCGCAGTGCCGCTTCCATCCTTTTTTCTTTATCCAAAGCTCGCGTTTCTGCTCGCCGACGATACATCCGGCAGTCCGTTTTCGGTACATGCAGTTTTCGTCTGCGAAGCACCTCTGCGAAGCGCAAATATACACAGTCGCGCGCCGAGCGAGGAGGATCGGGAAATCTTGTAATGCTCCGCTTTTCATCCGTCGTCTCCCGTCGCTCTTCTACTTGTTTATTCGTCTCTTCAATTCCCCACCCGCCTCTGACAGGCTTCGAAATGTGATTTGCCAACGTCTATGCAGTGTGCAATGTATCCGCGCAAATACACAAGCGACGGAAACGCTCGAAGGAGACGCGACGTGCAGTCCACGGCGTCGTGCTTAGTCAATATCGCACAGTCAAAATCGAGATCCCTTCCGGCCACAAAATCCGCGAACCGATTGATCCCAATGCCAGGAGAGGAAAGCATCCGAGCGTATTGTTTGAGCAAGTCTCGCGTGTATCACCTTGGCACATCCTTACACGCGTGCAGTTTCGAAGCTTCCGAGTTACTCCGCGACGCCCGCGAACGTACGGACATTCGGGGAAAAGGCGGGCTATTTTCCGAGCGACGAAACTTTCCGCCGAAATACGCGCGATAATTTTGTTAAGTCCGCTCTCAGGAGATCCTCCGGAGAGCCGGTGGAATATCCCGGAGGAACCGCAACTGTACTTTCGGCGAAGCATAAATATAGGAAAGAGCGGCTGACTGGATAGGCGGGGTAGGGTGGTTAAAAGTTTTCTCCAGTTTAACGATTTGCTCGTTTGAACCGGACCTGAAGTTGAGGCTCCTTTCTCTCCCTCTTTTCTTTTCTCTGTTTTCTCTCCGCTCTTTCGAAACTTGTCTTTTAATGTGCATCCTTATTTGCGACTGATAGTAATGGGTAACGCAAGGGATGGTCAAGGAAGCCTTCGCGATTCCCAACAAGACTCGCCGCTTCCGACGGCCTCTTTAACCGTCGACGGGGCTGCTTGCAGGTGGAATACTAGCTATCGTTATCACCCACCGATCCACCAAGCGATGTTATCACGCTTGCGGCGTTATATACCAACTTTGCGAAGCTCGTTATAGTGATGTTTCAGTGCTGCGTGCTGCAAAATAATAGCAATGAGAATGAAATCGATCTGACGGAAGATATTAGGACAACTCGTTCGCTCAGTGAGGATAGGTTGACAAGAGATCGAGCGATTGGGACAATGTTCACACGCGGAATAATTATTAATATATTGTAAAAATGATGTATATCCATGATGAATTCTAATCTGATAATTGATAAATTATCTACGTAAATTATTGAACAAAATCATATAAGATTTATATTTTCTTTGTCAACTTTTTTTCCAATTTGATGTTTATTTTTCTTTAACGAAAATTACGAACAAATTCTTCAGTTAATTAGACAGTAAACATCTATAAATTTCATGAATGGACACACAGCAGACGTTCTCTTTCATTTTAATTAAGACACAAGATTTTGAAATATAAATTTCTAAAGCACGATAAGTGCTATGCATCATTTCAACCCTTTAATTATCTCGTTCGTATCGCACGTATTTCTTTTCGCTCGGAGAGCGAGCCAGTGAAACGCGCGCGGAATACTCGCTGGAAACACGCGAGGGCGTTCCTCGGCTACTTGGGGTAATTCCCAAAGAGATTATCGAAGACGCATCACCGCGAGTCCGCGTCCAGATACAAATTGGTCCCATGCAACCGTGACCGGTGGCGCGTTGGAACGCGCACACGGCGCCGTTTCCTCTAATACGTGCACGTTTATGCGTGTGTCAGACCCGGTGTACAGGTGCGATGTCTGTGCGCCACGAGGAAATTGCAGGCTCGCCGGTCCCCCAGGTGCTCTTCGTCATCATAAAGCCTACGGCACTGGCGTTGTACCTGTATTAAACCCGTCCTGGAACACAGCCCTCCGACTCGCCCTTCCCCAATGTCGCTTCCTTCCCTCCCTCCGCGCCTACGCTTGTCCACTGTGTTTCACGTGTGTGTATCGCGATCCGAGGGAGGCTACCCCCAAACGTTCCTGGAGACCGTGGCGCGTCTCCCCTAACAACTGCGGCCCGGTCACTGTGCGTGGCTATTTAATAATCAGTATTTACGGCAAAAACTTGCCAGACGTCCGGCGTTACCTGCCGAGCTTGTTCGCCGCTTCGAAATCTACGACCTTGAATATTTTGCTTGACAACACGGTGAGATGATAATTAGGTTTTAAATTTACTACTTATTACTTTGAATTATTCCGTGCGTACTCGACCCGTCGACGAAAATTGAGGCGAATCCGAAAATCTGTAAATATCACTCCGTAAAAATTTGTAAGTGATATTTTTGGTATTTTTATTAAAAAATTTTCGTATAGAATTAATTGGTACCATGTTAAAACAAAGTATTTGATTTCAATGTTTTTCCTGAAAAAGGATTTGTTTTTTATTTAATAGCTTGTTTAAAAGTGCTAATTGATTATCAATGTTCAAATTCTAACTAATATAAGCTTGTATCGCTCAACGCTTATGGCCTCTTTGAATTTACTCGAAAAAATTCTCTTCGTAGTTTGTTTCTACATGAAAGCATAACGTAGCCCGTATGTTGAATGTGCTCGAACGTCATATTCGTTATCTCGATTGTACGTCTCGCGTTGGCGTGTACCTCAATTTTTTTTCCTTCTCTTTTCTCACCCGATATGATTCCTTGGCGTTTTTGTCAATATTAATCCATTTTTATCTGTACGTCAAAATATCTAAAATTTCCATTTTTTTTTTCATTACATTGTAATCACAATATGTATGTGTGTCATTCTATGGTCGACACGTTTAATACGAAAAGATATGAATTAATGACAACATTGTAAACATATAACATTGTGATGTTAATAGCACATTAGTAATATAACGTTTAGTTAAATATGTAGTTTGATAGTATGTTCAATAATTACGATGATTATACGCATTATAAAGCTTATTAGAACAAAATGATATTCCACTTATTAATGACACTACTAAACGTGTTTGGAAGGAAATGCGTTTTTGACACAAAGCGTTCAGCATGTGGACCGCAATGATCATTTGTTAGACTGTATGGTTTGTAAACTACGTACCGCAAAATCGACTAATATTCCCGGTTTAATTGACTAACTCATTTAAAAGGGATATTTGATTGAATTGTTGATTTAATCGAATATTTAATGTTGTCAATTTGATCAAAAAGTAATCTTTATTCGAAAAATATATCATAAACATGTGACTTTGAAAAATTGACTCAAATGAAAGTGGAAATTGATAGAACTGTATTAAAACTCGAATCGGCAATTAGCTATAATGCATTTGACTGGAGTACGTAATTATTTTCACAGGATTACGTGAAGAAGTCGCCAAAACACTTTGTAAAGAGATAAGCTCCGCTGGGTTCGCAAAGAAAATACCAGCTGATCCTCAACTATGCGGTAGCTTACTTTGCACAAAAACAACACGCGAGACACCGGGACTTTAAGAGTCATTGTCCCATGAGGTCGATGTAAATACAAAGTTGCCAGCTGCCGCGAAGACCGCAAGATCGTGGCGTGAAAGAAATCGCACCAGATAGGAAATGTGAATACTCGAAATCGATCGTGACAATTGAAAAACTTGACACGAAAAGGCCGTTTAATGCCGCATCTCTATAAGAGATATCTCTCGTTTTTCGTTAAAAGGCTTTCGTACCAAAATTCGTAGCATTGAGAAATATTTCAAATCTTATTTATATAGAATATTTATATGGCAAGACAAAAGTAAAAGAAGTATCATCTTTAAATGTGCGCTATGCGCTAATATTTGTAAAAGAGTAATTTTTTGCTGATTGTTGATCGACAGACTACATTTATTTTTATACGCGGAATGACCACGTTATGGTAGCACTCGGATTTTGATATTCCCAATTCGAGGGTATAATGAGATCGTGATCCTTCGGGAAACATTCGAGCTCGCCGAATGCAAATCGGACCCACGCGTCGTGCACTCGTAGCGCGCCGATGTCCACATCAGAGGCAGCATCTAATAATAGACTCGATGCCCGTCTCTCGGCCGTCTACCAATATAAACTTCTCGTTGCTGTCCGTTCGTTCAGACTGAATTACCCCGGTTCCGTCCCCGAGGAGTCTACGGGCCCGGCGTCCAACAACAAAGTTTGCACCGGCAAGTAAAGCTTAATTAAAAGCTACGATGATGCTCAAGGGTCTCTCTCGTCGGCCTGGCGGGACCGCCGATTCGTTTCGCCAGGGTATCGGCAAGAGAAGGGTTCGCTTCCTGTAATCGTTTCTCGTTTACCTCAGCAGCCTCAGAAACTTCCTGGCCAGCATGCGAGTTGCTCACAAGGATGCATTTTGTGCCTCCTGACCTCAAAAAGGAGATGAACTTTTACAATATTTTCACGAAATGGCCTTAGTTATGGAGGGATGCTGTTTTAGGTATCGCAGGATGAATAAAATGAATAAATATTAAAATAGCTTTAGCAGAAATTTACGAAAAGATTTGATCGTGAAAGCAATTAATGTAAATGTATGAAAGGGCTTTTGAGCATTAAGGTTCGGAGAAAGATAAGTAGATAAGCAAAATTTTGTTTCCATTGAATTATAAATGGAAATTTCATTTCGTTTATACTTTATCTAGTATTAGATTAATAAATATTATATCTTGTATTAGATTATATTAAATATTACATTAGATGACATATTTTTACTAAAGAGAAAAATCGATTTCAAAATTAATTGAAAAGTTTATTAAAAGAATATTACGTACTACTTATTGGCTGTCATATTTCGAATGTAAGAAGTTGTAATTTTAGAAGACTATATCAAATGTTCTCGCTAGAATTTCACTGAAAAATGTAAACGTAGTTTCTGGAAGCCATTTCACGATGTTTCCGTTAGTGCACTGGACAAAAGCTTTTTAGCATCATCTACCATGCTTTTTCTTTCGCGCGCTCGATGGCGGCGCGCATGAAATGACGTTATTTTAATACATGGGACGCCATTTCGCCTACATTGTGCTGCGCATTATGCGAACGACTCGCAGTTGCAACCGCAGAGGACATTTTGCATTTATAATTTATGGACTCTTCTGCTGTGTGACAAGCGCTTATCGCAGTCTTGAAATATCTAGAAGAGATGTTTCGCGGATTCATGACATTTAAATTTTTTTTTTAATTATTGTTTTTAAACGCATGCTTACTACAATGAATCTTTTATACGTCCGCGTTAAAATTTAAAAAAAATGCAACGGAATATGTCGTACCGCATACAATTGTGCGTTTCAGTAGTAGTACAAGTCAAGCATTAGTCAAACAATCGGCAAAATAAAATTGAATTTTTTTTTAAGAGAAGATT
Source organism: Tetramorium alpestre (assembly GCA_021460005.1). NCBI lineage: Eukaryota > Metazoa > Arthropoda > Insecta > Hymenoptera > Formicidae > Tetramorium > Tetramorium alpestre. The sequence goes on from JAJVSH010000091.1 coordinate 506,976, forward strand.
ACTGAATACAGTGATGTGAAATAATTGTGGTGCAATTCTAAGAAGTATTCCAACTTTTATAAAAAGTTCTGACGGGCTTTTCTGACGTCGTGCTGCGAGAAAAAATTTACATTTTTAGTCGAATTCGTCAAATCAAAGAGATAGTGATAGTTTCATGACCATATACAATCCGACAAGAAACGAAGGGGTTAAGGTGAATTTCCGGCACCGATTTTCTTTGAGAAACGTTAGTTCTGATACAAACGCGTGCCACCGTGCGATTTTATCCGAATCTTAAGCCGAAGGAGTGAATCTTTTTTTGTCGACACCGAGAAGTTTCCTTTGAAAAATGCGAGCCTTGCGTGGTCTGCGTGTTTTTCTGTTAGTCACCTGCCTCGCACTCAAACCGTAGAACTACCCCATAAGAGACCTGAGGCTTATACTATTATATCCATACGCTTCTCTTTTTCTCTTTCTCTCTTTTCCTTTTCTTTAGATTAGCGCGACTTGATGCGAATCTACCGTCAAACGACGACAAAACATCGTAGAAGTTCGAGGTCGGCTGGAACAGAAGGGAAGGCCGAGGCAAGTCGTAATTGTGGCACGCAAATTGTTAAGCTAATAATGTCGGGCATACACGGCTTTTTTTATCGACTTTTTGAGGAATGACACGAACCGAGTCTTATCAGGTCTTTCCTACCGCTCTATAACGATTTTCTCGTCGCGGTCGTCAAGTAAAGCCGGCCTTTATCGACTTCAATTAGTTACATGCGGTAATTAGCATCTAATTAGTGCTCTGCAAATAATTTTCGAATAGTTTCATAGAGCGCGCAATCGATCGTGTTAATTGACTCACAGCATTTTGATTGACTGTACTAAGTATTATTTAAATGTCAAAACATAAAATGTCAAGTAATTTCTCAATACAAATTACATTAGCCTGATACCGATAGCAGCGGCGAGAAGATCCGTTTATAACAGAAACGTCGAAACGTGCACTTTTGGAGAGGAGAAGCTGTCTCTTGCCTCGGGAATTATTAAAAGTCAGATAGCGCATGATGTGATTAACGAGAGAATACGTTACGGCATTACACACACGTATGTGCGTCCGTTACAAGCTTGTTGTCAGCATCGATTCTCGAGCGCAAAAGGTAACTCGCTCACTTTACGCGCTCATCCATTCGCCATTGTTACCTGACGTTCGCAAAATATTTCGCTTTAGCTTTCATATGTACGATCAGCTTTAATAGTTCCTACATAAAGCGCATTTCGAGATCATATACCCGGAATATAGGATTCATTTCGAGCCAAGCCGGCGAGGAACGAGCATCGTTGCTCTTTGTTGTCTCATCGTTTTCCGGGGGTAGCTGCCGTTTACTTTATTCTCTACCCTTTCCGACTCCCGCACATCGCCCTTTTCGTCCTTTCCACCTCCCCCCTCCCTTTCTCCCTCCCTCCCCCTCCCTACGCTTTTGCCATTCCCTTTCCGCCCCATCCACCGTCGCGTACAAAGAATCTTTGTAATCCTGTTCTTGTAGCCCCGAGGTACAAAAACGTGGCGGCATCCGCCCCAGTCTTCCGTATCGTCTGCAGCTGCGTGCATCCGATGCACCCGCGGCACCATCGTCAGCTCGTGAATCAAATGCAGAGATCGCATCGCAAGGTAAATTGTTCGGAAAGCCAGGTCGCGTTTGAATTTCCGCCGGAAGGTTTATGACTATTTCTCCGTTGGGGGCCGTTGCTGGCGAATCGAGCGTATCGCGCCCTTTCTTAGGGGATAATACAGAAACACAATCCTCGGCAGGCGTTTAATCGAGTGTCTAATCGATTTGAGACATGCCTTCTTTTTTTCCCCACCATTGGCAATTGTTCACTCGCGTGACTCTAGGACTCGGGGTATACAGAGCGATTTGAGAAAAGAAATTTAAGGGAGATATGATATTTTTTTTCTGAAGTTGGTAAAGATAGCCAGGTAAACTTACAGGTCCGTATATATAAATTTTATATGTCTCGGGAATTTTTTTTATTACGAAAACACACGCGATTCTTATACACTGGTATTCGCCTACTTTGCGCCGAATTCCCGAATCCGATTGGTTTATTCTCCGCTGCACTATAAGCATCTTCGTCAAATTTCGACATCGGTGGCCGCGACGGCGCCGTCAAGGGGAGAGATAACGGATGATGTGCGAGCGCGCAGGTTGGCCGGTATACGGCGGGTGGTTGCTATCGTTGGCAGAGTAGCACTTGACAGCGTATACCAATTATTGCATCGGACGCGGCTCGTGGCCAGGGAAACCAATACGCCGGGACAAATTGTCAATTTATGCTTTCTCGTTATTACGCCGGCCTGATCATAGCGCGCTGGCGCGCTGGGGCGGCTTCACCGGCAGCACGTCAACTCCCCGATGCACACGCATCGTCGCCGAGTGCATTGTGCAATCTATGAGAAGGAACGACCGCAGCGGTGTACGTTGTGTAACCGCAGATATGGACATTCCTCCGCATGAAGGCGGAATTCGCGCACGTTTCAATCTCGCGGCTAACTGCCTCGTCAAGCGCCCATTACGGCGGAGGCCATACTTTGATCGCCCATGAATAGCGGGTCCTTTTGTAAACTTATCGCGTACGAGCGATCGCGATGTAACAACGTTGGGCACAGCCCATCCATAAAACGCCTAGAGCGTATCACCTGACGCAACGTAATCTACATAGGCCAACAATGAAAGTTTCAATAAAGTTCTCGACCTAAGTATACAAGCTGATGTTTGTTCTTGGTGAATTAAAAGCGATATAGCTACGCATTTTATTGAAAATTGTATGTATCTTGTGTACGTACTTCGTCTGTATTGGACTCAGCGTCGTTTAGGCACACCCGGACACGTTGCAACGAAATGAGATCAACTTTTATCCGTCAGGTGGAATCTAGGGGGTTACGATTTAGTGGGTTACGAGGAGGGAATGATATAGAATTTATCCGCATATTGCGGCCGCGAAGGCCATCCGCGGGGCCCAGCGAGCTGCCACACGTAAAGCCATAAAAATAAAGCATAAAATCAACTGCTGACTCGATCGCGCGCTTCCTATTCCTTGGCAACGGTGGGGGAATATTGCGGAGTATGCGATTTAAATCATAAAACTCGAATAAAAATCCTAGGCTGTTTTTGCAGCTGCAGCGTCACGGACGGCCGGAATATGAAGGAGAGGCAGAAGAGAGAGAGAGGAGAGCAGAGCGAGTCGTGGGATGAAAACACGAATCTCGAATGTCGCGTCTTTCATCAGCATTCTCTCCTTCCCCCTCGATTCACTCCGTTTCGCTTGCCCGCCGCTTATGTTTCTCTTTCGCCACGTAGCGTTGCTTAACTTGTGAAACTGGGCGAGAAACTCGTAAAAGAAAATCGCGCGTGTGATTTCATTCAGCAGCTGTTCGCGAAAATGTACATTGTAATGTAAAGCCAGATTTATCGACCAATCTACATGAATAATTTACAGAAAGAATAAATAGTTTCTAAGGATTATTCACATAATTATCCTCTTCTTTTGACTATTCCGCTATATTATTAAAACATTTAGCCTCGCATAGGTCGACTCATGAATAAATCACAAAACGTTGAGCTGGGTATTCATACTTCCGCGCGTTTGTTTCAAATGGCGCGGGGCCATTATCCTCTCCCAAATCAGGGAACAAAATATTTGATTAAGTTTAGTCAGATTCTCCAGCGTTACCGTAAGGATTAATGAAGTCGCTGGGCTTCTCTTTGAGAAAAGGCGGTTGTTCATGAAGCGTTCGCTCGGAACGGAGCTTCGGCGAGGATAATATTTCATTCTCAGGCACGGAGTATTATTTTTCAATAATTCAGCTAACCGGCCGACTATACCGTCCGAACAGTGGCTCCTGCTTTTTTCCCTATTTCTCGCGCCGTCTATATCTTTCCTTTTTGTTTTGTTGCCCTGACCTTAGCCATCGAGCGCGGTCCGCGTTAGCGTTGTGCAGCTAGGCGGCTAGGCGTATTTTCCGGCGTCCGGTCCGGTCTGGTCCGGTCTGGACGCGGATACCGTCGCGCGCGGTAAATTCTCGATGCAAATGAGATCCCTGATACGGCGCGAAATATAAATCCGAAAAACCCGCGGCGAATATTTATGTCCATTATCTGAGAGCCCACCGAAATCGCTCCGATCCGTTCCGCGCTCTCCCCTACGCGCCAGAAATACGGTCAAGTCAGATTACGTTTTCAGGAATATTACAGGAAAACCACTTACAGGATCGATTAACCCACTGTCATGAGATATCGGGACTGAAATACCGCGCGGCTCGATGCAGAGGCTGCACCCGAAAATAGTAATAAGATTTCGCGGCAGAATTATTCATCTCTTGATAATCGAGAGAAATAGCAAGAGCTAATATATTTGTCTAAATCGTTTAAATGTCCTATTTTAATTGTCCTATTTTGATGGAATTCAAATTACGTATTACATATTTATGTAATAATTGATTTCCATCCTAATTTGAATTCCATCAAACTAGGACAATTAATAGAAGACATTTAAACGATTATGTATTCCGGTGTTTTTTGCAAGCAAATTGAATTTATAAAATATATATCCAAGAAAATCAAATTTAGAAAGGTGTTATTCATCTCTCCGACATAAAGATTCTGCTTATCTAAGAGATTTGTTCTTTCACGAACTAAAATTTTTATGCAATTTTTTTTATATGTATATTTGCGAATGTTATACATTTTTATATGTAGATAATTGAGTTATTGAGTCTCCTATTATTCGTGTTTTATAAAGTTTGATTAAGATTTAGCGAACGAGGTGGCATTAAAATTACGGTACAAGTCCTAGAGCCAAAGCTCTAATTAGTATAATAGTTTGCTTCGCAGTCGTTTTAATCGCATGCTCTCCATTATCATCTGAAACGCGTTCCTGGACGGGATATCACGCGAAGTCTTTGAGGTCTTTAACACGTCAGTAGTACCGACGTACTGAATCACCACTGGCTAGTTCGCTTAACAAAGTTACCGACTAAATAAAATTACAGGCTCATGCTACTAGGTTGCTACTTGATTAACATTATCTGATCGACCAGAAGTGATTCAGTTTCATGAAAAAAGAGAGAGAGAGAGAGAGAAAACGAAATGAGTATCGCACTGAAACCTGGCAAATGCACAACGTACTTGCAAGTTGCAACTTATCGATTGCTCTCGTACTCGATTCCTACATCCTCTCTCGTAGACGTATATATTTTATTTTGAGGGAAAATATTTTATCTCGGATACCACACTGTGAGAAAAGGTTGGTCAAGGCTGGTGAGATTTCTTAATGTAGGATTTCTGGATTCGCATGCAATCACAGGAAAAGGGTTCGAGTCCATATTCCATGTACACAAATTTGAAATTGCGAGTTTATTGGAAAGCCAACGGGAAGCGGAATTCGATATTACATGCATCTTTGCCTCCTCTCTCTCTCTCTCTCTGGTTTAGAATCGCGTTTCCATTAATCGATATTCCCATGGCCAGTTTTATCGAACTGTCGCCAGTAGATTAGAAACTTGACACTCACGATTCGGGCGCGTAGGCGCGTTCGAAAAGGTGCTAACTTCTCGAAACTAATAACCGATGTGACAAGCAGATTGCCCATTCCCAATCGAAACCATTATTAAGCCATCTACTGTCCTCGCGGCACTTTGTCCGGATTGGTGGTTTCATCCCCTTCGTCCTTGCGTTTCTCGGGAGCTCAAGCCGGGATTTGGCCAGGCGCCAACGTATTCATTCCAGAAACTAGCCGACCGATCTAAGGGGCCAATTATTTAATCAATTCCACCCTCTTAGCGGCCCGGGATAGCGGAGATGGCCCATTCGAAACGTGGAATTGCCGACAAGGACGTCGACGTCTACGACGTCGGCGACGACAATTGAAATCGGTCCATCCTTGTCTCGTCCGCAATATTCGGACCCACTTACCGACCAACGTTCGGACATGCTTCAAGGACGTCGTTGACGGGTTATAGAATCTCCAACGAAATCCATCCTTTCACAAAGATTACGTATCTCGAAATATCGGACACTCGAAATCCAGAAATTAATCAATACTCTACACTCAGAGAAATGTTTTGTATTATGAACCAAAAGTTTTGTTGATATATGCTCAAGAAATTTATTTAGTTGCTGTAAACAAATATGTTATTTTTGCTTATATCTTATTAAATCGTTTTGATTTAGAGAACAAAACAGAATTGTTTAGAGAACAAAACTGTTTTGTTCTCTAAACCAAAACGACTTGACAAGATATAAGCAAATAACATATTTGTTTACAGCAACTAAATAAAGTTCTTGAGCATATATCAACAAAACTTTGATTCATAATACAAAAACATTTCTCTCAGTGTATATTAACTTCATTCTCTCAAGATTGACAAATGTAATGACTAATAATAAGATCTAAACAGTTGCTATTCAGGAATATTGATATTTTTCGATTTTAGAATTTTTTTTTTAAATAAAAATAAATAGTAAATATTATTATTATTATTAGTATAAATATAAATTGTAGAATTTTTAAATACTATTTTGAATTTAGTGCCTTCGAGATTTTAAATCCGCTGTGAGATAAATATAACTGTGCGCCGGGGCATATAAGCCTGGGTGTTATGAATGAACTGACAAACAAGCTATCTCGCATGATGCATTCGCGGTGTATTGGTCTATATTGATCGCGTATCATCATATCCGAAGCGCCACGAAGCAGGTTTAACGTCAATTAATTTGAAACTTCGGCACAGCAATTGCGAGAGCGAGAGCGAGAAAGAGGGATAGGGCAGAGGATAGATGAGATTTCAGGAACTCGCGAAGATCTGAATATTGCCAATAAAATTAAGGGGAGAGAAGGAAATACGTGCCACGTTATATATACCGCGTTACCCAGTTTCGCTGATAATGTTAGAACTATATCGCAGTTAGATACGACCAATTTTCTTCTTATTAATTAATATTTGCGTCGCTAAACGACGATTAGTTAACTACTTGTCGCTTGATTGGAAAATGCTAACGCGAGGAAAGATGCAGTCTCGAATCAGAGAAATGGTTTAATTAATTGCTCTGATGAAACATTTTATCATTGTTCATTCGCGCAAATGCATATTTTATTTTTTATTAAAATAGTATGTATTATTGCTAATGCACTTTCACAAAGCCACAAAAAAGATTATATCGATTTTCGAAGAATATTATATATATAATCCATGATTTTAGAAATTAAATAAAAATTTTAATTTTATCCGTAGAACAATTTTGCGGTTCGTGAAAGCGCGATGCAGAGCGTCATTGTACCCATGATATTTTAGTTCCCTACCGGGGAACTACTGGGATTAGTGAATAGTCTAAACTACCAGAACTGCTCATGTAGTTTAAGAAGTATTGAATACAATAGGTAAATTCGCGCGACCAGTCTCGTGGTCTCGCCGCGCTCACCAACGTTGTACATCACTAGCCCCGTGAGAAACCGATGCAAACTACATACGCGGAATCATAATGCCGGTCATAATAATTAAAATTGATCGCGCGACAGCAAGCAGCCGATGACATTGCCGAATTAATTTAGGTGGCTTATTGCGCCTTTGAGATTTCAACTGTTTAAACATTTTGCATTTCATGCATACATTTTTTCGATTCTTTCAAATCTCATCGTGAACTTTCAAACCTTAATATAAAATATTAATAATACTTTCCATTAAAAACATTTTACATGACTTTTCGTTCACGCCAATTGAATTATTTTACTTTATTATTTTTCTCGCAAAAGTAAATAATTGTGTATTATATATATTTCAACATGTTCATCGCGTGACAGTCACCGATAAAGCGTAAACGGAAAGTTCAGTGATGGTCACCGGTTAAACGGTTAAAGTTAACTGAATGAGTTTTCGTAACGGCGAAAATTGAACGAAACGATTCATTTTATGTCGGCGGCACGAACTATTCGCGCACGTTCCGCGTATAATATCGCAATAAGCCGCGATTTAGCGAGTGTCGAGTCTGATGCGCCATAAAATTCCTTCTCCCCTCCGTCGTTCATATTGAGCCCCGCCGGCACGAGCGACGGCGCGACGTCTTGCTTCCATTAAGATAGATATCCCTCCCCGCCGTGGCAGTTCCGTAGGAATTCGACGGCATGAATGCGCGGTCTGATAGCCCGGGATGCCGACGAAGAAGAGACTGCGCGGAATGAGTGATAATAAAAATCGCGCCCATATATACGCGCACACGTGCGCGAGTACACGTACATATACACATAAACGTGTGCATCTATCAATCCGCAACGGAATGCAACCGTTGATGGTGTCAGAATTTGCGGAATCCCCGACGCGGACACGAAACTTTAATAACCGATCCTCGAATTCTATCTCGTCTCCGCCCGAGCTTAAGTAGCCGCGCGCGCAATTTTTACATTGCCGGAGACGATCCTCCGCGTCTTCTCGAAACGAGTCGTCCCTTTTCACCCCTCGCCGACGGGCGGTGGTAGCTCGCTTTTGCGCGCAGGGCGCATGACCGGCTCGCATGATCCCGGACTCGCACGAAAATACGATCGAGCCCAGCGTACACACGTGATCGCGATACGTATCTCGGGCGCCATGGCCGCGGCCACGTAAATAGGTCAGTTATATACGGATCGCCGAGCCGCGATGCCGACATGGCATCGTACTCGGTTCATGGCAATGGTGAACTTATTTAAATATATATCGAATCGAACGCATTTCTTTCGTCAACATCTGTTTTTTTCTTCTTCCTGCGTATTTTTTTCACGGACAACCCAATTTTTCCGGCACCGAGGATATTTGCGCGCGATTATCGGTACGGACAATCTTCACTTACGATCGGCACGCCTGTCAGATAAACATGCCGCTCGTGCTGCAAAATAAACATTACGAAAGCATAAAACAAGTTAAAACCGTTGTTTGTAAAAACCAAATGTTTGTTACGAGCCAACTCGATATTTTTTTCTAATGAATTGCCGGGGATATCTAGAACGGCATAGAAACGATTTCGTCATCGAGGTTTGACGAGATTTGACGACGACGGACACCGCCGATTCGCGATAACGAGATGCATGAGTTGAGTTATAGATTCACATTATGCCGGCCCGCATGGATTTCCTCTGGCAACGGCGTGACGTATCGCGCTCGCAAGTTACCGTGCACGGCAACTTCGTCATAACGCCGAGGGCTGACGTTAATTTAACGTTAGTCCGTGGTAGAGGAACTAATTATAAAATGCATTTATACACTCGACCATTTTCGAATTCTTGACTCGGCGGTGAATTTCACCGTTTGCTCAGTTCTTTGGACACCGTTCTCCTTGAGATGTTGCATTCCGGCGAGAAAAAAGCGCACGCTTGACAAACATTCTAAACATGTAAATATTTTCACCCCTAAATTAACCGAGTCGGATTTAATTCTCATCAGATTAACATAACAAATGTTATGTCCGTGTATATGCAATTTCTCTTTTATAAAAATACCGCATGAAAAAGGTACTACTTGGACGAGATGAAAAAAAAAACGATGCCCGGGCTCATCAGCTAGACTCGCTTTGGCGCTCCTGATTCCCATCATAAAAACCTCCCGGCTCCCATAGCGACGGCGGCAATTTTCGTGTCTCGCATCCCGTGCCTGTCGTACGAGCGTGTAAGGCCCGTGACACGTAACTTTTTATGACCGGGAAAATAATCTCGCGCAATACGGTTATGGGAGCCGATACACTGGCATTACTCAAGCGCGCAACTCCGCCCGCTCCCCTTTTGCGCGCACTTATTTACGTCTCGCGAATATAAAACTAGGTGTAACGACTCCTTATCGGGAACGAGTAATAGTAGTAGTAGTCGTCGTCGTCGTCGTTGCCTCAATTATTAAGAGCGGCAAATTTAATGAGTGCCGTTAAAGCAGGCGGGTAAAATTGGAGGAAAGTACGCGCGGCGCGTAAGAGGCTTGCCGCCTCTGCCCGTGACTGTCATGAATAATCGTAAGATATAAACTCCGGGATCAAGCGGGGGAAAAAAACGGAAGAGGAATGGTTGAGGATTATTACGCGGGAGCGACGTTATGTGTGCGAAAGACACGACAAAATGTATCGCCTAAATACTCCTCAACGACGATGGGGGAGGGCGACGACTGGGCTGTCGTTCCACGGGAGGTTGAAGGCATCCTGGCGGCAGCGAAGGGTGCAAAAGGGCAGAAGCATACCGATACCACGCCCGCGTTATTATACGCCAAGTTAACGACAAGATTGTTTCTCAAAGTTAATTTACATCCACCGGGGGCCCGTCTAAGAGGAGAGGCAGCGTGCCGATACCTTCTCGCGCAATCTCGCCAAATTAATATTCCGTTCTATTCGTGGGAAATCTCTTCGACGATGAGAGACGACGCGACGTATGCTCGCGTCGAGAGCTCTGCAAACAAGACGGAATAACAGTGGCTTGGTTGACGTGCGCGCCGAAATGGCGACATCGCGATTGCGTATCTCGGGATGCATCCGCCTGTTTGCTGCGAGAAGCTTCACGCATGGAGGAATGCATTTGCGTTATTACGAAAAGTGTTGTTGTAGAATGGATTACACAGTCTTTGAAATTATTATATTTTCATGTCAATGAAAAATAGATAAATTTTGTAGCGTGACTAAAGATAGATAGATAAAGACACAGAACATTCAGACAATACAGGATTGATATTAACACTAATATCATAAAATATTTCCAATACTGTAATTATTGTAATATTAATATATTTTAAATTAAAAATATGTGAAATTGTGTTTTGAGATAAAAAGTATAAAATAATAAGTAGATAAAATTAGAATATAAATTTAATTTAATTTGCTAGATTTTAGTAATAAATCGTTATGTAATTTCTATTACCTATTTGAGACGTTTTATAATTACGTAAGTCATATTATACCGAATAGTAATATTCTATATAATATGACTTACGTAATTATAAAAAATTACTATTCGGTATAATATGACTTACGTAATTATAAAACGTCTCAAATAGGTAATACAAATTACATAACGATTTATTACTAAAATCTAGCAAATTAATTATTCGATATAATATTCGATATAATATGATTATAACTATAGATGATAGAATTAATAACATTAAAAAGAATAAGAATAAAGAGTAACGAATGATAGACCGTACGATTTTTCTTTTGTGTAATTTTGGCAAGAGTTATAATTTTCCGCTTTAATTCCTCGCAGCGCGGATACTTTGAATTTTAAAGCGCGCCATTGGCGATTCATTTATTCGCGCGAACACGAGGTAACGACCATACAAGAATGAATACTAAACATTGAGCGTAAAAATATCGCGATCACCATCGACGGCGATGGTTATATTCCGCAAATGGGAACGCATGCGAAACGTATCTCGCGCTTTCACGCTTTTCCGAGAGCTTTCACGACAGCTGCCGACCGGCTCGCTCGCAAACCACCTAGCGCTCCTACCCGCTCACCCTTCTCTCACCCCACCCGATACCTTTCCGTGCCTGCCAAAGGTTCGTGCAATGCCTCGGCGCTTTCACACACGCGAATATTCCAAGTCGAAGGAGATCGACACGGCTCTCGACAGCGCGACTGTATTATCGAGGGATGCAAGTCGCGTGTCGATGGCATGCCTTCGTGGCTCCGAAGTCGATCGCGGCACAGCGATGAAATTCGAGAGGAATATCGAAAGCTCCGCGTATATTCCTTATCCCATTATTAAGCTCGATCGGATCTACACAGACTTGCGGCGACAAACATGGGGGGGCGGGGGGAGGGTGGGAGATACATGAGGAACACCGACCGTCAATTATCTCATTTGTATAAATTCAAGCGCGTGCCCTTTTGCGGCAACATTGTCAAAATGTATATAATTAATTCCTGCCGCACGGCCGACTAATGGACAATATAATTAATTAATTAGATTAAGCAAAAGTGCGCTATTTCGACTGGTTAGTACAGCGAAATAACGACGGGAGAAATGAAATGTCATGGTGTTCGTATTCGCGTAAGCGCAAACAAACAACATCGACGCACGGCACGCGCACCGCGCGCGCCTGGGCTCGCGAGGCGTCGCCGGGGACGTTACGTACGACTTGACTCAACGAGCTTCTTTCAGGAAACATCAGCGACTCGCACTACATCACGTACATGACAAGTAAGTACAAACAACGCTCGTAGCGGTGATGGCGAGCGCGAGCGGGGGGTACGCCCGCGATGTTATCCGCCCGGCTAACATCTAGGGCGCCGCTCGCGCTCGCGCATACGTACTCGCGCTAGACCAGCGTGGAACGAATGCGGAACCCGTACGCGGCTCGTTGGCAAAAATACACTCCCCCGTGCACGATAAAGGCGGCGGGGAGGAGGAGGGGAACGAGGTCAGAAGAAGTGGACCTCGCGCACGTAACATCGATCAGACTCGGAATCAGGCGTTTCGAGACACGCGCAGCGTGTGTAGGGCGCACCGCGCGCGCGAGCTCCGCAAATCGGCCTGTTTTCGAGCTACGACCTGGTCAATTTCATAGGGGCTAAAAGGGCTGAAGAGAGGAGGAAGCAGCCCCGGTATCTAAATTTCAAATCCACTAATGTGTATTTTTGCCCTGGGCAGTCCGGGTCCCGCGAGCGTTCCGCATTCGTTCTTCGCCTCTAGCCTATCTGTCCACCTCTCTTACCCTACGTTATCGGCCGGCTTTCTCCGGACGCTTTGAATTTCAAATTCGGCGCGACCACCGTGTCGGCCGTCGCGGCAACAACCGACTTTCGAGTGTTTCCACCCGCTTATGCGCTGTCATTTGTTTCCGTCGCCCATCCCTCTCTCCGAGGGGTGGGGGGGGGGTTATGTGTAACAGACACCGCGCGATCTACGGCGCGGTATCTCTGGTTACCTCGCACTTTTATTTATGGCGCCACCCGGTATGTATCAGAATTGATTCTGTGATTTATTTCGCGGCCGATAGCGACGCGCGCGGGTCCGCCACCGCGCCAGGCCGGCACGAAAAGGCGAATTTCGAGACTACGTTTCGATCTCCTTCCTTCGCTTCGAGAACATTGCGTGCGACGTAACGATTACGTTATAATTTTCTCACGTCTACCTTGCTGAGCCAGAGTCTATTCTCGCTCGCAACGGTCTCGGGGAGGGGGGGGGGGTCGCGTAATGGTCGCCGATTGGAGTGAACCGCGCACGCATAACGAGAAGCGAGAGCGAGATACCGTCTTTTCCGGGGGAAAAATAACACACTCGAGCATTACGCTAATGCGCCGCTTTAACGGCAATGTAACTCCAACGTTATCGTCGACTAATCTTCTGCCGGCAATGTCTTTTAACGGTTCTTGCCAGTCTTCTTAATGCACGGGACTTTGCACCTAATTGCACGCTACGGCCCGACGATCGCGAAAGTTCCTCCGCGTTGCTCGCGCGCGAGCAACGTAGGCGGCAAGAAAGTCCCACCCAGTTGGAAGGGATGAGAGGAGGCACGACCCCCGGCTAATTGAAGCGCAATTAACCGCGTTAAAACGCCAAGTGCTGATTAGGGCGCTACGTCTACGTCGCAGGGCGACCTACTAATCTATGCGCATACGTGACGGCGGTGGTTCTTGCGTAAATTGAAAGTCGTTTTTGCCCTCTCATCGCTCGGCAAGAGTGCACTCGACCGCTGAAATTCGCCGAGGTATTACCCTTCATCCTCTTCGACCCTTGACGCCGTTAAGTGCACCGTCTATGAGTTTCTAAACGACGATTGGGTTAAAGAAAAAGGAACGTTTATACAGCGATGAAAATAAAGTTGTCCGATGTAGACTCAAAAGTGAGGCTTTACTTTTTAGTAAATGGCACAATCAGAATAGAATTTATGATTATTATTCTTTTAGTGTTCTTTTATAGTATTCTCTCAAATATATGATATGCACAATGAGTTAATTAAAACACAAGTATAATTTATAATTACAGAGAGTTTAATAATTGCATAATTTTATAATTATTTCTAAATTTTTTTCCTTTATTACAAACTCATACTTTAGAACTTAATCGTTAAATAATTATTTTGTATTAAATATTCAAAAATTATGCATGATGAATATTTTTATTTTTTAGATAGTTAATAAATTAACGTTCTAAAATTAACGATAAAATAATATATTTTTATGTCAGGTAATCATTAAAGAAAATTATAGTAAATTATCAGAATTCAATTGTTCAATAAAATGTAAGCGAATGATGAGCGGAAAAAATCTCTAATTTTCAAACAGGTATATATTTGGCATGTTACAAAGGAATGCGCACGGCGTTGTTTCGGGATTAGTTAATTCAAGAAAGACCTCGAACGCGCGCGGCGGGGCCTCGTGAATATTCACAAGTTCGCCGAATTGCGGGGACTCTCCCACTGGGACTTCGATTGTTCTCTCTGGTTGCCGCAAGAAGCTTCGTCGTCGTCGTTGTCGTCGTCGTCGTTGTTGTCGTCGTCGTCGTCGTTGAGATACTCGGAGAAACGCGAGCGCGGCTAAGAAACGCTAATTGCGCCGAATACGCCGCTGGGACGCCACGACGAGAACAGCCGTAGAGACGCCGTCGCCATCGCTATCGCTGCGATTTTACAATGAGCCGAAGGCGACGGTGGATGATCGCGTTTGGTTGGTGGGATTCGCCGCTGGCAGGATCCGGCATGGCGAGAGACGGCTGCGGAGAGGGTGTACCTACCTACTTATTTAGAATATTGCCGGCATACATCTGCATAAATTCAGCGCAGGCCCTTCGACATTCGCATCGTGTACCCAACCCTTCCCCCTGCCAACCCCCCCTCTCCCCCCAGACTTACTCGCGGAGGCGCTCTTAGGTCAGGGAGAGGGAACGGTCGTTCGACACGGGGGTTGTCCCGCCCTCCCGTCGTTTCGCAGCCGCCATCAGCATCATACCGCTCGTAAAGAAATCCCTCATGACGCCGCCTGAAAGCTTCCCCGGGGCGCGAGCGCGAGAGGGTAAAAAAATTTCAGGCGCTTCGCCCGTTATAAAAATATCTTCGACGTGCGAGCGTGTATTATCGCGCGCGCGGGAGAGATTAAAGTATCCCGGGAAACATGCTCGATATAACCGATGATCCATTCCCGATGAATGCGGGAATGCGCGCGCGCGCGCCTGGTAGACAGGGGAGGTAGCGAGGATATATAAATGGAAAAAGAAACGCCGCGAGGCCGTGGGATGGCAAGCAAAGCACGATGAGACGAGGCGGTATATTCTCTTGACGGTAATATCTATATTACATGAACGAGGGAAAGGGGGAGGGAGAGAAAGAGAGAACGCGAGAAGTACAACCCTCTGTATATGCATGCGGGAATTACGCGAGTCCCGATGGAAACGTGGATGTGCGCGCACGGCCCGCCCGCGCCGCAGGCCCCGTATACATATTCAAATTGAATTATACGCGCTACCAGACGCGTTGATTCGAAATCATTCGACGGCTTGGTATCTCGAAAACAAGCCAGTATCGCCCGCCCGTCGTCCGCTCCGTCCCCGTGTGAGTTTCCGCTCTACGGGATTGTCGTTCTCCACCCTGACTAATGGAAATTCTCTGCGAGAAGTTGGTTAAACGCATTCGCTTTGCATACGTATCGAAGCGGTTGGTTGTTGTGCTATCCCGTACGACTTCGTGCTCCGCGCGTGCGAAAGTGATGCATCGATGCACCTCACCCGTCGAGGAATTTGGGAACCACGATTCGGTCCCGACGTGTCTCGCCAATCCCCTCTCGTCGGATTCGGTTCGGTCAGCGACGAAACGTAATTATTTCATGTATCGGAGTATCACGGAAATCAGAGTTTCCGTTCAATAAAATAAACCACAGATCGGAAAAAAGAGACAGGAAGAAAGAAAGAGAGAGAAAGAGAGAAAATGGGGAAAAGGAAGACGGAAATAAAGAAAATATTGCATTAAGAAAAATTTGAAATGAAACGCCACAACGAACAATGATTCGCATTGTCGGTGATAACATCGCGGATGCAGAAGAGCTTCGTCGAGACGAGTCAGGTCGAGACTCTCGCGGGTTGTATTCACTCCTTCCCGGCGAAAGGGACGAGTGAATAAATTAAGAAGGCGCCAGGCGCGGGAAGAGTAACGAATCTTCCACCGTGTCTTCTCGTGTCGTCGTAGAAATTATTCTTTCCACCCTCCGGTTGCTCAGCGCGTCTCTCCGCCACCGTTGTTTATCTCATTAAAGAAACGCGGAAAACGGATAATCCCCCGGTTGACAAATCGCGCCCGGCGTCGACGGAGTCGGTTCCCCGTCCGCTCCTTTCACCGGCGTAACTTTATCGCGGAGGAAAGAACGACGAACGAGGTGGTAACGGAAGAGTGCCGAGCGGAAAGGGGTTTTAGAGTGCCGGCGACGTTAGGCGATGGATAGGGAAGTAACCGGGCCCAGCGTTCCTGGTGGATACCAAGCTCCCCCGTAATGGACGCTTTAATTCCGAAGGAGAATAAATTGCAATTTTTCCGACCGTGCGACGTCAGTCATGGAACCGCGAGAACGAACGGTCCCCTCGTTAGCTGTGCGAGCGGCGTCAAAGAAAAATAACGCGACTCAATTAAATAGTACGCACACACGCGCCGTATCATATTTTTAAAAAAATCTTGAAACGATCGGAGTTAATGAGATGATGTTTAACGATTGGTCAAATGGTGAACACATTGTGTTTTTGACACGAGAAAGATGTGTACGTAATCGCGTCATTCTGTCTACGTCAATTTAGCTGTGAGAAATAATTAAAAGCCACCGTTAAATATTCAAAGTCAAATTTATGAAGATGTTTTTAGCGCGCGTATTTTACAGTCAGTATTTCAATGAAAATAGTCTTCAATCGCAAAATAAGAACAGATGAGGTCGGAGTTATTCTTAGTTTGATCCAGTTCCCGGGATTCGGGTAATCGTGTTCGATTTCTTTTCTTATCTGTAGATAATTCGTGCACGATATAAAATAAATTGCAGCTCCTATTATTGGAATTAAGATCCATCTTGACCGGATGATAGTCCAGGACAAATCACGTCGTATCTCATTTAGCTTTGAAGCTTTAACCGCTGATTCTTTTATCCATGTGTTCAATTTCCTTTTTGTAAAAAAGAAAGCTACACGTCTTGAAAATGTTAATTCGATTTAACATTATTGTTTAAAAATGCCAGTCTAAAGGAACGAATGTCAAGCGTAGAAAAAAATATCGACATTATATTCTTATTGTATTTCATATAAATTTCAATTTAATTACATCTGTTTCGTTCACTGTTTGTTCAAATGAGCGCATAACATTTTCTCGTATTACGTCGATGCAGCCGCGCGCGCCAGCGAAATTTTCATTATTTTAACCCGGCCAGATTCCACTCGGCGTTGTTAACACATCATATTCGAGCAATGAGACACAAGTTCGCCCTTACGCCGCGCTCGGCCGACTCATCTCGGCCAAGTTTGAAATGTGTATCAACACGCAGAAGAGCGTGGATGAAAACCCATTTAAATTAAATTAATTTTTACCATACGGCCGAACGCGAGAGAAATAGCGCGATGGTATGCGCACGAGTTGAACGGAGCGCCCACCTGGGATTGTGTATACTAAAATGCGAATAAATTCCATATAATTATCTATGATGTAAACCTGCGTTGTGTTTGCACATGTGTATTCGCCGATCGAATACACATTCCGCGCTTTCTTCTCTCCCTACTAATGTCTCATCTTTATGGACACCTCTCACCCCTACGGATATTATCGTTTGATGCAAGTTCATTGCATATCATATAGATATACAATTTATACATATATGTATGATGTATGCATAAATGGCCGCGTTTACAATCAATGCTAAGCGAGTGGAAGCGAGATGACATCGGCGCGACGACTCTGTAGCTGCATCGGAAATTGCACACACGGTGTATCGACCCGGCCAGCACGGACGGCACGAAATTTCGAGCGAGCCGGCGTGGAGGTCCGTCCTCTTTCGAATTCGGTCGTGATACCGGCGAACCCGAAATGACTCCCGATCCGTAATTACCACCCCCGCTTCGTTTCCATAAATGAGCCCTGCGTACGTCGCGCCGCGCCGCGCCGCGCCGCGCCACGCCGCGTGCGCTCACGTTCACGTGTTATTTAGGGGCTGGGCGTATATCAGAATCCGTTTAAACGCATCCCGTATTTGTTTCGCGATTCGCCCACCAAAACTCGCCCTCAACAGCCCGTGGGGAACGCGTTAATGTAATTGCCGCGTATTTTCAGTAATATTCCTACAACGGTCGCGCGCGGGGACTTCGTTGAAAATCACAGCTTTAATACGGCTGTATTTTGATTTTAATTAGCGATATTACCACTCGCGCGGGCACGCCTTTCAGAGATTAACCACGTGACGAAATTGATTGAAGTGTTATATATCAGCGCGGACTCGACGAGCGGTCGGTCAGTAGCCCCTCTATACTTGCCGCCAATCGAACATTCTGCGAATATATTTATTGCTACCGCCGGCTACTCTCGAGAAGCTCTTTTTTCACACAATGTCACGAGGCATCGTTCGCGTATGCGTTCGCCCAGCCTCGAATCGATTTTGTAATACGTTCGGTAGTCAGTAACGCGTAATGTTATTCAAATCGCATGCAGATTGCTCCGTTATCGGCTACTTTTTCAATTACGACGTGGCGGGCTATAAAATGTAATGCCGACACCGGGAGCGAAACTTTTTCTCCAAGTTATCTGAGCCCGTGCCGAATAGCTATAAACTTTAAGTATGAGATATTGCCGTCGCGCATTTTCATAGGGATTCGCGCGATCGATTCCGTCGCGCGAAAAGTCGCGATCGCTGGACCGTCGCACTGCATAGGAAAGAATTCCATTTCTAATGTCGAGCAATTGTGCGACATACATCCAATATACTGGCGCTCTTTATTGCGAAATGTTTCACGACCCGGTCACCCGCATCCCCGATTGCGTTGGATCTCTGACCTTTTCACAAATGACTTTATTGCGGGGCGGGAAACATTTTCCCGTGTGTTGCACACAGAATTACTTACGCGCGGCTAACTTTACGTGTGTACGCGAGAATCGTCCTGAAAGACTTTGTCCTGTGTTACTATTTTCATTTCCACCGGAGCGTCTCTCCTCGTCCCCGAAATACTCCCTCACTTTCTCTCTCTCTCTCTCTCTCTCTCTCTCTCTCTCTCTCTCTCTCTTTAAAAGTGGTCCGACATTCATTTCCAGGATGCAACGACGGCGTGCCTCGCTTTTCGCAATCTAATTTTCACCGGCGTTTAATCTTTGTGTACACTCGCCGGCTCGCGTGCAACCCGGCAGCGCGAGTCTCTCAGGAAAGAGCAGCGAGCGGCGGGCACGTGCAAGCTTTTCCAATATTTTTCGAGCCGAGCTATTACTCCCGCCTTGACAACGTGCCCCTACACCTCTCGCGTGTTTTTCCCTTATCGTTTCAGTCAAAATCACATTCATCGGCCTCTCGTGCGATTTTTTTTTATCTTCTCACCGAAAATGATTTATTCGCGGAGAGGAGATAGCGGGCATGAGGGAATTTCGGATAAATAAATGTCAGCGGCTAAAGTAAATTAACCCTCAAATATTCGACGCATTTTCGGGCACGCGCTCTAATTCGTTACATCAAAAATATCGCTAAATTAAATCTTCGCCACAATTGGCTTGGAATTCATAAAGATTATATCCCGTTATATTTGCGACATATATTTCCAGCTAACAGTCAGATATGATAAATCAATTATTGGAATATAATAGGTTAATAGCGCCTGCGTTAGATACGTTTACGATTGCGGCCAATGAATGTGTATACATTTACCAGCTTAATTTTGATCATTCCAAATTAAACAGATATTAATTTGTTATTAGTGATTTATTTAATTATTCGCATATCTAACAACTCTTTAAAACTATCTAAGAAATAATTTCGTGCTGGTGCATAATAGAAGGAAAATTTAAATATTATATTATTACCGTATTCCGGAGAGTTCCTCGGAAGAAAAATAGTTGCAAAAATCGTCTTAGATTATTAATGCGCGAGCTAGCTGCTTCGGCATCTAGCATCACGATCGAAAAACAAAGCTAAATGAATATATTGGCTAAATTACGCAGACAATTAAATGAAACAAATTGCACATTGGCACTGTTATATCCCCCGCGAGCTTTATCTGTATTGCATTTTGAATTGCTGACCAGTCGGATCGAATCGATAGTACAGTTGCAGTGGGGATGGTCCTCCTTCGCGAACGATCTCTTTCCTATTTTTGCTCTATCCCTCTGTTTTCCCGTTCATCCACTTTTAATGGAATCGGGCAAACGGTCACTTTTCGCTAAAAGAGCGGCGGAAGATCGAAAACTGCTGCAGTCGAGAGATAGACTCGGTATTTGCTATGTCGGAATTTAACTGGCACTTGCTCCTCCGTATACAGCAGAATTTTTGAAGATTCTGTTCGCTCGGAAACGTCATTCCGAAAATGGTGGTCACAAACTTTTCTCGATTATGTATAATTTGCATTCAATAACATTGTCGATATTGTCGCTGCTGCAAATATCTTTTCAAATAAACATTGTTATTCGTGATAAAATCGAATATTGAAAAATAAATTAATATAGTTTTCCGATTTGTTATTACACCTTACTGTTTTATTTTATTACATTTATTGAAATTCTATTGTAATAGTAATTGCACTATATCCACACATGCACGCGCGCGAAAGGTACCACACATTCCCGTGACGTGTCTGTGAAAGTTACACCGCGAGTTCACGAGATAAAATCGCAGCAAATTGTATAAAAAGCATCACCACACACGCACGTGTATCTACGTACACGCATACGCGAAAGCTGTAAGTCGTAGCCTTGTTGTACATGCATGTACGTGTTCTATGTGTACACAGCGACCATGGTCGACTAATGGACCTGTTACGAGCAATTCCGGTAGAACGACAATTGCACACGGAGGTACAATACGTTCGGATAAGAGTAATTTCGAATGCACAATTCGATCAAAAATTACCTGTGCTTCGTCGGCGGAATAATATTTAGCTTAAATTACGTTCGACCGGAGCGCGCGTGTGCGCATACGTGCGTGAAGTGTTCATCTGCGTTTGCAGATTAGAGTGGTCATATTTGTCAACTGTAGAATTGTCGGCTCTCTTCTACATATGCATTTTTGCAAGTTTAACTTTTCATCGCGTGCACTCATTACGCAACTGCATTTTTGTTTCTGTTCCTTCCTCAAAAAGATCCACTTTTATCTATACAGTTATTTTCTACTTTTTTTTTCTTGTTATGATTTTTTTTCTATTGAGATTATAAGTCGCTATTAATAAAATTTAACATAATTTATTCGATTTGTTTCTACATTCTTTTTTAATTTGTGCTACTTTCTCTATCTGTTCTTTTATAATTGCACAAAATTTAAATTTTATAAAAACTTATATTTTATAAAAAAGAAACATTTAAATGTAGAGATAACGTTATATTATCACTTTCTTTGAAAGTAAAATTCTCGCGCGGATGAAAAATATTTTAAGAGTATTTCTCGTATACTGCGGAATGTCGTATCGGCGTTTATCGCAATAAACCGCTATTATTTTTCGATACATTCTTCTTTTTATGCCCGATAAAGCGCGTCACTTGACGATACGACGGACAGTCACCATTTTAAAAATGCTGCAATAAAATCTCGCACGAGCCACGAGATCGCGAACTCTCTCTTGGAACGATTGCACTTCGGATTAAAAAGTTTTTTACTGCGTGTGATGTACTTCGAAGTCGTAAAAGTATGTCTAATGACCCAGAAAAAGGAGACGCCGATGCCGCGCCGCGGCAAGTAGTATAAGTCGAGTTTATCGCGTACCGGGGCACCCGTAAACGTCGGGTAGATATTTTTCGGTCGTGAAACGATCGTATAAACGTCGGCATTAGCTCGACTGCACCAAGATAAACATTCTTTTAACGCCCCCGGCTGGAAAATCACATTTTATTATTATCCATTAGTCACATTACGAATAGGCGTCTCGATGAGCCGAGCAGATCAGGCTCAATATTGGCACAACGGCTGTAAAAAGACGAGATAAAAAGCCTATATACATCTCGATATGTAACGTCGTCAAGCTATCGACGGTCCATCCTTTCACTGCGCTTTTCACTCGAGCTCTCAACTCGAAATAATACTCATAAACGACGTGTCGATTCTCTCGGCGTAGGATCAGCACGATCACAAAGTTTCAACATCAATTTAATACGAGTAATAGTCTCGTTCCAGATAACGCATCTTTGGATGTCGTCTCTTCTTTACGACGATTCTCTTTTAGCGTTTCGTTCTCTCTTTCTCTCTCTCTCTCTCTCTCTCTCTCTCTCTCGCTTGCTTCTTCCCTCTCCTTCTCTCCTTCCTCTTTCTCCGGAGGCCGCTCGACATCGCAGCGAAGCGCGGCGCTGGTCTGACAAAGGAGCGCGTCACGTTCATCCATCTTGCACCGGCCGTCTCTTTATTCCCGAGGTTAAAAGCGTAGCAGCGGAGGCAGTTTGGACTTCCCACCGCACTAAATCCACTAATTTCGGTCACCGACTTCTGGCCCGGTGCATTCGTGTAGCCACCGCCGCCGCGCAACGCCGCGCGATCGATGACGGGAGAGATACGCCGTTCTCGCCCGACGAGTATAAATTTCGCGAGCGCAATCAGATCGGACTTTTACGACGTTAATTCGTAGAAGGCTGCAAGCGCCCGCTCGGAACCCGATACAATTATCGGGAACGTTATTCTCGGGATCTCGATTCTCTTTCGCGCGCCGATTCTGCTTCATTCTAAAACCGGAAGAGAGCGCCCCGCTTTTCGGCCAATCGCCGGCCATTTTTGCATATCGAGAATTTTCTGGCTCCAAGACTCGCAAGCTTTAACGCTCCACGCTGTCCGTCATCTTCAACATTTTAACTAAAATCTACGAAAGCCATTTTGAATGATGGAAAGTAGACTAATGACCCGAATTGCGAGAAGGAGACTAATTACCCAAGCAGCGCTGATGTAGAAAGAAAATATCTGCGTAACCGAGGACTGCAATTTTCCTTTGCAAATTAACGTTTTCCAACGCTGGCCGGGTGAGAGCGAGCGAGCGAGCGCAACCGTGAACTTCTTACTTAAATTTTAACACGAGAAACGAGAAACGTTAAAACGCGCAATTTTCATGAACGAAGGGTTCAGTTTTATATAACTTCCTGCTACTTTGCGATTCTTTGTGAAACGACCACTTGATTTCCAGTGCAAATAACTGAAATAATCTTTATCTAGGTATAATTCCACAATTTTATCCCGCCTTTAGCAGGATCTGTTAATTTGAACTGCTATTAATATTTTTATTAAACGCAAATTTAATAACTCTTTATTACGTTCAAAATAAAATTGATGATTTAATATGAAACAGACTGCAAGTGTTACAAGTGTTTGAAATTATTTTTTTCTCATCAAACAAGTTATAACGAAGGCAATTATTATGAGAAACTGAAGATAGCATATACATGAAGAAGATATTTACAGCAAGTGTTTTACAAAAATAAGTTTCTTCAGATATCAGTTAGAGAGACACTCGCAGGCTTTTCATATTCTCCAGTCTATTTTCTATTCTTTAATCAGCGAGGAAAAGAAAATTTATTTCTGAAATGCGCGTTAAAACAAACGAAGTCTCAAAATGCGCCTCAAAATGGCAGCCTGGCCCCATAATCGTCACATGAAAATCTTATTGTAAGCCGAGCTCTAATCAAAGAACCCCGCGTGATCTTTTTGTTCACAGGTCCGCCGACGATTCTGGTGAAGCCACAATCGCAGCAGGTGAAGGCAGGCGGAATAGCCAGCTTCTACTGCACTGCGGAAGGAGCACCGCCGCCCCAAATACACTGGCGAAAGAACGGCAAAAAGATCTCACGTAAGTCCGCGTACTTTCGTATATTCTCCTTCCCTGTTCCCAACTCGATTTACGTCTTCAAATCGTCGCCATCGATTCGTTGAGGATGCTCGAGAATGCGCTCTTTGGCGCTTAATCTGCGTGAAATCTATGTCCTCTCATTTTACGAGAATCAGAAAAAAAGGTGAAAAAGAACGAAAATTTTATCGAAATTAAAAAGTTCTCTGACTTGGATTCTCCGCTTTTCGTTTACCATAAACGTCTGTCCCAGTATCGTTTATACATTTTTCTGCATTTCTTTATTTATTTATGTATCTCGCTTTGTTTTANTCGATTCTAACTATTCTTAGACTGTCCGTCCAACTGATTTTTGTACTTGTCTGCGACCGAAACCAAATGAGTTTCGTTGGATGATTCCGCGAAATGCAGATGTGTCATATTTAATCTTTTTGTCAAGCTCTTCTCGGCCAAACAGTTCGCGACAGCTCGACGTTGCAATACTTCCATAAACCGAATTACAATGACCATAGGATAGTAATTCCTCGAAAATAGTTGCATACATTGACCTATGGCTACATCCATTCGTAATATAATAGCTTTTAGAATTTGAAATCTGTTCCTGTAATATTCATGAATTTACGGTTAATTCATTTGACCTTTAGTAAACTAGGAATGTGTTTCCATAAATTGAGTGTTGTTTTAGAAAAGGCGATTTGATTTAGTACCTTTTAAAGTCAAAATGTTATTTTGTAACAGCATATATGAAAAATTGATATTACTGGCGTCCTGTGACTAGTTATTTAAAATTTCAACTTATCACTGTCTATTTTTATCAATTGACAGAATTGTAACGCTTTTATATTCGAGTGACAGGAGAAAATTTTTTTTTTACTTAAAACTAGCTAGTTTTAGTAGCGCTCTAACAAAAATACAATTTCGTAATTAAATAGAATACATAGTTAATTATAATAAATAATTATCATTGTAAATAATTATTGACAAAGCATCTGAAGTATAATTTGCATTAGAAAATCTAGCAAGTGATACTAACATCATTAGCTAGATATTAAATACAATTTAGATTAGCTAGCCACTAGCATTTGCCTCAGTTTGAGATCATTTTTAACTCGAGAATGTTTGTTTCTAATAGAGAACTGCCAATATCGATAGATTAACGGCTAAACAGATCAAATGATGTAAATTAATTGTATATCTACTTGTTATCTTGAACTAAGTAAATCACTTATCGCAAAACTCGGAAATGCCAATTTGAAGATGGAATCTCGAGTCCCGTATGTTATCCCACACTCTCATATGGTCGAAAGGACCAGCAAATCTCGCGAGATGATCCCGATGACGCGCGATGGTTTCGCATAACATTCGATCTGATCCGCGGAATGTATGTGCCTGAACGATCATGGATCGGTCCATATTCGTCGTCGACTCACTAATCCGACGAGGAACACCCGACGAGATAATGGCCAGCGACCGCTTGTAACATTCTGAACGCCAATTCGCGGTGTGCNCGGACGGACGGGGGAGACGATAACAGGGGCGGGCCGCCGCTCTCGAAATTTATACAGACGCGCGATCCAATTCCCATTCAATATTTCTCGGGCCGCGGAATTGGATACGAGAGGACACACATACCCCCCTTTTATTAGATTCCGCAACGGCGCAATTTTCGATCTTATATCGCCCGTTGCCGCTGCCGCCGATCATTTTCGCGCGCCCTTCGATCGTGCCGGTATTTTCCTCGCCTTTTGTGACGGGGGTTTTCCTTTTTACGGCGCAGACGTCCGCCTCAATCTTCCGTCTTATGTCGACAGAATCCCAGTCCCGGTATGTGGTGCACCAGTATGAAAATGGTGCTTTACTGCGGATCGAACCTGTCAAGCCGACGCGCGACAATACCAACTACGAGTGCCTAGCTGAGAACGGAGTCGGCGACGCTGTTTCAGCCGAGGCGACGCTCACCGGTTACGAAGGTAAGTGAGATTGCCATTATTATTATTCATTTGCATCGATAGACAAGCGAATTCCCCATTTTTCAGCGAGGGAAACTCTGTTTCTTAAAGAAAGATTATTTTTTGTACAATCGACGCTCTTCTACTTCTTGATTACTATACATATATATTCGAAAAAAGGAAACAAAAGACAAGGAATTATTAATTCGCACGCCTTCAAAACTGATCCATTTATTTGTTTCGCGTGTTTCTTGATTAAATAATGGATATTATTAACTTTTGCGAGATTCAAACATGCTTTTTCTGCAACAATTTTACCTCAAGAGCTCAGCTACAAATTAAATATTGTCTTTCATTTCTATTTTAAAAGTTCATTTAAATTTACTCTGCGTTCTTTTGCGATAAAAATCTGCTTGTACGTCCATTTGAAAATTACAAAGTACCGCAATGCGCAGAAAATTATGAAAATTGGCAAACTATTAAAGAACGTATTATGGCTTATGATATATTTTAATTACGATTGAACAAAATAAACATTTAGAGATAATTGAGCGTTCTGCAAGCACTAAATCATACGCAGAGAAAACACAACGCTAACAAAACGTATCTACGTATTCTTGTGACATCTACGTAAGCCAGCAAAAAGAGATATATCACTCAACCTTGTCGCGTAAAATTTTGCTTTTACGACAGCGCTGTATGAAAGAAAGAGAAGGGCCCTTATTCTGAAACTGCATGTCCCGGCATAATTTTCGTCGGCAGGCTCGTGCTCAAAAGGACTACGTTATACGATACGACGGAAAGTTCTAGTTTTATCCTTCCGGTGGTAGTGGTATAACCGAGCATACGGTTTGTGTTTTATAACAAAGTCACTTGCCTTGGGGACAGTTTTCCCGGACGATATCGCGTAATAACTATTAGCGCTATCGGGGACGTCGCTACGTTGTTTAATATTTAAAGGAAGCTTCCGGGACAGCTGCTACTGTTTGGTAATGTTCGAAGCTTTAAGCTTCCTATCCCGTACGCCGTGGAGTTTGACTGCGATGCGCGTGGATAACGGGTTCGAAACTATTTACTGATTTAAACCTCACTTAAACGCATCTCGAGTCGACGTGGACGATGCTATCACATTCATTTATGATTTGTCTGCGAATTAATGACAGTCTCGAATGACGTTTGATTACGTCATTTCTAAGTCGCCGTCTCTCCGAAGTTTAAAGTTCAGACTTCACTTTTTTTTTCAACCACATGTTCAAAATGCTGACATTACAATGTTCTTGGAACTTTGCTCGAATGCGGCTGATTACGTCGATACAGCGAGCGTAGCGAGGTAAATCTTTCTGAAATTAAACAGAAACTTTGCCCACGTCTTTCCGGACTTCTTTCTTCCTCTATTTTCTCAGCTATGCGGTATTTATACGGAAGAACGGTTGGCTTAATGGCGTCCGCGCGATTCGACGACCAGACGGCAAACGACGTAATGGGGGGAAGAAAAAACCGCCGCGCCGCGAAACCTTACCGTTGCCGAGGGAGAATCTCTTGAACTTTCGCAAAACGTTTTAATTGGCTCGGCCAGCTTTTTAATTCGATTCTAATTTCGCCTCGCGAATACGATCGTTCGTGATTCCCGCAATGGATGGGGGAGAAAACAACGTCCGACTGCGCTTTTTGTCCTTCCCGTATGCTTTCGGGCTTTCTTCATTCTATCTTGTTTCCGTTCATTGATAGTGCCGTAGCAATCGATTCAATACGCGCATCAAGCCTGTTTTTTTATTTCGATTGTCAGACATTTCCTGTCAATGCTGCTGCTCTCATCCGGTAGCCGGTCCGGCATTTTCTCGTAAATCACGGATATTCACTTGATTCTCTGAAACCTCCGCTGCGATTTCAATTTATTTGTTATAAAGTTGATTCCGGCCAGATGAGCCTGTTCCCACGAGCGCAATAATAATGCGCGCGTGCGTAGACTACCGTGAAATCAGTATACGTCAAATTGAATGTCAGTTTTTGCCGTGCTGTTTATTCGCATTCCTATTTTATTTGCGAATCATTAATGCATGTTGGGTCGAGAGAGAGGGAGAGAGAGAGAGAGAAACAGAGCATAGACTTCCTGACAAATGAAAATAATTTCGTCGGCATCAGAAAGCAAAATATTGTACATTCCACGTTGACTGCGCGCCACATCGTCGTCCCGAGCTTCTGCTCGCGCTCGAAATAATTCAGCGAGCTTTTACTCCGCCTGGCCAGCCGAGATATTTTTTAAGGGCGCACAAAAAAAAGCTTTGATGAAAGACAAAGTTAATTCCGTCTATGTATTCCGGAATTAAAGGCCAAATTGAGGTTCTACGCAGGGAAAAAGGGGCAACCGTCAAGAGAGCGCGTTTGCTAATTGCGCGCTAAATCGTGACACATACCGCGAAAGCTGAGCACCTTTTTTCCCTCGTTGAGGGCTCGCCTGATTAATCGCTGACTGTCGGCTACACACATGTATACATTTATGTGTATATTTTTTTAAAACTTATCCTCTCGTTTATGCCGCGAAATGACTGCCGCGGCCAAGCGCCGCTTTTCGCGTAAAAATCGCTTTTACATTTCGTGTAAAACTTTCAAAGAGTGATTATCCGATAGTTTTCTTTTCTGCTAAATCTCTTAATTACGGAAGTTATTCGAAAGGAATAATATTTCTCGCGAAGCGGTGTTTTCGCGAACCATGTGCTCCGGTATTTACTGCCACACGTAAGCTCGTGTCGGCCATATCGACCCCCGGCCGTACGTACACCACGCAAACTTCGTTATCCAATCCATTGATACGATAAATACCTGCAAGCTCGCGGTAAAGCCTCATTCGGATAATGCGATTAATTGTTAGCCGAGGCATGTAATGATATAATGACGTAGCGATCGCGCGTGGTTATACGATACGTGCATGCAGAAAACAAAAACACATAATCGATTGGTCAGATAATTGAAATATTGACCTGCTGTATTTATTTGTTTTATTTATCTTATTTCCAAAATAAATTCTTTTATCATTAGGAGATTAGGAGATAACATTACATCGGAAACGATAATTATCCGTAATATTGCTTAGACATAT
>JAJVSH010000091.1:536201-672120 GCA_021460005.1 Tetramorium alpestre
ATATATATATATGTACATATACGTTACTACGCTAAGATTATTTATACCAAATCGTGGTCAGTCGTAGAAATATTTTCCCGCTGAATCTGCACCGTTTTGTATAATAATAATAATAAAATTTTCAATAATTGCATCGCGTCTTCGTGCCCGCGTTACGAAAGTCAGAACACTTGTAAAACCACAATAGAGGCAATAAATGCGAGGTGATGCGCGAGAAACATCGGATATAATATAAGGATCAGCGAGCATTACAGGAAACACCACCATCGCCGTTGTAGAATTTTCATGAGAATTTTGTTCCCCTTTTCTTTCATCGCGTAGTACAACCATTCTTTCTTATGGCAAAAATCTGAAAACCATTTCGAGATACGGTTCAGGAAACAGCGTACTGGCTTTTGTTGTTATTATTGCAATTTTATTCCACCAATTTCTGCTCTCTCCTCTCCTCTCTCTACCTATTGTGATTCTAGATATCACCACCACCAGGAATTATTTGTCCAATTGTAATCATAAATAGATTTTTGGTGATAAAATTATTTTGAAATAAATCGATAAATATAGAAAGTTATATTTTAAAAAATAATACAAATTATTATGTTTTTAGTTTTAAATAAATTTAAAAGCTTTCGCCTTCTCCAAATGGAAGACTTATATAATATTTTGCTGTAATACGAGCAAAATGATTTCTGGTTTATTGAAGCCATATTCGTTTTATTGATACAGATCGCTACTGATATTTTAACAAAAAACTTTGGTATGAAGGGAAGCGTCTGAATTCATTGTTTGAGCAAGAACAACAGACGATATCTGAATTCAATGCAACGGTAATTGCACGCCAACAAGTAATAGGATAAAAATTCGTCGATTTACGCGGGAACGTGATGGCGACACGACAGTTCCTCGCTCCCCAGGATTCCCTGAAGCGCGGCTGCAGTTCTTGCGCGTCGCACAACAAAAACACGCCGTTGAATTATTGGTTGCGTTTCTCCCGACAGGATAATGTCGTTTTCCAGTGATGTGTTCTTGGATCGATGTTTTCCTCATGCGAACAAAACAACGCATATCCTAGTGAGGGAGAGAGAGAGAGAGAGAGAGAGAGAGAGAGAGAGAGAGTCCCGAAAGTTCCAACGGCAAATAAAAGATACCATCCCACGTTTCTCGCTCTCCGCGATTTCACCATGGGGAAAGTCATGCAATATTAAAGGCGGGCTTGTGTGTCGTGTCACGTTTTCGTTCCCGGGGCGATTCATCGTGCTCCGCCGCTAAATGCACAAAGTATATTAACCCTCCTGATGACGGAGGGTGCCCCAATTTCGCGATCCCCCGTAGGGATCCGGAATTAAATTTGCACGAGGACTAAGTGGCGTCTTTGGTTCTCGTAGCCGCGTTCGGGCTACGAACTATCCACTTCGTTCTGCACGCTCCGGCATCGAAACGTCGAAAGTTGGTACGGAATGGCTATTGTCCCATCTCCTTCGAAAACTCTGTCGCAAAATAATTCTTTTAGGACGCCGTCGGCTACCGGAACCAACGAGACGCGGAAGCGGGGGTACGATATCGTTTTAATTGCCGCAATCGGCACCCGATGTAAGAACGCGATGGACGGTCGACGGTATTCAAAATGGAAATTACGTTAAATCCTACACAGGCGCGAATAACGAATGAACAATGGCTCTATGGGGAAACGCTGCGTTACCTTGTTTCTTCCGCTTTGCCG
Organism: Tetramorium alpestre; assembly: GCA_021460005.1. Classification (NCBI taxonomy): domain Eukaryota; kingdom Metazoa; phylum Arthropoda; class Insecta; order Hymenoptera; family Formicidae; genus Tetramorium; species Tetramorium alpestre. The sequence continues at coordinate 537,919 of JAJVSH010000091.1, forward strand.
CAGCTCGCAGAGCGGTAATTAAGAGAGCGCTACGGTGCAAGGATCGATGCGTCGCTATAACAACGGCATTATTTTAATGAGAACGTTGTAATATTCATTTAAATTTCTTACTTCTGCGAAGCATTCACTTAAATCTTGACAATTATTGTTATAAATATATCTAATTCTGCGAATTAATGGATTTGTAAAATTCTACTACACGAGATAATGAGACGCTTTTAATCTGTGGATTTTTCGTTCAACATTCGGAATTGATTTTCATTTTTATGAGAATAAATCGGGTAAAGCTTGCCGTTTATTGAAACTTTTCTATTTCTCTTTGTTATGTTGAATATTTTTTTCTCAAAGTTTATTTATGAAATTAAACGAGTATGGTTTTACCGTTTATTCATCTTTGCAATTCGATTCTCAAATCTCTCGAGATTGACCGAAAATAACAAACTGTATTTTCGATTATTCTAAATTATTACAAAATTTCTCATATTGTTATGAAATTAATCATAAAATTATCAAAGAATGCATAAATAAAAGGTGGCTTGCCAAGACACTTTCTGTAACGTTACTTATTTATCAAGTCAAGTTGATCTCATTGCAATACATTACCCAACTTTAACCGTAGTCGGAGGAGAGTAGGAGTTAATGATTTTAACTTTTGATTCGATTCGAGTGAACAAGTGCTCGGACGAATGCAAAATGCAATTAAGTTTATGCCGATTGTTTTGCTGTCATCTCCGAGTTTCAAAACTACGGCACTTTGCTGCGAAACGAAGAACCGAACGATCGGGGCATTGGCTAAATCCGATACTTAATTAACAAGCTAGATCGTGTGATACCTTTTTCCCTCTGCTCTGGCTCGTCCGGTATCTGATCTCACGTCGTCGATGCGATTCGCCATCAGCGACTTTTTCGCCGGAGTGCTCTCGTCGGGCGCGTAAGAAAAATCCCGAAGAAAACAACCGGGATCTCTCGCCTGCCCCGTTCTCCAACCCTCCGCGAGAATCCGCTCTCCTTTTGGGCGGGGTAGTTCGGACGGAACTTTTGCCAACTCGGACGTTTTAATTCGAGAAGCGATTGAGCATGCTCGGAAAAACGAGACTACGAGGAAACTAAAGCCGCCTCGATAGACATCGTAAATAAGCTCCGGTTTCTGCTCGTCGTATTCGCATTCGCTTCATGGAAATGTCGATTTGAGTGTGCGTGCCGGCACTCGTATTACGAAATAGTTAAGAAAGCGGAGACTTTATGACCGCGCGGTTGAACCGCTATTTCCAGATTCCCGTCATAAAATCGCTAGTATCCGAAGTGAATAAAATTTAATTAATTACAATATCAGCGTCACTTGCATTCTTATATCTGAATGTCATTAACGATTTTCCCTGGATGATTTTTTCTCGTGATTGAATGGATAGTTATGAATTCGGGATGATAGAAACAAAGAGTACTGATACTCCGATTTCGCTATTATAAAGCCAATAAAAAAGAATGAGCGTAGAAAAGAATGTACAATTTAATAAAATTGATGTATTTGAGAATAAAATTATAAGAACATTAATTATATTAATTGCATAAATACAGAATTGCAATCGAAGGAAATTTGTTTTTATATTTTATATAAATTTTTATATATAAATAAAATTTTTCATTTCATTTGCATGCAAAATGCGAATGATTTGTAAATGTCTTTATAATAAAATATTTAAACTGGGTGAACATAATTTAATAGACCCTTTGGGGTATCGACGATAAAAGGTTTTATTTTATTTTATATCTTTTTATTTATTTTTTGACATACGCACGTTTTCTGGCGCAGGCACATTTAAATATTAGTTTATAAAATAAAATCCATTGAACTTAAAAATTGCGAGAGACAATGAAATATTTGTATGCAGTATTTTGCGAGCAAAAGTACAACGCGGATAATCCATCCAATCGTTCCATTTCTATAGAATTCAAAAATCAATCCATTGTGTATTGGGAAAATCGTGCATTTCAAAACCATAAGCCGTTTGTTTATCGCAATGAGCGATTGTTGTCCATTAATCCCACCGCTGCGTACGGTAATACGAACTGGATCTGGACATATCTAATTGCTATTGTGTATCATTGTGTAGCGATATAAATACACGAAAAAATCTTTGAAAGCGACATAATATTAATAAATAAATGCATTAAACGCAAAATTATACCGATAATTATATCGTAAATTTGTTCATATATGTATAATTTGAATCCCTAGGTTATACATAATTCTCATAGCGACACTCACATTGACTTATAAAATTCACCGCATGATGATTTGCTTTTGAAAGAAAAATTGAATGCTATTAACGACTCCGAGATAGTCGATTAAATGTACATGAGCATCGTGCACGAACTTGAACGGAAATATCAGCATTAGTAGCACGTCCGGAGCATGTGCAGCTTGAAAAGATTCTGCGAATTGTCAATCTCTAGATATTGTAACGGCCGATGTAAACCCTGAATGCGAGTGGCGGGTAGTGGGCGCATAGTACGCGCCGAGGGTGGACAATATTTACTCCTGCTTCGGGGAAAAAGAGCGGCGGGATTTCTGTTTCGAGCACAGGACTCTTTTGTTTCGCGTACGCGGAGGGTTGTTTTCTTTCGCCATACTCCATTCCGCTTGTTTGTCCCCCGCATTCGCTCTGCAGTCAACCCGTTTCTCCCTTCTAACCCACTCTCCGGTTACGTAGAGCTTTCCTCTCGGTGGAATCAACGATCGCGGAAGCTCGGCAGCGACCCTTACATCGAATCGAACACGGTCCGCTCCGTGAGAGTCCGAGAGCGAGAGAACGATTCACTAGGAGCGAGGAATTAAAGGAAACGCATAAACATCCCTCTGTAGGTGGCTGCCTCTTCCATTGCAGTAAAATTACAAGTCGGCACCACCCGGAGGAGCGCTTCTTTTAAGCGAGCCTCCGAACTACTATCGATAGAAAATCAACCCTACCTTCTCCGAAAAACGGTCCGTGAAACTAGCGGTAAATGACCTCGCGTTTGCACGAGGATAGAAATCGAAATTATCCCCTTTCCGGGAAATCCTTTCTATCGAAAAGGAACGAAAATTCGATGGTGTTCCTAATTGCGAAATTACTCGAAAGTTAATGGATCCTGGTAAGTCAAGCTGTAATTCGAGCACGTAATTCTTGAACGAAAAAGATAAGACTTGAAAATTTTTTAAATTTACTCACAAATCCCGCGAACATGTTGGTAACTAGTTTTCCTCGCAATTTCAAATAAACTTTATTTAAGAACAATTTGATTTTTTCTCATCAAAACGATCGCCAAGATACAAATTGAGTAGTACTTCGAATGTGCATAAAGAATAGTGGTCTGCTATCAAATTTTTCGCGAAAAAGGATTGACTAGAAATTCCTTTAAAAGTCTCTGACCGATCGTGCGGCAGATATCCGGCGTCCAGTATGTATCCGCGAGCAGAAACCCACCGATTGAAGCCTGATCAGCAATGAAAAAGCAGAGGGCAAAAGTTTCGAACGGTAAGAAGTGCGGGACGTCGCCCGGGCGAATATCTTTCCGGTTTGCGAAAGAGTTTCGAGCGTGAACGAGAAATCGAGGTAGAACGATAGAGAGAAAGCGAGAAGTTTAAGTTAAGAAGGTAACAGTCAACTTAGTTGGAACGTCGGAAGGCGGCTTTGTACTCTCTTCCCTCCCGTGCTTCTATCTAAAACCGTCGTGGCGGTTCGTCCGGAGAATTTAATTCGCCCGAAAAAGCGGCACCTTAATTAGCAATTAATTCGCACATAAATTAGCTGCGAATTTTCACCCCCTCCCCCTCCAGTATGCTGAAACATATATATAATATATATGTGTATGTATCTATATACATATATGTATCTAAAACTCTGTTTACCTTACTCTCTCTATCTATCTGTCTCTCGCTCGCTAACCCCGTTCGCATGTCCCCTCCCTGCTCGGTTTTTTCTTCATCGTGCCAGGCCACCAGCCGCGACAGAGATAAGAACGTCGGCAACTATTTCAGCAATCTAACTTTCTCGCGGGTTTCCGGAGAATTTCCTGCACGGTGGCATTCGCCGCCTCCTCATTCTCCACCGTCCGTCGCGAATTGCACTCGTAAGCCTCAGCAATGAAATCTCCCCTGCCGACAACGACTCCGAAAGATGGTGATGCTTTGCCACGGCGATAAAACACGCGCGACGGGTTAAATCGACGAGCAAAGCCTCGTAGAATTAGATCTTCGGCGTTCTCCGTCGTTCCGGGACAACCTGTAGCTTCGCGTCGGCGAGAATTCGCGAAATCCGTTTGTATTGCGTAGCGCAAATCGCGCTTTGATGTCTTTCCGGGTCGAATGTTCGCAGTAACATTCATCGAAACGAACGAAAACAGACAGCTTTATGAGAAACGTTTGGTTAAAGCCTTTGTAAAAAGAAACAACTTTATGAAAAAAAAAAGAGATAGCGAGATGCGCTTGTAAGAAGAGAAGAATAAATGCCGAGAATGGTATTTCGTGATACAAAGTGCGCTATTTTCTTGTTCGTTTTTTGCGCGAACAGGTTGTAAAAAAAAAGAGGTTTCCGAAAAGATGCAGATAGGAATATAATTCCGCGAGAACGTCGTGGCAGATATCGAAATGAATTATGGCGATAATGGAGAACGACAATGGAAGGAGGAAATGCCGACTATCGAACGCGAAGGCCAAACAAATTTATTCTTTTCAGACTTATCGGAGAATAATATGGCATTTGACAATAGCTGTTTGGTCCTTTCGAACAGGAGTAAAGATTGTAATGATAGGAAGAGATCCCTCGGAATGAACATGACATGAAAAAAGACGAGAAAGAACGAGAAAACGCGAACTTTATTCGCCCGTCTGTCCGCGATTCAAGGAGTTCAGGTTTTAAACGGTTCGATCTTTTAGGAGAATCGCCGTCGCGTTATATACACATCCTTTATGGAAACCGATGATATTCGATCCGCGATTTTCTGTGCTCAATGTACAGACTCTTTCTCTCTCTTTCTTTTTCAGCTCTTGCCCGTTCCCGATTGTCCGAGACGAAAAACCATTATTCGCAACCGCGGAGTGGTTTTATGATTTTGTGCTCCATTTCAATCGATTCGTGAATCGTACCAATTTTCGTGGCTTGCCGAGATCGTTCCTTTATATACGAAATGTCTCGGAGCTGCTCAATATCCTTGTAGCCAACCAATTTCTGACAAAATCTAAAGTAGACAAATCTATCCATTATTTATTATTTCTTTCTCTCCATCTGTTTTTTTAATATTATATGATGAATTAAAGGTATTTGAAAAATGGGATATAGAATTGAAATAAATTAAAGAACGAAGTTTTCCATTTGCAAAGTCTTAAAATTTGGCATAAAAACATGTATTTTTATATTCAAACGTTGAAAAATAGATGTTTTTATGCTGTGATATGTAAAATATGATAGACTGTTAAAAAAAATCTTATTTTTTAGTTTGATTTAAAGCCAAAAGGATATCGAATAATAGACATTTCACATGTATATGTGTGTACATGTTTATATATACGTTCTTTGCTTACTGCTTTTCTACTCTCTATCTACTTTCCGTAACGAATTTGTCGACTTCCTTTACAAGATTCTGCTTTCTCGATCCGGACGTTTTCGCAAAGGTAGAAGGCAGGATTGTCTTATCGCGGAAATTCTCTTGCGAAAAGTATACAAACTGATCAAATTCAGTAAAACAGTTACAAAAGCAACACTAGGATGAACGACTTGGACGAAGTAAGCAGTTTTTAATTGAGAGGCTACAAAAGCAAAGTCAGGTATAACATGAATTATGGATCTTTTTATTATTTGACCTACTACTATTATTATTACCAAAGTTACCGAGGATATTTTTATACTGTGAGAGCGTCTCCTATGATCCGTGGGGTGCGTGATTCGAGGAGTGCCTTAATTGGAGATTCTCTACCCCCGTAATTGCGACTTCTCGTTCTATAATGAATTATTGAGTGGATTGCACTCTGGCGCAGACGAGTTGTTTGAAGTTTCACTTCTAATATCTTATTTATCTCTTTTTAGTTAATGCATCTGGTACTCTTAGGGATCGACAGCGTTTACTGTTCGTTCGCAATCATTGCTCTCGATAATTTGATTTTTCGTATTAAGCGTTATATCACCAAAAGTTATTAAAACTTTGAATTTCCCTTTGTAACGGAATTACATTTGCTGCTACTCGATGATTTTAGCAAAACGCAGTGAAACCAATAAATATTTTATGTTCATTGATCGACATCAAATTTATTACGGAAATATGGGTTAATTAAATAAAATCATCAAAGCAGATAACGCGTATGTTGAAATCATCAGCCTAAAAAATTATTAGAAATTGTTCCGTTTATTCTTCGCTCGAAAAGTGTTTTAACGCAAACTTGAGCCACCGAGAGTCTAAAATTAAAGTGCCTGTGAGTCCGTGCTCGCCAGTTCGGAGTCCTCCTTAGGGCAATTCTAATGACCGAGTTTACTTCCCTCTATATTGCTTTTTTTTCTCTCGACATTTCTCTCATTTACTTTCGAGCTATGAAACGCACGAAAGAAGGCCTCGTGATGCCTGAAGTAACGAAAAAGTAATCATCATTTGCCACCACGCAAATCGTGAAATGCAGAAATAACGAGCATAAATTTCTGCAATGGATTCGTTAAGGCGAAAGTTTCGGAAAAAAAAACGCGAAATTCAAAAAATAGGGCAAGAAATATTCTCGCAGCAGCATTGAATTGAAATGTTAAAGAAATTATTTCGACAAAATTTTTATCTGTACGTTAGTCGCAAAAACAAATTGCGTATTGCGGTAGAAATTACGGCAAGTATATCGTCTCTTATTTCTCACGCGTAAAAGTGTCCCGTTCGTTCGGTAAGAAGGCATCTCTCACCAATCGCGAGGTACATTGCGGTTAATGCACTCGATAAGTCTCGTTCCTTTGCGCGCGATCCGCCGCATTATGCGAAGCTAGACAGGAGATCGCCGCGGCAGGAAGTTTGTCTCGCAGAAAGGCTATTCGTCTCCTTTACTTCCACCGGGAGACGCGCACGTATCTCTCGTCGTTCTAATCTCTCCTGGAGAGAAGACTGACGGGGCTCTCTTGTCCTGAAGGAAATACCGAGACAAAAGCGACCGCTTTCCCCCCTCCCCCTCCTTCTCTTCTTACTTCATTCCTCCCATTTTCTCTTATTCGTTTACTACCATCTTATACGCGTATTCGACTTCAAGAGAAACTGAAATAAATATGAATTTTACTCGACAAAAGCTAGAGGTACCGAGATGCTCAGGCCGATTCGAACTTTAGAGAGAAAGAGGGGGGAGAGGGGAAGGCAAGAGTAGCAAAGTAGAGCACCCCTGCATTCTATGTACGTAGAAGGCGCTTCCAATCGACCGGAAAATCCGATTTTCCCGGGAATTAAGCCCGTAAGGGCGGATAAGAAAGAAGAACGGACTAAACGGAAACTTAGGCGGCGGGTCACTTCCGGAAACTTGAACCGCGCAATATGTACTAGCATAAGAGGTAGCCTGCTTGTGCGTGTAGCGAGAATTTCTATTGAAGAAAACATCCGAAAATTTTCCTTTTAACATATAGAGAAGAAAATAAAATTAAAAATAATGGAGAAATTTGTCAAAATGTTAAAAACTTCCACACACAAAAAATTTTTGAGTATTAGCCTGTATAATCCTGTATAATTAGCCTGACAAAAACAGATAAAATTATAAGAACAGGGAATAGTATTAAAACATTGTCTATTATGAATATCTATTTCTGTTTCTAGGATTAAGATTATAATATAATATATATATATTTTTTTAACATAATTCTAAACTCATCAGGCCGACGCATTTGGCGACGATGCGACGATACATCAAAGCCGTCTGCGATTATGCGGAATAATTCACGGAATTACGCGTTGAATATGCATTGTGATATGCGATGATGTCAACTCAAAAACGACAGAATTGCGTAGGATTCGCGTATATTTCGATGGACAAAGTTCGATCGCTCTTTGGACCGCCATTTGCGCTTGATTATTACTATTACGGCTGTTATTATTATCACCGTCATTATCATCATTATTCTACATTAGCCCGACATGTTGCTATTCTATGCGCACGGCAAAAATGTCGGCAAAACAAACCAACAAATAATATGTTGAATTATTGAATCGTTATAAAAGTCATATCAAAATTTCATCGCGCATTGTTCCGACGGAAAACAAAATGCGCGGAATACATTGTTTGGGCCGGTATAATCGATAATTAATATTTTGAACGAGTTATTTACTCGACCGCTGACATTATTTGCCGCACGATATAAATCAATCATAAGCAATACCTGCGTTACATTTTGATTTTATACGCATTCTTCTCGAGCTATGATTATTCAAAGTCGAATAAAGAAGCGTGACGATTTTGAGGCTGCGTTGAGCAACGTAAAAGAACATCGAATGGCGAAAAATGTTCACGAACAAGGTGGTGACTCTATCGTTCGAAGGAAAACTCGAGTAACAGGATGCCGGGAGGTCGAATAAAAATGAAAGAAAGAATAAGCTTAAGGCTTTCGAAGAATCGCCGGAGATGAAGCGACAAGGAGTACCGAAATTCGAGTACCTGATTACTAATCCGATGGGCGTTCGTCTCGCGGCGCGAACGCCAACTCGATTTAGTTTGTAGATTGAATCACGCCGTCCGAAAAAAGCGGATTCTAATTTTTTTTTCCAAGGGAAGGAGACGCTCTCTTCGTCGCGAATCATCTCCGCCTTTGGAACGACTTCCCGTACTTTTCTACCCTTCGCGTTCCCCTTTGAGCCATATCGGCTTCGCGCGACCCTACGGAAGTACCTATCAGACAATTTCTTTCGCGCTTTGCCTGCTTTCGGCATCCTGTTCCTCCGGCTAGAAGGTCGAAATTGTTTCTTCTGTTACACAATTACGAGGGTCGGCATCTAACTTCTTTTTTACTGTGATAAAAACTACTACGGTGGCAGCATGGAAGCGGTTTATTAGGTATTGTTAAGACGTCATTGTTCTCTTATAGAGAAATAAAAAAAAAATTGGTATTTATGAGTCAAAAAGCATCATGTGCAAAACAATTGTAGATGGATTAAAAGCACGACTTGAATATATATGAAAAATGTTCGAAATAATGACAGATACATAACAGCATATAAAATAATTTCAACGAGAATAATACGAAACAATTTCACGCAAATGGGCGGCCTTTTGCAACGTATACGTACACAAGTTTCGCGTAAAAATCATCGCGATAAACGACAAGGAATGACATGGCTTTAAAATCGAAATTGCGGTTTAATTGTCATTTTAACGATCGCAGCTGCGATTATACAGGACGATGCGTTTTTTACATTAAGTATCAACGGCAATGTATTAATCATGTTTCTCTCTATAGTATATAGATTTTATAAAAATCTATATAATTCTGTTATGCACAATAGATGAGAAACTAATTCAGCGTTTCGATTGAAACAAGTTAATTCGCACTTTTACATGAAATGTTATGTATGAAATGTGTAACCGCTGTCATTCCTCATTTATTAAAAAGCTATTTTCCCGAGTTCTCGAAGGCACGCGCCGCACGTATATAACACACACTCATTCGCTTCAAGTGTACGTACTAAATTCAACTCGGCCGCCAATATTTGTCTCGCTCGCGACATACGTTGCATTAGGCGAATAGGAAATTTTCTCAAATGGAAACTGTCGTGTCCGTCATCATTGTTTTTATTCCCTTACGGAGCGAAGCCAGACGAACCTTTTCTCTTCCCCCTGAGACTCGTGGAAGGGTATGGAATTGTCTGCCTGACCCCTTCTAGTCACGAAGACCGAAGGCGTAAGAAGGACGAAGGAGAGGGGACCGGAAAACTCGGGAGCGCGTTCGCCGAAGTACCGGACTTTCCATCTTATTCCCAGAGTTTCCCTTCGGTTCTCTTTCTCTCTCTCTTTCTCTTCCTCTCGGAGACCTTAACGGCGCAAAGGAAACCGATTCGCTGACCCTCCGCGGAATTGATAGCGAGAATTCTAATTGCGCGCACGTAGATGTGGATCGTCACGGATCATCGACCGAGAAACGAAGAGCGGACGGACGCGACCCCGCGGGATGGAAGAGTCTCCCGCGGATAAAATGGTACCGCAGAAAACGTCCGCTATTTAAATCAAAGGTAGAGCGCGCGATGCCGGAAATGCCGGCACAGCCGGCGGGCATTGTCCGGTAATGAGGGCAATCAGTCGGCGAAATGATATCTCATCATATTTTCATTAGAATAATGGTCGAACGAGCTGGAAAGAGAGGGAGAATGAAACTGTGGAAATAGAAACAGAGTGGAAGCAATAAGAGGGATGGAAAGAGCGAGAAGGATGGAACGAATCAAATCGGAACGAGAGAGATTTTCGTAAGCGAGAAAGAGATGTTGGCCGCGAGCGCGATGAAGAAAAAAAAAGAACGTTAAAAAATTCATCGCGAACACTCCGGCGTCTAGAATTCGCATCGAGGAATATTCGGAGAACGCCGACCGTCCTTATTTGTGAGTTCTGATAAGTTGGCCTCCGCGAGCTGTCGACGCTCGGACTCGAGTGCCTCGTTACCGATGTTCAGTCCTCGCGGAATATCCCGGTGGTAGGGAGGGAGGAGAGGCGAAGCCGCCCTGGCTTTAATTTTACGCTGTAACGACGTCCGACTTCGCGAAACTCGATAATCGGACGACTTTGCCCGGCAGTCCGCGGACGAAGACAGAAAACCACTCCGAGAGAGTTTCTCTTTCGGCATCAGGCATAACGTCCCTTCCCTCCGCGAAGTAGTTTTCCGCCGCCGCTGAATGCTTGGAAATTTATATCTAACGTTGTACATTCGGATTCTTTACGTTTTTCCGGGCTATTGCGTTATAAATGATTTGTAAAGAGTTACGATAAGAAAAACTACATACAATATATATCGGAAATATATCTGCTACAGAATTAATATATAATTTTCGAAGGTAATCGCGTCTACATCGAAATTCTAATGCTCTGAGAATTTTTGCAATGTTCGCGATTATCGCAATTATTATTATATTATTAGCTAATTCGGATTATTAATGATATTATAATTGTCCCATGTATTTCAACGAATCTAGTATCTATTTATATTACATTATATTGTCCATAGTCTTTGGTAAATTTAATATTCTCCAATATAGAATTATATTCTCTCCTTTAATATGTAGAGATTACATTGCGCATTAAATACATACGCATCCTACAGTGCGAAATGCGTGATATAAATGCGGCCTTTAATATGTATACGCAGTATTGCAATAGAGAGTATAAATTCCAGAATATTCCTGAAATATTCCCCAATCAATTACGGCGAATCGTGTTCACATCAGCTCGCATGATATTGCATCTTGCGGATGGTTGCACACGCGGTCGAATTTAGATTTATACTCATCCAGATTTACAAACATTCAATGTATTCATGCGCGACCTCTTTTTGCGTCACGCGGCAAATGCAACACCCCCGTATCGCATCCACCATTTTCACTCGAATGAATCCGTAGGAGCCTCCTTTGCCGTCTTGAGACCGGTACTTCCGGCGCTTTTGAATCGCGTGCGGCACGATGAGCTTCGCGTTCCTGGAGCCTAAACCAGATCCCACGTACTCTCATAAACATGGAGGACGGGCGCTCTTCTCGAATTTCCATCCTCGTCGATATATATAGCTGCGGCGTGGCGCGGCGCGGTGCGTCCAGCCGATGGGGGTCAAGGGGGTCGAAGATTTAAGGGTGCGGTCCCCGGTAGCGAGTGGCCGCACGAATAAGTTGCGAGCTGAAGGATGGGCTCCATCTCTCCTCGCCGTTAGGCAGGATCGACGGGGGGTCCGATGCCCGGCTACTTAATATGACCGATAGGAGTCTCGGTAAGCCATCAAAGTGTACCGTCCGCGCCGAAGCTATCCCACGTCCGGGGGATGCTGGGTCAGCCATATTAGTTATCGTCAGGAACCGAGCGGCGTCCTCCTCCCTTCCTCTCGGCGCGTTTCCATCACCGGCTGTGTCTCCGCCGTCCGGAATATGCAACGTCGATGGAAAACGCTGGGAAATGGCGAGTGACGCTTTTACGTCCTCAAATTACCGAGTCTGAAACGGGACTCGGAACATTTTGAAAATTTTACAAGCTCGAGCTTCACTCGTCGCGATGTCACCGCCATGGAGATGCGCATAAACGGCGGATTAAAGTGACACGAAAAGGGGGGGAGAGCTGAAGAGATGGGTTGTCGGTTGAAATCATACGTATGCTAAAGTAGTTTATTCACCGTATATAAATTTCGCGAAAGATGGCAGCGTTTGACCGGTGCAGGGGAAAATCCGTGAAATTCTTACAGCGTTTATGCGCAGCCGCCGCAGCGGCGTTCTTCATGTTTATATGCATCAAGAAGGGGTGGACCGTTCGTGGCGAGAAGGGTAATAAATAGCCCGTTGCTCGGCGACGGTGTTCCCGGCCACCGGCGGAAATCCACGTCCCAATAGCCGCTGAATACGTTCCTGAATTTGTACCGTGTCCCGCGCGGCTGCCACGAGTTTTATTTACGCGGCTGTTTACGAGGGCGAAATGTGACGGCAAGTACGTACGTACATACGTATGTGCATGTCGATCGACTTTGCGTCTTCTCGAGGCTACATTCATCGGATTTCCGCTCGTCTCGTTATTCTCAACTTCGAGACATTTCCAAATAGTCGGTTAAACTTTCCTCGCGATTACCATCGTGTTTTTATTCCCTCTTTCCATATCTCCCATTTTTCGTAACACTGAAGCGTCCAACAATATTGTCAGTTATATTTAGAAAAATAGTTTTTCATTCTATACAGAGAAAGAAAAGCAAGTAGACTCTTTTTTCTCACATTTATCCTTTCTTTTACACACATCTTGTTGATATAAACTAAATTGTTATTTTAAAATTGTAAAATAAAATCTATACGTTTGTAAAAAGATCATCAAAATATGGATTTAATATTCGCTGAAAACAATATTTAATGTCGGTCGATATGTAATCGACTTAACCGTTTTAACGTTAACTTAGGCTTTAGAGATTTCGCAAAATTTCAGAGCCGAGAGCAGAGAAACCACATCGAACTTTATATGCTTTTAAAGGTGGCTTTTTGCGCAAGCCGTTTTTCGAAGCAGCATGAACGCATTCGTTAGTGACCGCTGCGCATGCAACGAGACCGTCGGCCTCTGCCTGCCGTAAAATCGATATAAAGGTATTGCCACGCCGAAATGCAACTCGTTCCAGGCAAATATGTGCCCGGCACAGAAAAGCTCGTAAGAATCGGCCGAAGAACCGTCGTTGAAATCCTAAAGGAGACACCGTCGTTACCGCAGATAGAAAAAGACAAAGAAATCGGCTTTGAATGAATAACGAGAATAATAATTCCGAAGCTTTTCTCTCTGCCTGAAATTCCATTTCATCTTTTATCTTTACCTGCTACCTCTCCCTCCCCTTTCGTTCTACTGTTGCTTACTTTTCTCTCTATTGCTCTCCTTCTCTGATATTCTAATCCACTAGCTTTTTCGAAAAGTGCCCGACGGAGAAGGACTCTCCATTAATATTATTAAATTTTACGCACATATCTATACATGAATATTTGTTCGTATTGTAATAATTATAACGAGCTGATAACAATAATCCATAGAAAGACATCGGCTATCCCGATGCGTGAGCGTCTAATATTACCGTCTCGTCTCTAGTCTCGTCTTACACTTGAAATTCCATAGAGGACCACTTCTCGAATACGTAGATTAAATCGAACAACCCGTTCGCCGGATCGAGCTCTCGTTTCCGTCCATCCATCCGTTCGTCTGAGAGAAAATTCCCGCGAGCCCGATCCGCCGCACGACGAACTCGGAGCCTGAGGGCTCTCTCGCGAGGGAGGAACGAAGTTGGAGAGGAGGGAGGGGACGGACGTGGCGGTCTGATGAAGATGGCAGATAATCATATTCGATTAGAATCATCCCCGTGGCCGGATCCTTTGTCCCAGGTGAATCTTCGAGTTGAACGAGCTAACGGAGGGAAAAGAGATCGCAGGTGCTGCAGGATAGGCTCAGCGTTCGAGCATCCTTCATCTCAGGCACTTCATCTTCAGTTTCTTTCATCCCTCTATTTTTTTTCTCCCATCACTTTATTCTCTCGTCTCCCTTTCGTACATCTACATCTATTATCATTCACTCTTTCTCTTTCCCTCTCTCTCTCTCTCTCTCTCTCTCTCTCTCTCTCTCTCTCTCTCTTCGTCTTTCTCTCTGGTCCATATATTCATACGCTCTGTTCTTCACTCTCCACTCTCAAGGGTTTTCCCTAACTCAATCCTTAATCTAAATCACGACCTCACCGTTACTACACTGTGTTCGTTACTCCCAAGTCAAGCTTTACGATCGTGGTATGCGGTCAATTACAAATTGCCTAATTATAATCTAAAAGGATCCATGCATAGTATGTGTTGAGAGCGAAAATATGTTGAGTAAAATACTGAAAAGATCAATATGGAAAAATTCGCAATTTCGAATGATTGGGTCTTATAGTGTTAATTGATGAAGTCTATGACTTCTAATTGACTGGATGTCAATCTTCTTGATAAATAATTTCCGGCGACGGACGAGGATCGCGAACGAGAGAATCTTATTTTTATCAATTATTAAAAATAGAAAATATCTAATGATATTGAATAATGATTGCTCATTAAAATCTTCACGTTGTAAATTTTCCAAATAAATCATAAATTATTAACATATATTTGCGTATAATTTTAAAAAATTGTTTCCGACTTGAATTTTCGTAATCTCAAAAGAGAATATATATAATTATAAACAATTTAAATACAATTTTTATGCGAATTAATGATAATTGTGAAATACAGAATTTTGTCTCAAAGATTTATAAAGGTATAACTTTTATTAAATCATATGTGTATAGAAACACATGTCTTGTCACTTCCGCATCGTACAAGTCTGTTACAAGTTTCACGATATAAAAGTCCAAAGGTCATCCTTCGTTAGTCCCACTTTAGGAAGCGGAGCCCTGGAAAGGGGCAGCGAGATGGACGCGCGGAAGTGAAGGTATGTGGAAAAGTGAGCAACGCTCGCTTGTGCCATATGGGAAAACACAGAAGCGAGTTGAATGGGCATTCAAGCGAGTAGCGGCCGACTCTCGCAGCGGCAGCACGCGCCCTGAATGCTACACGACCAGTAGCACAATGGCGGAAGCCGCGGCTTCCTACAATACCGTTGGAAACGGCCGCGCGATAAATTCCTACAACTTTTATCGAATAGGAGGGGAGCTAACAGGCCGAGGGGGATATTGTGAAAGTTCTGTCCCGCGGTTGCGGCTGACTGGCCTTTGGAATTCATGCTCTCCACTTCGCTCTGCTTCGCACAACCTTTACCGTCTGCGAAACTGGCCTCCTCTTATGCCCTATACGTGCTCTCAGCTCCGTTCATTCGTCCGTTGTGTGACACTCGTAACCTGTGACATCTGAGTTTTTTCTACTTACATGCATGATAATTTTTCATCGACATTTCGCGTCTCTCGTTGTGAATTAATTACTCGTTGAATCGTCATACGAATACACACGACGTTTCTTTTCTTTTTATTTGAAAGATGAAGTCGAGGATAAGAAGTGAATTTTTGATTTTTTAAAATTTTATCTTTAAAAATACAATTTATTATAAATATAGTTATTATTATTTTATATCCTCAGAAGTTCTCTAATAGATTTTTATTTTTAGTGACAATTTGATTTGACAGTCTTCATTATCGAATTAAAATTTTCGATACTCTAAAATTGAAGAATCCCCAATCGATGCACAAAATATCCAGATTGCCGGCTATCCGGACAAACGATGGGGTGGTTAGGAAGACGGAAAGAAAAATTCTTACCGTCGGGGCATGAAAATCAATTGCGTGATCAGGTCCACTTATTTCCTTGCCGAGGAAACTTGCTACATTCTCCTCTTCCATCCGAGAAACTCGCAATCAAGAGGTTCTAGCGGATCGAGAGTGTAGACGAACCTCGATGCTGAAAAGCCGCCGAAATAAGACAGAACGAAAGAAAAGGAAATGACGGCGACGACGGAGATCGAGAGTGAAAAAGAGAAAAAAACAAAGAAAAGAGAGAACGAATGAGAGCGAGTGAATGGAAGAGAGACGCCGCAACCGATAAATAGTGGGAGATCGCTCGAAACGGCGAGACATCCAAATAAGCAGCACGAGCTGGAAGCGGAAGTATTCCCGGAAAACCATTTGTAGCCCGCATCCTTGACTCGCGCCCGAAGATGCGGGTAGTTCTCCGGCAATTATACTAATGGAAATCGGGATGTAAGCGACTGGTGGAAAGAAGGAAGGTAGAGAGTATTCTTTGACTGTGGGATTGACCGAAACGGGAATAGAAGAAGGCGAGGAAGAAGTACGTTAGCGAAGAAGGCGGAAGAGTCGGCGAAACGAGTCTGGCTGATGTATGTGTGTGCGTGTACGTGTGTGCGTTGGATAAAAAGTGAGCAACATTTGAGGAGGAAACCGAAAAGCGATGAGGGTAAGAGACGAAGGGATCTGAAAGCTGGAAAAGCTCGAAAGGGTTGTATACTCTCTCGGTATGCTTGGCCGCACTAGTCGTTTCCCTGCCAAAATAAGAGAGGCATTAATGAATGAGCCTGACTGAAACGCGGGATAAAGGTCGAAGGGTCCGTGTACACGAGAGAAAGGAGAACGTAAGATGAGGGAAAACGAGTTTTCAAAGAAACACTAAGTGAACTGACGTTAAGCTGCCGAAAAAAATAGCCAAAATGCTCTTCGAGAGCGAAAAATGAACTTGCCGACTCTTTAATCTCTGTCAAATAATAACGAAGCGAGCTCGGAATGTTAAGCAACGAAATGTTTCAAAATCCAGTTCTCTTCGTTGCAGATGTGCAATAATCAAAAATTTACGATGTCATACAGTTTTCAAGTCCGGATATACAGCATCCTAGATTTTTATCGATTTTTTGTTAATCTGAACTAAAACAAAAATAATAAATTGTAAAAAAAAATGCAATTTAAATTTAAAAATGCACATAATACATAATCTATCTTTTTCATAATTCAGGTTTTTTGTTAGAATTATTAAAATCCATTTTACACAGTTAATAAAATGTATCAAGCTAAATGTTTAAAAGCATTTTTACTAAAAAAAATCGATTCCAGTTTAATCATAGATAACTGTATATTTAATTTTCAAATCGAAATAGGGAGTATTACTATTGGTAAAAGTTGCAGCGACCGTACCGTGATATTGCGCCAGAAATGGCGCAGCTCGCAGCTCGCGTCGAGAGATAGTCAGAGTAAATCGAGTATGACGTTTAACGACAGGTTAAACCATTAGACGATCGATCGGATAATACGAGACGTCTGCGAATTTGATCGCCTGTATCCGTGCCAAATTTCTGTAATCGGCGCAAATGATTACACTGCGCTTTATACGATACTCGAGGCCGCCCCCTTCCTCATTGTTGCGCCCATAACGTCCCGATACCGGCCGCAATTGGAGTAAATATTTGAGCACTAATTGAACTATTCGGACCGCATATACCCCGTAGTTTCCCGGCTAAACAGTTACACTCGATTGTGGTAAATCATAATGGAAATGTCGTTACCGCGCAGGGCCGTATTGCGTTTTCCTGCCACTTGCATCGTTCGGCAAAATATTTATGCGATAAATTATATAAACGGACCGGCGCCCGTAATGTCGCTCTTCCTCCTTCATCAATTATTATTATATCGGTAAAGTGTCACTCGCGCGACATTACTTCTTGTGCACAACGAAGTGGTCCCGTTAAGCATTTACGTACTTCGATTTGGACGATCCACGACGGCAGTAACCAATTCGTTAATGACACTCTTGAATAAGTTAACATCGCAAAAGCGACATTTTATCTCTAACACTTCGTATCGATTAATAGTTACGCTGATTGATATTTAGATTTAAGCCGCAGTAATATCGCGTTACCCCGCGTTAAATCCGTTATTCTATTATAATATAATTATAATTACGCAATTTCATCTATAATATAACGAATAAAGTTCGATCACCTTTCTCCGTACGCGTATAATCGTACTCGATCAATATTCAAAACATTTTCTCCAAACTAAGTGACCACGCACACATTAAATATGACAATTGGATCTGTACGCGAATAATATTCACCAGCGTTCAGAGATCATAACCAACGTCTCCACGGTCGCTGCCGTTCAGGCTCAAATGGAGATGGAGCACGCTTCCGACACGCTCGAATCAACCTCTATACGAGATAACGCACACCGATCCCGTGTAAATCCTTCACGCGTGTATGCGTACGCGCTAATGAGCCGGAACACTTAGCCGGTGCAGCTTCGACGTTGGCCCGCACATGTTTGCGCGTTAGCTCTGGTCCACGGGGATATCCGTGCACCAGAGGCCTGCCCCTGTATATCTCGATCCCTGTAAACTCCGCGCAATAATGACTGACTGGCCCACGTGCGCAGAGACCTTTAAACTTGGAGCACCAACTAAGTGGAGCACAACCAACGAGTAGGCTTGTGAAAGATAAGTATATACGTCGGATACCAGGTGACTGTTTTCTCTAAAAGCCTTAACGTGTCACTTTTTTTTTTATTACGTCGGTGAACTATACCGCAAATAGCTTTTCATGAATTAATCTGCAAAATATGTGTACGTATGTATGTTCTTGTAGAAGCTTCCGCAAACCGTCGACACAAAACAAAGAGCGTGCGATATATGGGACGCATATCTAGTCCTACTTTGCCTCGCTGCTAAACCACAGAAAACTAAATTGTTCTCGAGATCGTCGTTATTTTCAACTAGAGAGCGAAAAGTTTTGTAGGTCTAAAACACGGCAGATGTTTGTCTTCCGCTGTTAGTTTGAAACTGAATGCAAGTTTACAAACAGTGACATGTACAATAGAGAGAATATGACCTGAAGCATGTCAATAGCTTTTATCATTATTTTGAAAGTTTGTCTTTGCGTTTAAGATCGTCTTATCTTATCTTTGCTTTAATTGCTGCTTTATTCGTCTGAAAAAAAAAAAACGTTAAATATATGAAACTTCAATAGGCCTATTCTGTAATCATAACGACCGTTCGTTATCGTTATAATATCATTGCGCAATATTTTTACTATGTGAAAAAGCTGCGCAGTGACATAACGATAACGAACTGTCGTAAAGAGTTACAGAATAGGCCTACTGATGTATGATATTGCTTGATGCCAATTCAGATTATACATTATTACATTATTATATTTTTTCTTTGTGCTCGCGGTAGATAAAGAAACAAAAGCCTCTCGATAGTAGCCTGTCGATAAGGCAAAAGTCCTTACGAAGCGTCCCGAGGGATCGGATGAATAATGCCCCCGCGGTCATAGGGAAGACCCGCATCGCGAGGCACCGGGGGCATTAATTACCCGGCGAGAACAGTGCGAAAAAGTTGGTCGAAAGAGCCAATCAAACCGTCCGGGCTTCCTTTGCTTCGGTTTTAACGAAGGAGCGCGTGGCGCGGGAGCGCCCGAGCGGAAGAATCACATTACCGGGCGTCAATTAACGGCACCGTTTCGCGCGGTATCCGCGATTAATTAGAAGCTTCCGGGTGAGCTGGCAGCGGCTGCTGGCTGGGGTCGCTGCCGCCACCAGACAGGCTGTAGAAATACGACGCGGGATGGCGGCGGCTATACGAACGAGAGCAGGGGAGAGAAGAGGGGGGAAGGAGAAACCTCGGAAGACAGGGTGCCGCCGATAGAGCATCGTTCCGCACATCCGTGAAAGTCGTGGAACTCGCGCGCGCCTCTTCCACGGTAGATTAACCGTTAATTGGTTAAGCATCCGGAGCCCGGAGGGAGGGAGGGTAGATACGCCAGTCTCCATCTCGGGAGAGCGGAGTTTGATTTCCGCCGGAACGCACGTCGCGGATATAACCACGCGATTGTCCGGATTCGTTGGGATTGCTAATTAAAAGATCGCAACGACTTCTTCCCCTCGCCCGTTCTCCGTTGACACGAGTTTCCATCTCGCACATTTTCCGCTTGGCAACGTTCATGTACGTGATGTAAAATACTTGTAATTTCTACCATGGAAAATACGACATATAAACAAAGACCGATGAAAATACATAAATTTTTAATAATCTCAATGTTTGGTTGATGATCGCTTGCGGCATCCATTCGACGTAAAATCCGATAATATTTGCCCGACGCCCAAGATTTATGGACAATTACCGATTCTTCAATCGTTGCGTATTTTAATATGATAATGTTCCGCACGTTTAATGCGCAACCGCGTTATTAAGTAATGAGGCGTATCGATAATCGTTGCCGGCGCAAACCTTCCGGTAGGCGTCAGAAGGATTATCTGGCTGTGCAGCAAGTACGGACAATCCAAAAGCACCGGTCATTAATAATTCCCTCTGTACTCGGTAAATATAGTACGAAGCTGAAAGTAATTCGCTGCGGCAGCGAACTACCCCACCTGGATATTAAGCGCGGCAACTGCATACTCCGCTGCCGGGAACTTCCAACAGCGATGTTAAACTTACATCCCGCCCGCTGTAATCGATCGTACTGTTGACGAACGGTGAAAGGTACTCGTTAAGTGTACCTCGACAGATTGTTCGTACGGGATTACATTTTCGACGCACAGACTCAGCGCTAAATGTGCTCGCCGTTCTTAATATTAAAACAGCCGCGGTCTTCCTGCTACAATTTTTAAGTTTATTTAAGACGATTGAGGAATTTAATTTTAAACACGTAACTTTTTACGATTTTTCCCTCTTTATAATTTCCATTTGATAAAATATGGATTCTTAGCGCTCCATATATTATATATTCCGAAAAAATAATCTTTAGTTTTCATAAATCACAAATATATACGAATGTAAACGTGATGAAGTTTATATTTTGCATGAGATAGTACTTATTGTACGGATATTTGCAACTTCCGAATCTCCACACTGAAAGAAAAATATGGTTACTTTGGACCCAACCACAATTTTATAGTATTTCTAATGATAATTATGGTTAACATAATGATGCATATAGTTAAGTTGATCATATTTTGTGTTAGAAATATTCTAAAATTGTGATTGGGTCCAAAAGTAACTATATTTTTCTCTCAGTGTATGCTTTAGATTATTGTTATCGTTGAAAGTTGTTTTTTCGAGAAAAATCGAACTGTTTTGCCTTGCTTCTGAACGGAAATTGAACAAAGAAGCGCTCATAGAGCATTCGAAAATATGTCGGGGGTTTACCGTCGGCTTGACGGAAGGCCTTTCGAAAGGACGCAGCTTCTTCTGAGGTGTAGGTAAGCCAATAAGTCGCTGCTTACAGGTGCCTGAGTCCTCCTTCGCCCCGAAACTGACGCGGCGCGGCGCGGCCCATATCCGCGTATAGACGGCGGAGCGAGCTCTCTTATATTTTATGCAGCAGTTTATAGAGATATATCGGGCGTCTAGCGCGACGGCATAAGTCAAAACCTACTTTACCTAATGGCCTCCTGGCGACCTCTCCGTCCCGTTATCCCCGGTTGGGGAAAATGTAGGGGTTTTCCACTGCGCCTCAGTAGCAGCCACCGCCGCCGTTGCCGTTCCCCTAAAGTAAAGGCCACTCGTAGTAACTCCCGTGGCTGTAGCCGCTCCTTCAGCTTACGAGGACTCTTCCTCGTGTATTCTACATCAAAATTGCATTTCCAATTGCAACTTCCTAGGCTGCTGCCAGTCACGAGGCGTTTCCTTCTTTCCCATCTGCCTTCCCCCCTCCCCCCCCCCTCCATCTCTCTCTCCGTCTCTTTTTCGCTCGCTCTTCTTTTAACCTTCATTCGCACTCCCCAGTGTCCTTTCGTCTATTTTCCCGCATCTATTTTACATATGCTTCCAAACGTACTCACGTGGCCGTACGGATATCTAACCCCATATGGGAATCCTATCGCGTCTGCGGCCACTATCCCGGCGCGTCCCGTCTATCCCATCGATAATTCTCGTCTCGGGAATCTTATCGATTCTTTTTGCTACGCGAATCCGAAGTGATGGGCGTACTAAATTTAATCTTGAGCCAAAAATCGAATACACGATTGCCAATCTCGATAAACAGTCGAATCAATATTTCGCGAAAATCCATGTAGTTATTCGTACTTTTTAATTTACATCTAAAAAAAAGAATAGATTTAGCTTTCTAATTCTTCCTAATCATGAGCAAACTCCTGAAGACGCACGCGATCCTTTATCAAAAGCGTAACTGCGAAATTATGCACGACGACATAATGGTGGCACGATGTATCGCGGAAGAGCAACTGTGAAACCGTCCATGAAAGCGGTGCTATCTCACGCTGTCGCGTATCGTTTAATAATTATTACCATCGTATCTTTTACTAGCGGTTTTATCTCCGCTTGCCTTTCTCCCTTCTCGCATCGTTACTTTCTTAAAAGTAACGATATCTGACCCTTTCAACATCTGGCATACATCAACGGTTTCTACGCATCCGTGAACATTCACTCGCATTATCGTACGTGAAAATGCACGCGGAAATACGTCGCGCGTGCCCGCATGCGGCATGCGACGTGCATCGACTTTCCATCGTGGGATTCCTCAAGCCGAGACACGTAGGATCAAAAACTATCTTTCGTCGGCGCATTATCTCGCGTATCCATGCCGTTACTATGCAAACTGCCTGGATGGTTTTCCAAACGCGAATATCGACAGATTTTCCGAGAGAATTCTTATCATTAACGTTAAAATGCATGAAGGTAAACGATTGGCGGAACAAGTTTCACACTTTCGTTTTAGCGGGATAAAATACGCTCTAACAGAATTTCGATTTTTCGAAAAGTTATTGCACTTGGAACGTGTGAGCTCTTGCTGCATCGCTCTTTGCCAACTGATAATTTAACTCTTTATTATAGCGTGAAAGAGATCTTCTTCGTCAGTTTTATTATTCAGAAGTATGTTATTAAAGGAAATAATGTTCATTATATGTGATGTGTAAATGCTTCCACAAAAAATACATTTAAAAAATTGTACTTGATGTTATCCGTTGCTAAAGAAACTGAAAGATAATATTTTAATATAAACGCACGTATTATTTTTAAATTAATTAATTTGCCTGAAGCGTGTATTCCTTCTGTAGGTTCAGGTTCGAGCCCTAGCTGACGTGATCATTTTCGCAATAAATTCTTTATTATTTAACGGTTTAAACAGGATGCTTATTAGCATTACAAGTTAAATCGATTATCGATTTAAGTATGTAGATTTATTATTCCAATAAAAAGTTGTGTTTTAAAACCGATAAATAATTGGTGCGTATTTAATTGAATTGAAAAAAGTATATAAAATTTACTCAGAAACATTATTATTATTAGACTATAAAGATCAAAATCCAGTCCAAATAAAAGTGACATTTTCTCCAATTAATTGTAAGAGGGATTCGATCCTGTTTCAGTTATTATTTTTTATTTTTAAAATTATTTTTGTTCTAAAATATAGATTTTTACTGATCAATACAAGTATGGAGTAGTTTTCAGTTGAAAATTTAAGAAGCTTATTTTTTATTCGTATATTAATATTTAGCTTTCGTATATATTTTAAAGTCTTTCCTAACGCTCAAGAACCAGTTTTGAGCACCTACATTATGAATAATTGGAATGTCAGAATGTCAAAAAGATACATTAAAAATGCAATGAAACTATATTTGCCCCTTCTCCATGTTTACTTCTACAACGGGATAGTTTCGTACATAGCTATCTTTAAGAGAAGCTTAATGACTAACCATTTAACAGCACAACATTTCTGCCACACAGGTTTTCGTCGCCAATGTGCGGCCGCGAGATCCCATTTATTCCCCGGTGACCGAGCGGACAAACAGAACTCGCGTGCTATCTCGATGTCGCGTTCGTGATGTAGTTTTTTCGACATAACGCGGAAACGTACCTACGGCGGACATGGGACACGGGCGAACAGATCTGGAGTGTGGGTGGGCATACATGTATACGTGTAGAGAAACGCATGTGCAACGGGACATAGCCTAGCGCTGGACAGGCGTATACATTTACATACGCGAATACGCGAAAAGAGAAACACGCGAGAGAGAGAGAGAGAGAGAGAAAGAAAGCGAATGAGGAAGGTCGGGAGGGAGGGAGAGACGATCGGGGTGACATGAAGCTGATTCTGCTAAACAACACCCGTGAAATCAAACAGAACCCGGTACGCACGTGCGTACGTAAACGCGCGCCCGTGTACATACGTACGCGCGTGGAATACCCAGCATTATGTACGTATCCGCCGCGGTATAATTGCACCGCCGCGATTAATAATTAGACGCGCGGATCGGGTTCGCTGTCGTCTCCGCTTCTCACCGCCGCCGTAAGCGCGATGATTCGATTTATCGTCCCGCGACCCGACAACCCTCGTATGCCGGATATCGACTCCGTCGCTGATTCCCCAGATTCCTAAGTAAACTAATTATTGCCGAGCAAACTTTCGACGCGGCCCTGGGATCGCAGTCGCGCGTGCGGACGGGCGAGCGAATCACGGCGATTTTCAACCGATTCAGTAGCGGGAAAATCGATGGCGAAATATTTACAGAAGGCTAAATGAGTTTTTATTCGTTCATCGCTCTCCGATGCAAATCCCACGGCGGAGTAAATTGAAAGCGGCAAGGAATGGCGAATTATATTTGCTTTGTCGCGCATATTTCCGCGCGCATGGAATTTCATAAATTTATTATTGCTTTCCCCGTCGGGCCGCGCGGATTTTTTCACGGGGAGGGGGGAGGGGGTACGTCTACGTCGTTGCGTTGCGCGGCATTCCCGTTGCGAAATGTACGACAGGATTTTTCAAAAATTCAGCACGGGGAATTGCCGTAGTGAAGAAGGTCGTTATTACTCCAGGTAAGGGATGGGAACCGGGAATAAGGGCGCACAGACACCATTTCGCGGCGCGGCGCGATGCGAAATGGTCCGTAAGCGCGGCCCGTATCGTCAAATTTAACCGCGCTCTGCGCTGCACAGAGGTTAACCGATTTAGCCCCGAATAATTCACTAATCTGGTTAGCCGCGCTAGGATGAAAATTACAGATAGCTCCGGAGTTGCGCATCAGTCCGTCTGATTAGCGGCCTCGCGCACGTCCGTGTCTGCCTGTCCGCTCGGAGCACCTTAACTTGATTTAACGATACGGCGCAGTATCCAAACGCGCTGACGAGGCCCTCCCCCGATTCGAGGGATTAACTTCCTCGGGCGCGCTTCCGCATGCCGTATCCGGCATTAAGCGCGAAGGAGCGAGCGATTTTTATCGCCAGAAGGAACGTCAGGCGTTGTAGACGGCTTTTCATGGATATAAAAATGTTCAAGACTTGAAAAAAATCTCATTTACTCTAAAATACGAGAATAACGGCAGGGTCTCGACAGAGTAATTCACGAGAGATTAATAAAGTATTTACGTGTTACATCCGTCATTTATATTTTAACTTTTACATATAAAGAGATTCACGATCAAATCGTACCATTGTTGTCATGAATTTCTTTTGAAAATTATTGTTAACGAAGTTATCCGTAGCAAAATCAGTCTGTTTTGTTATATTTTATGTTATGACGAAAGGCCATCTTGCCTTCCTTGATTGCTTTCTTTGAATCAATCATAGATGTGTAATACCGCATTCGATCAGTTTCGTGAATCAATTATACAATAAAATTAGATGTGTCTACATTCTGTGTCTACATTCAAAATTAGCAATCGTATCTCAACGATTTTCCTGTTTTCCGGAAAGGAATTAGATTTAAACTGTAGTTTAAATTAGAGATATTCATCTCGCATGGTAAAACTCTGGTCCCTCTTCTGCGAGAACTAAACTGCCTAAGGCATTTGAAGATCTTGAAATGCTACCCCACGAAAAATTCCTAGTGTCATGCGAGAGTCCCCGCAGTTGTCTCGGATTAACCTTGAGGGCTTGTTCTACCTCGAACCACCTCTGTCGGTGTCCCAATTTTGCGGAGAGCGGCAAGACGAGCTCGAGTAGGTACGTGTCGTCCTCAGTACCGACTTCCGACGGATACGAAGTTCCCGACAAAGGTGTCGCGTTTCAATTTTGATAAACTCCCCGGTACGCGTCCCTGGAGGGCGTCGAGACGCTTTCGAAATTTCATGAAACGAGAACCCCGTTTCTCTACTTGGCTGTCTCCCGCGCGCCGCCCGGCGCGTCATCCTGTGTTGAGTAGCTTTTTGCGAGAGGTCGATCTTTAGAACGAAAAATCGTTGTCCATCCCAGACGAAAGAGAAAGAGAGAAGAGAGAGAGAGCGTTGCCGACGGAAATGACGAGAGTCGACTTTATGACGAAAAATCTTGTAAGCGATATCCTTTTTTTTGCATAATGTTTATTAGACAAAAGCGTAGGAAGGATAGTGAAGCAGACTGATTTTCTTTAATTAAACATTGGTTTTAGATTGTGAAAAAGGAGATAATTTAATCGTCTTTATTTAGTGAATTTATTGATAATTTCATCGGAATGTAACGTAAAACATGATATTTTTGACAGTTTGGATGAAGACTCTTTCCATTTTTCATCCTTCGCGACGAGGACGATACGCTTCCGCGCGGAAAATCTTCGTCGCCCTCGGGACGGGAAAGCAGTCGACACCAGTCAAGAAAAATGATAAAAGATACCGAGCTCGCGCCGGAAAGAAATTCCAGCTTCTGCTTTCGTTAGGGTCTCTCGACGCCGCGTGTGCAGGATTTTTCTGGATTTCCCATCGACTTAACTGCGGGTGCTCCCCCCCTGCCCCCTACCCTCTTCCCATTCCTCACGGTTTGAGGAATGTCTCGCGAACGGTTGGCAGTTAGTTCCTTCACGAGCACAATACCGCGAGCCACTCGAGCAACTTTTTGCTTCGGCGAAGTCAAACTCGAGGACGGAAAATCGTCGATGCCATTGTTACATCGCCAGGGCAATGGGGCGAGTCGATTCCGAGCTGTTCCGCCCTCGTGCACCCCTACCGACACCGAACCACGATTCTCAACCTTCCGCCTTCGCGTTTCTCGTTTCGCCATTTGTCCACGCCGCCTGTTATTTCTTCTCGCCCGCTATCTGAACACGCTTCACGTCCGGACAATGCCCACCGCGTTCCTTTTTCGACGGCAGCAACAACGACGGAAAGGACGAAGTATCGTTGCCGTTGTTATCCCACCGCTTCAGATACGTCGACACGATCTCGCGAGGCGGTGGCGAACAGAAGATGCGGAAAAAGCGTGGCCGAGACGGCCGTGTGCGAGCGCTGATCGATGAAGCATGAAACCACCGATAACACGGTTCCCACGTGTCGTACAGGCGATATCTCGATTAGCGGCGTTAGTCTCGAATTGCCAGTCACACAGCAGATCCATCCATCGAGGACAATGAGACACAGGGGTATCGGAATATCGATCGTAAGGGACAGAGAAGGAAGGAAAGCTGGCGGATTTAATCTCGTCTTTATCGTTAACATCTCTCAATTTCTTTCCCAAAAATAGAACCGTACCAAGCGCTAAGAAGACGTTTGTCATTTTGAATTTAAATGTCTGGTAATGAAGTGATACATTTGCATTCAAAGGAGTTCTAAATTTTGATCCGTCGATCTCCATAATTCCATAATTTGCGTGCGAATACTCGAATATGACTTTAATTGCGAATTGAAATTGAAACGTTATACGCTGATATTAAAACTGACTCGTATTTTATACTGGAAAAAAGTGCTAGATTTTTTTTTTATTTTGACTTTTATATTTTGCCATTCTATTACTACACAGTATGGCCTCATTCGAAAATAAATGTAATGCGCGTAACGTCAGGTTTGACATTCATTTCCGACATTGTTCTGCCATTTTTCAACACTCGAATCTAAATTCGTCTCGGGGCAGAGTGTTTTCAGAGAGCGTAACAGAATTATTTATAACGAGAGTATGCATTCTCTAATGCAAAATATATCCCGCCTCAATTTTCTCTGCTGCGTCACAACGGCGAGGCAGCGTTACCGTAACAAGATTAACGATCATTATCAGCGCCGCTGCTTTTTTTTTCGTTCATTTCCTGCCGCGCATTTCGGATGCAGGTGCAACATGCCCGTTCCGCGTCACACGGCGCGCCGCGCTACATTCCCGGAAACGTCTCGCCATTCGTATCCCTAAGTCAGCGTCATCCGCTGGAAGCGGAGATGAAGAAACAACCGCGAAGATAGAAATATATGCGCCACGTAACACCGGGGACGACGACGGCGACGGGCGAGCACGGGAGAGCGAGCTAACAAGTCGCCCGCACGATTCCGGAAATACACGGTGTCGTCGCCGACATTCTCGCGCACGCGTCAGCCGCGAGAAAGAAACTACGTGCCGGAACTTCAGAATTTTATGTATGGCATTTCGTCGCCGAAGTATGCCGACTCGCCCCGTGGAAGAATAGCTCCGCCGTCTTCTCGCGAACTTTCCGTTCCACCGCCTTCGAAGAGTGCCGCGGCTCGCCGCTTTCTTGTCGCCGGATCGCACCTACTTTTTCTTCCGTAAGAGAGTCTCCGGGAAAACTCCACTGAATATTTTCCTCGCCTAGGCGTCCGATCATCGCCGCGACCGCCACGTTCCCGCTAATACCGCGGCGATGGAAAAGTTTCGCGCTGGACCAGCCGCAGCGCTTCCTTATGTTCCGCACTAATACGATGTCGATAGAAAAGTCTGATGAAGCATAAAACCGCATAATAGCATTCTGAATATTAGACGAAAAACAGTATCATTAACGATTGTCGAATTTGTGAACAAATCTTTCTTAAAAAGAGATATTAAAAAGTAAATTAGTTGCCTCTTATAGCACTGAGAATTATTTATTATTATATTTTATGAATTTGAGGAAGCATTTGTATCCGGTTAGCGTGAAACTCTTTATTATTTCAAAACTTCGGTCCATTTTCTCCGTCTATCATGATTGAACTGCCATTGTCGACAAAATTCAAAATAGACTTGTTTGTATAAAGCATTGACGAGATGTTGCGTTTAACGATCGCGGATTAAACGTGTCGTGACCCGAAAAAATGGCGCGAGTCAGTCTTCCACGGCTGAGGTATAATATTACGGTGCGCCGGTGCATGCAAATTTTATTGTTTCCCCGACCGAAATTAGTTCGCGGCTATATGAACTCATATATTCCGAAAACTCGTTTTAAATTTTTGAGATTGTTCGTAAAAAATTCCATCCGCGGTTACTCATAAAAATGTACGACGTTGCGTGGAAACGCGCTTTAATGACACCGATGCTCTGTTTAACTTTTTACCGTATTAATTCCACAAAAAAAACCCAGAGAAAGAGAAGAAACGGCAGAAAAAGGATCGCCACCGTCGCGTTCGGCTCGCGTTCTTCTCGCGCGGCCGATTTTGCAGCGGATCCTCGATTCGCGAGATGTACTCCTCGTCGCCGAGATTCGCTACCGCTCGACACTGACGGTGACGAGGTGGAACGTCCATGGCCGGTGTTACCGTTTTGTATGTACGGAAGCTTCCGCAACGGAGCCGGCGGTAGCGTAAAAAGATTAGCCGTGCACGCGAGTTTGTAATGCTCTCACGAAAATCCAATTACCTCCGCGTCCCAGAATTGTACGAGCAGGTGCGGCGTAATTGTCGAACCGGTTGTACATTTACTGCCTTTGCCCGGTAACTCGATTATTTATTCGCGTAGAACTTTATTTTACATCCGTCCCCCCCGCCTCGCTCTTTCCGCGCTTTTCTTGTTCTCTCTTTTCCTCTGTCTTGAATGGTCATAAAGTCGATCGAGAGAAGGGATGGAGGGGCGGGGGGGGGCAAGATTTCGCGACGGGGAAAATATTGTTTCCAGTCGCGCTTTAAAAGGAAACCCTTCGACTTCCGCGGCTCGATCGAGAAACGACAAAGGCACCCGGAAGGAAACTTCTCTTTCCCTCTCCCCAGGAGCGGGAGTTGCGATTTCCTTCTGCCGTTCTGCCGGAATATCAGTCGACTAACGGAATCGAGGCAGTAGGGGGCTATATAACGTTTGAAGAGGAAACGGAAATTCAATTGTTCGTAGCGATTGCGGACGGGGAACGGCATGACGACCCCGCGACGTCCGAAAGAGGATCATGGAAAACTGATTTTTTTCCCGGCTCCTTCCCGTTCCTTTCCTCGTCCGCCTCCTCTTTTCTCTATTTTCGGCCAACGAGCGTAGAAATAGCGGTATTATTGGCTTATACGTCTCGCCGCCAAGACAATACACCGGCAGCCATACATTCCTGCGGAAGGAGCCGATACCGGCTCTCCTTCGGCACCGCTACGTGACTGAATCGCATCTCTACCCCGACGAAATTGGAGTTATATCGTAATTCAGTTTCTCGCGCCGGGGGAAGCCCCCCGGTATTATTTTCGATATCTCGACTCGCGCGTATAAATAGAAACGACACCGGATGTCGCCGAGTCGATCGAGGACGAGGATCTTTCGAGCTTTCCCCGACGTCGGATTCGTCCCCGTCCCCATTCACCACCCCTCGTTTATCACCCACCCATGCCGGTATCTTCCGGTTCACAGTTCACGGATTTTCCCTCGGTCCTATCCCACCCGCGGAGGAGTCTTCCTCGGGAGGACTCTTAACGTCCGCCGGGTCAAGTCGAGAAATAGGTAAAGAAACTTCTCGCCGGCTCTCTTTCTGTATCTTCTTAGGGATTCGGCCCAAAGGGCGACCAATCATGGCGCGGTCCACGAGAATGTAAGTCCGGCGAGGCCGAGGGAGAAGGAAGGAGGGCATGATTTATCGCGGCTGCGAACTAAGATGTATCGCGGAAGTACGAGCCGAATCGGATAATCACAGCGGCGGACGTACGTATATAGTACGAGGCCCCGCGGTCGCGCGAGGAAGAACGAAGACGAAACGAAGACGATCCGTCGAGCAATAAAAATCGACGTGTCTTTTCCTCCGGCACGATCTTCCGCGCTCCGCGCGAAACAGTACGCCATCCAATAACGCCATCGATATTGAGTGACGGATGAATTATTAAAATAGGGCGGGTACGTCGCACGCAGAATGCGAAATGAAGTCCGATGAAATTTTCCTCTGGCCGTCGATTTTCGGCGATTTAAATTATACAAAATACGGTGTAATTCAATTACCCCGCGGGCAGCGGCGCATTATAATGCAATCAAAGGGTGAAGAGTTCTGGGCATACCAATTTCGTCCGCGCCCATATATATCTTTAATCAATTATTCCGCGATATTACAGCTCATTATTAATTTGTGTTGTTTCAAACACGCTGCCGTACGATGTTATTTGGAAATTTCATCGATCCCACTCGGAAAACATGGACGCGGGACGAAATTCGTAGAAATTAATTTCACGATCCAGCGATTCGTTCGTGATTTTTATAATTCTCGCGCGTTACCAATTGAAAGTGCTGTAGAGTGTAGATGTATAGTGCCGTTTGATTGTTACGCTTACAATTGACTTGACGAGGTCTCAAGCGTCATTCTTATCTTTTTGAGTTTCTACTTCGTCAAAAGACAAATACGCGTTTACTCTTACGCGACTCGGTTGGCGAAACCAAGGATCATTACTCATCGGACCGATATGAAAGAACCAAGGGACTATCGGGAGACGTTTCTTAAGACAAAGGGGCGGGGTTAAGCTGACGGAAAAGCCGGAAAAATCCCTCGGTGCGAAATGTCGAAACCCTAACGAAACGATGGGTGGGGGACTTTTCTTCGCTCGGTAAGCTCGGGCGTCCTTTATCATTTTCCTCGTGCCGAGCCAGCTTTTCCTCCGCCGAACGGCTACAAGGGGCTTAAATGTCTCTCGTCGTCGTACAAGATCGACAGAGTAATGGAGCAAAAGGCGACCTGGATATACTTCGCGAGGTTTATGTTTACGTCACGTCGCGACTAAACGGAGGGAGAAAAGTTGACGATTATACGTCGGCGCGGAATCATAATAGCCGGATGCTTATTCGTCGCGATCGATCGCGCGAGTGTTCGATTGAGCCCTCTTGGCAGCTCCAGTGCGTTGCGCCGTCAATATTTGCCGACGTCGCGTTATAATTTCGAATCGACGAGCGAGGAAAAAACGTCGCAACTGGGTTCATGGCGCAAACGTCACCGAGCAGGAAGGATGCCTATCAATCTCGGGACACAACATCGATACGCATTTTTCGTTTAATCCTCCTGGTAATTTCCTTAAACAAACACTGCGCCGCGCAGATCCACGCGAATTATTTTCGCGGGACCGCTTGCGATTAAAAATTGCATCTCTCTTTCTCCCGTTCTCTCTTTCTCTTTCTCTCTCCCGTCCGTATAATCCCGGTGGCTCAACCGCACCGCTGTAATGGAAAAATCATCCCCGATACGATATATGACGTCCACGAAATTCACTCTTTCTCCGTCCCCCGGTCCCCCTCTACCCTGTATCTTTTGTTTGCAAAAACGCCAACATGACGGAAAATATTTTACACGCGAAATTAACGAAGCATAATTGTTTCCCCGTTTACACGCGTCGATATACAGTTAACTTTTATAATATTTTGTCAGAAAATATATCTCATTTATACGATAATGTGAATTTTCACGCTTAAAGCCATTCTTATCAGCCGCTATTCATGGAGAAAATTGAAGCCATTAAAATCTGCTCGATCTTGATAATTCTAAGCTTCTAGCGAAAGAGATGCCTGCTACGTCCGCGCATCGTCCGCTCGCTGTAGCTTACGAGACGACACGGTAAGAAGCACGGTAAGAACGAGTATGCTGAGATAATAGTAGCTGCCATCAGTACTGTCTTATGACACGCCCTTGTCTCCGACGCCCGACCTCCGCTCCACTCAGCATCGTCAAGTACAACGATAACCATTATAATCAGGAGTTTTGCGCTCTGTCGCGACATCACCCTCTGCATACGCTCGAAGTGTGTTTCATAACGTAGTATAACGAAGCACCGTTGCTCGGAATTGTTATAGTCTTAGAACGAATATTATCTCACGGCTACAAGCGGAATGGAACAAAAATAGGTATGTAAATCGAGAATCGGTAAGGGATGAGACTCGCTCCAAACTGGCCTCGGCTAAAAGGGCGTAGGGTAGGGTAGGGTTATTAATAAATTGCGATCAATCGGATTAGTTCGACGCGCATAGATTAAAAGTAAAACGGCGAGTTTGCACATCGTATTTATAACTGTTTGAATCAGATTACTAACGGGATACTCCTCTCTCTCTCGATGGAATTTGACAGCATTTGAGAATCAAGTTGCGAGAAAAGCATAGTGTAGCGGATGTTTTGCGCCCCCCCGTGACAGACCGTGTCAAAAAAAGAGACAAGCTGGATCTGAGTCAACCGTCGTTATCTGGCTGTTTTTATCACCGGATACTGTCGCGCGCGTTCCAGTATGACATATGGTGCAATGCAGTTGCACGTAGAACGATGGCGTGTCTATCTTTTTTCGCCGACGTACTCTCGACGGCTACCTTCGATATCTTTCTTTGGCCGTTGCATTCTCCACTATCAATCGCGATGATGATCAAGATTTTTGCCTTTCTGCACAACATCCCGGCGCAGTCTATAGAATTTTTCCGATATAAGGGCTTGGAGAGCTCCATCTTTTTACAGTATTTAATCGAATTCTGCTTTTTTTCTAAGCACAATTTGCAGAATTATCTTATTAAGCCACTTTCTTGAATTATCTCAATTATAAATTTCCCGCAAAGTCATTCAGTTCTTCCTTTATTCTACCTCTTATATCCCTTATTACGAGATCGTACGTTCTGTAATTATTACTGTCACTATTCGCCTCTGAGGGACGCTCCGGCGATAATCATAATTGGCCGAATTACGACAAATTGCTAGGAAAAGAAAAAACGATTAAGGATAAAGAGTCCTTAGCTAGTGGATCGATAAAAGTGAAATAATATATAGTCAGCTCATTACGATTCTCTATAGGATACTAGTATCTAGAGCTTGTGACCTCGTAAATTCAGAATAATCACTTGATGCAGGAAATGTCTATTTTCTTTAAATTCGCGCAAAATAAAGCAATCTACATTGAGAAACTTCTGATTTGCGATTGTAGGAATTTTTATGAAATTATAATAAACACTGATTATCGATTATTGATAGGCAGTTACCCTTTCGAGCGTCTTTCTAATTCTCACAGACATTATTAATTTAATTATTTTCATTAACGATATTTCTATATTGACAAAATGAAAAGTAATAACTCAGGGCGATAGCTCATTGCCGTGGAATCACTTCGCATCCATTAAAAATTTGGAGATTTAATATATAGGGATGATAACCGATGCGTGACGCGTGTACTCGGCGCGTGCTTCGGAAAGATCATATCACGCTAACAACGAATCAAGTATTCATCGAACGCGCCGGTCACTAAATCGCGCAATTAATTGAAAACTATCGCGCGACGCGTGCTCAGTACTTCCAACGAGTTGTCGGCGCAACGGTATAACGATTTCAACCTCGGAATTAACGCGGAAACACGCGTCGTTTACTCCGCGCCGAGCATTAATCCGGCGTTAAAAAAAAGGAATAAATAAAAAAGGGATACGTTCGTTCCCGCCTCCAATTAACTACGGTCAGATTTATCTTGACTAGCGATGGAAACTGCAGTGCGGTTTTGTGGAGAGTGTACGTAACCCACATGGTTTCCTGCGAGACGGGAATCTATGTCGACCACGCGCGCGCGTTATTCACAATTAGGAGACGGCGAGCCTTTGCCGAATACGCCTGAGTATGCGAATAGTCTGTTTTTCATTGCTCGATGTTTGATTAAATCGCCACTTCTAAGGAACACTGATTTGCCTGATATCTCTTACGTTTATTCGTCAACAATAACCTTTAAAATTGGATTGAATTATAAATTTGGATGGAAATATCGATTCGATGGTATTTATATTTGTTTTTTAATTTCTTGTATGTATTCAATTGACAAACTGTCGTCGATAAGGATCTCGATTTAAATTTCTATATTTAAGATACATCAAAAACACATTAAAAATATAGTAAAATTTAATAATAAAGAAGAAGTTAAAACTGTGTGATTTTAAAAGTGTTCAAGAGTCTTTTCTCAATAGATCAATTGACTCAATCCTTTTTATCTCGAACAACCAACTGGGAAGATGAAATCAGGTTAGAATAATCGACTTGGCATTTCGAAGGCGTATAAATAGAAGAAAAGAACGATGCGAAATCGGTTTGAGAGAGAGAGAGAGAGAGAGAGAGATCGTTCAAAGACGAAAGCTCGAATCGTTTTGTACGCGAATAGCGCCCATAAAAGTAATCTTGTGCACTTTCAACTTTTGTAGAACGCGTTCCATGACGGCTTATTGCCGCGATAATTATTTGTTTCACGGATTGAATAAAAATTCAAATGAGTTCCGCAGAAACTTTGCAACCCTTCTCGTTGCATCAGGATAGGTGGAAGCAGCAAGAGGAATCGAATCATAGAGGCTTAAACGCGAGAGAAAGAGCGAGAGAGAGAGAGAGAAAGAGAGAGAGGAAGAGAGACTATAGGAGACGAGAACTAAAACTTTGATGTTACGTTATTACGTTCCGTAGGTAGTAGGGAAGCTTTTCCGTAAGCTAATATTGCACCGAAGATCGGCAACAAAGCCTGCGCGGAGATTCGCGCCAGGAGAACAATCGCTGCCGCTCTTTTCTCTCCATCCTTTACTCCCTCCGTGTTTTGCAGGAAACAAATCGCGCGCGAGATTTCGTAGACGTGTTGGAAAACGCACACGATTCGGGCGAAAGTTTTAAACCCGCTCGCGAAACGAAAGTTGGCTACAACTTGAGTCAGGAGCGTTATTTCTGCGCGTGGAAAATATCCGAAATATCAAATCGCGTTTCGAAAAGAATGGCAGGGAAACCGGAGAGTTCTTCGACTTTGTCGCGGCCCGCCTTCGCGAATATTGCATTCTCCTTTTGCCGACGGACGAAGAATGCTTCGATTCTCCGGAGCGACGGACGTTCCGAACGAAGATGGATGCGTAAAAACTCGGCAAGTGGATGTAAATCGTTGCGCAAACCGAGTTTCCGTTTTATCATCCGCTCGCCGTTCTCCTGCTATTCTTAAACGCGCATTGACTATCTCAGGATAAAATACAAAATAGAAATGCAGCATCGCGACGAACATAATTATTGCGAATAGAATTTTTTTACATTACATACTTTAAATCGCATTGTCATATTTTTAACGCCACTCCTCCGCCATCAGATAAAGTAACTTTACGCGGCGATGAGGAAGTTCCAAAACGAGGTCCAATTTCTAATAGCTTCTTAGCTAGAAATGGATTATTTCTTTAATCAATAGATTGTCTCAAAATAATCATTTGAAAAGCAACGTATTTATCGCGGAATTAAACTGCTTTCTGATTTGATGGTGCTAAAAATTAAATATGCCATCCCACATTGTTGCCGTAGGCAACAAAAATAGCACATGTTTGCGATATCGCCGGACATATCGACAGTTTTGTAACCAAAATAGCGAGGCAAAACTCACGTGAAATTTTCCACCTCTGAACGTGCGACATCATCTTTGACGGTGACGACGTTGATGTCGATCCAAGTATTAACTTTCTGCAGAACCGCTCATAGATAGTAACATATTACAAACATAAGCACTTTCTTGGATCCACATTGCAGACCTTTCATTTTTTACAATAATCCATCAAAATCCTGAGAATATAAAATGCAGAGCATGCAGAAAAAATCGCTGTTAAAATATTAACTTTCATGATACTTTAAACAGAATTTCCATTACTATTTTTCATTTTTTATTATTACAACTCAAAGTTACGTTGAAAAATCGTGTTTTTCAAAATAGTTCTTTTCCATTTCGCAAATTTTATTTAAATTCTTGATTCTATTTCGAAAGTTGTATAAAATTCATTCAAAAATATTATGAATTTTAATAAGACAAAAATATTATGTGATGATGTATTTTGAGCTTTAATTTCAGCAAAATTTTTGAAACATGTATTATTTTTAAAGTTTTAAAACTATAAATATGTTAAACTGAAAATGCATAAAGTTTTAACATTTTGTTTAAAATAAAGTTGTGTTGAATTTCTCTTTATTTTATTGAAATTGACGTCGGTGTCTAAAGTTTCGGTGTCGAATTTTAGATAACTGGAAACAAAAGGATGAATAGGCGCGAAAAATTCGTTCACACCTCGCGGCGAAAGATAGAATCGGTCCTGCGAAAATGCAGACCGCGGACGAATATAGTGCGACCAAGTCACGGAACGTGGCAGACGTGCCCGGGAGCGACGAGAAAGAGGGTTGCAATCTTCGTAGCGAACAAAGCGTCTTGGAAAATCCGTGGTAATGGAGCGACGCGAGGGTGTACGGCGATACGTAATCCGGGTGTTTACTTAATTAAAAGTAATCCATTACTGGCGTATCCCCTGGCGCCCTCCGTGAAGGCAACTCCCGCGTCCGCCTCCTAAGAAAACGCGTATCTGCGTGTCTGCGCATTCGCTACGTGTTTCGTCCCTCGACGAAATTACGTGGCGTAATAATGGCATTCGGGATAGGCGAACTCGGAATTAAATGCGTCACGGCTGAGTGTAATTAAGCGTATTTTCGACACATGCGACATAGTTTCTCGCAAACATTTATGTAAATGAGACATATTTTCAATTTCTTTGTTTCTGCAATTTATGCTCTTTCTTTCATTGTTGTTGATGTATTCATTATATATATATATATATATATATATATATACATTTTTTTTATTTGCTGTATTTATGGAATAATGAAAGATGATAGTCTGTATATCTGTATATGAGTATTCTGTATGTAGATATATGTAGGGTAAAGTTAATGTCTGTTTCGTAGGAAGTGCCTATAAAAGAACAATGTGACCTAAAAGCCTCGCCATAAATCGTGGAAGAGTTCAAAAAGTTAATGTATTATGAGGATATATATCATACTAGTATAAAATTTGCAAAAAAATCCTTTTTCCTCATATAATTTAGAAATGAAGAGATGAATATTTTATGTGACACATATATTTCATTCTCGAAAGATTGTTCTGATATCGATTTCCCACTCAGAACTTCCAATAAAAGATGCAAGCTTGACAGTCTAGTCTAGTAAGGATACGCCGTTAAAAATAATAGATCGGCAATAATCGAAATCTTGATCTTCTCGGTAGCTATTACCGGTAGCTCGAAGAACCGTAGCGCGTGAATTATTTCGCAGACTGATAAACGAGATTAGTCGCAGGAAGCACGGCTCAGAACGACGCCATACTTACGTATTCTGGAAAGTGCTCGTACGGACAAGTTTGGATATGTGAAAGTACGATACCGGAGAAGATAATGCCTTCCTTGAGTAACTCTACCCGTTTGATGCGTAAAACTCGAAGAAAAGACGCGAACAGGATCTCGAGGGTGTTGAGCGCGAACGGAGCACGCATTATTTTGTTAATAGTCGACTTTGCAAATAGTGCGGAAGTTAAAAGAACAATAAAAATTTAATCCAGAGGCGGAACAAAGATCCGGGACATAACGAAGTCGCTCTTGAGGCGCGCCGCGACTCGATAGAGATCTCGTCGAGCGAAACGAGAGCATATCGTGTATGTAATTTTCCATTTTGCGAAATATCGGCAGAATTTACATGATTTTCGAATATTTATTCGACTGTAATCTGCGTAAACGATGTTAGTTAATATTTTCCATCGATATGAAAAAAAAGGAGAGAGTAAACAGCAGCATCCCGAGAATAAAGAGAGAAAAAAAGAGAAGGAGAGAGAGAGAGAGTTCTTCTGAGCGCGTATCCACCCTCCCATTAAATGTGGATAAAATGTAGGATAAAGTGTAGAAGAGGGATAGAAACGCTCGGTAACGGTAATTATTTTCCTTTCTTGGCCGTAACTGCTCAGCCCACAGGCTAACGGCGACGGAGGACTGTGCTTTTCACGGATTAATTAAATCGTTCGCGGAACGTTCACCGAACAAATACTTCTAGAGTCGAAACGAGGAAAGGTAAGGGAGGAAAGCACAGACGTCTTAACCGAGGCAAGGAAGTGGAGCAGAAAGGGAAGGAAAAGGAAGAGTAGGGAAAGGAGGGCAAGTCCTTGAAACTCACGTCGTCCCTTTCTATCACATCGACCTGAGAGCGAAAGATAGTGAGTTCACGATAATAAGAGCCACCGGGACGAGCCTATAAAGCGGGTTTTGTGCGCGAACAATGCGAAATCTAAAATCCACTCCTCTCCTTCGCGTTCTACGATATATGCTCTAGCGAGAGCGAAATCGTAAATTCATATTTTTCCTTAACTTTTCTCATATCCCGCGCATTTGCTAGCCGCCACGTCGTCGATATCCTCTCTCTCTCTTCGTCTCTCTTTCTTCTTCATGCTCCTCCGTTCGCATGTTCCAAAGTGCGAGCACCTCGGAAGCCGAGTACATTATCGGGCACGGTAAAGGTTCGCGAAGTTTATTGCGAAACTTGTACTTAACCGTAGATGCCGCGATAGGCCACGACTTTGCCCTTCCTTACGGCTCTTTGCTTCGACGGTACAGACGCGATAACCGTTTGTAAAAAATTTTCCTTCGGCTTTTTTGCCCACACAAATTTTCCTGCGTACAAAACTTGAAAAGTCTCACAGTGCTAAATAACATTTCGAGCGTTTACGGGACAACGATAGATTAAAATTTTTAGAAACTTTGAGAGAATATCTAAGAAGCTCTATACTGTGGCAGTTGAAATGATTATTTCAATCAGCATGTTTATCGAAATAAAATGAATAATTTAAAATAATAATAATTGGTAATATAAATACGGTTAAATTTATATAATCAAAGAATGATAAAGTATGAAAGATGACTATGAGACTTAGATCGTTCATGCATCAATGCACGTCGGCGGAACAAACCAATGTAAACGACAGCCCCGACGTAATTAAGCCGCGTCCGTCAAGGAAACCGACGTCCGCCGGATGCACTTATGTTTTCCCTCCAAATATATTTTTACCTGACGCATTAGCTAATTGGGTGAAGACGATCGCTCGATGGTCGACCGGAAGTGGTAGAGGCCCGGCTCGTCGGCCCGCGCGTCGGCGGTAGGGGGGAGGGGTGAAATCCGGCGAATCGTTTCAGGACATATCACAGCCCAAATTACCTTAACGACCGCGAAACACCTAACTCTGGCCGGAGTCCGATCCGCTGGCAGGGTAATCGAGGATCCTTTGGATAACGATCACAATGAGAAGGCAACCTTCCAACCCGGTAAGGCCAATGTATGTGCGCGAACGAACGTAGGGGAGGGCCACCTACGGGAAATGACTGCGCGTCCTGAGAAATCGCTAATGGAGATTGTACCGCTATCCACTAACTCGCCCGAAATCCCCCGGGATGTAACTGCCTTCAAGAGTCCCCCCTTTCCTCCCCCCCCCTTTCCTTTTCCCATCCCTTGGGAACGGCAGGGATAGCATCTGCGGCTAGATAATTGGAAAATGCGAAATCGAGTGTTTACAAAAATTCTTCGATGCGCGGGGCAATGAATGTTTGAGTTTGTCTTTTAATAACATGTACGTAACATATCCAATTCAATAGTTTATGACGAAATATTTCACAGAGGGGAGCACAGAGAGTCATTCAAAGCATGAAACTTATGGGAATAATTGGAAAATCCGCGTATAAATATTACAACGGTGTCCTTTCTGTTTCCAATATATATATATATATATATATAAATACATATATGCATATTTTATATGGAATAAAATGCCATTTCTTTTTTAACACTCTTATTGCGTTTCGCATCGAATATACACAATATTTTTATAACATTTATACACGGGCTTTTCAATTATTCGGTCGCGCAAGTTTCAAACTAAAAGTTTAATATGTCTAACTAGATAAATAAATAAATAAAAAAAAACGAAAAAAAAATTTAAAAAAAATAGATAAAATGTGCTACCGCAAAGTGACGCGTCCCGAGTGTATAAAAAGATACTTTGCCACATGTGATACCATTTTGAAGGCTACAAATGCGGCAAACGCGCATGCTTAAAGACCTACCCGAGTAGATGAGCGTAATGGCCGCGGCGAGTTTCCGGCGTTTTTGCCGGCGGTTTCGCGCGGAAACGCGGCAAGTATCCCGCAAATAAAACGCCCGCGCGCACCGCTCTACGACGCTTTAACGCGCGCATCGAATGCATCGCGAATGCGCTTTCAAAGCCCAGGGGGTATCCTGTGCATTTACATCCCTTACGCGGCAACATCTTCCCACACTGCAGCCCGCAGACACGCCCTCGAAAGCGCCCGGGCACCCTCCTCTCCCCTTCCCCCTCGCGATGGCGCCGTACGCCGTACGCGTTGTATCGAGGCGAAGACTATGCACCCCCATCCCCCATCCCTCCACCTGCTCCGCACCATAAACGTCGACGCCGCGTCCTGGCGGGATATACCAAACTCTTCAAGTGGGATCTCTTAGATGGAACCTTGCCTAATGCACTTCCTGCATCATCGCGCTCTACCGCGAGTTACAAGATTCAAAACCCTGAGGAGCTCATATTCTACGAGAGGCAATAAGGTCGAGTACCTTTGACGGGATGTCTATTCAGACAACATGTTCAATGTGTATGAGACTTTAAAATCGTCAGAATTGACAGAGCCAACATACCAATATATGAATATCTTGGAAATAGACAGATTTGTTTTACAATTTCCTCATTTTCAATAGTAGAGAGAAATTTTAATCTGTGTATTATTTTACGGAGTCTCGTTTAAATAAAGTTTAATTGCACGATGATAAAATTTTCTAATTTAAGCTCGAGCAAATAATACATTGCTAATGAACCTTCGTATTACGTAAGGTAAACAATACTGCAAATTACTGCTGTAAATCTTATTCTGATCTGTAATAGAATTTCGCTTCTACATATATCGCAGAATAAACATTTTAGATTCATTCTCGTCTGGTTGCATCTCTAAATCTTTTTTTTAAGACAATATAAAGTGCGAGTAAACGTTAGTATGCTTATTCTTTTTTTTTAGCATTGTAACATTATATGCTTATATTTTTATTTTTTTAATAATCTGCAAGTATCAATTTAAAATAAATCTGTCAGGCGAAGACTCAACACGCTTTTTTTTCAACAAAATATTGAATAAATTATTACCTATTTACATCTTAAGAATACCGAAAGTAATACTGCGAATGTAAGTGAAACTTGACACAAGAAATGCGCTCCTTTTGTTTCATTTTTCGAGAAACCTTCAGACATTCTATTTTCACGCTTCGAAAGCAGTACCATTGGGCGAAATTTCATGTTATAAGGGTGAACAGAAAATTTTAGGTCGACTTCTCGCCGGAATTTCGGTTTTCCTAATATCGACTGTATCCTCTTCTTCAGTCGCCCCATTGGCCGACCTCGAATACGTATCCCTTTTCCACCCCGGCTGCACAGTGAAGTTTCCCTTTATATTTGCTCACCGAGAGATCTCTCTCACCTTTCCTCCGAGTGAGAGCGAAAGAAAGAGAGAGAGAAAGAGAGTTCGGCCACTCGTGTTCTCTTTTTACTCGTTTGCCGTTCTCCTTTTACTTCTCGAGACGAGCCATTCATCGATCGATCGGCGTTCCTCTTCCATGTGGTGCAAAAACACGAGCGAATAATATCGCGAACGGCCAATACTGAAGTCCTCTCTTGCAGGAGAGGGCCATAGGAAAAGGAGAAGGAGGGGGAGTGACCTTTGAAGCAAATTTGTGAGTGAGACTACCGACGGAAATCCGAAGCCGTTTCGTATACGAAAATCTACAGTTTCTTGCGCCGACGCTTCCTCACTACT
Organism: Tetramorium alpestre; assembly: GCA_021460005.1. Taxonomy (NCBI): domain Eukaryota; kingdom Metazoa; phylum Arthropoda; class Insecta; order Hymenoptera; family Formicidae; genus Tetramorium; species Tetramorium alpestre. The sequence goes on from JAJVSH010000091.1 coordinate 580,804, forward strand.
CACCCACCCTCCGGCTCTCGAGGGGCTGATGGATGGATAAAACGCGAGGCGCTTCTTTGAATGGAATCTTGATGCGGGACTTTCGCTGCGTCAAAAAGATTTGTTCGAAGTAATGGCGCGTGCCTTAAGATTCAACCTGCGCTTCGCGAGGGTATCTCAAGGAACGAGTGCAGCGATATTTTTCGTACAACGCACGCGCGTTTTCTCTGACTATCGCCTTGGTGAGCGAGTTGACAGCGAGAGCTTTCAGTGTGCTTTCAATTAACGTTCTTCTCTATTTTATTAAATTCTATTATAATATCGTGGATGAAAAATATATTTTTTTTCCACTTCAATTTCGAGAAGAGTGCGAATAAATATTTCCTTAAATTAAATTAATCATAAATTTTCGTTGATTTAATGAAAACGAAGGAATTTACACTCACACTAATATTCTCTCGCGTCAATTTGCGAGATTTCCCGGGCGCATAACTGTATATACATGTCGCTTACAGATTTAGCGGAGTATTGATATATTACTGAGAGATAAAGCACTTACTCGCTGTAGCGTCTTTGCGATACGATAAGCCGCACCTCCGAGACCTCGCGTTGCTATTGTTATCTGGCCTGTTGGTCGGATCAAGATTCGCGGTGGGATCATAGGCGCTATCTCGGGTACGGAATAATATCCCGCGGGTCTCGGAATGTAGACCCTTCCGGGAAGAGTCGAGGGTCGGGGCCAAGAGTTTAGCGACAATAACAGTGATTAACGTTCGGTATACATTACGGGATGGCTGCGCCGGGTAGGATGCTCCTAAATACGGTCGTCGTCAATGACTTAACCGGCTCTCCGGATCCGTCGCGACTGTTTCTTGGTGTCCAGTTTCGCGGTGTTCACGTCCATCTAACTGGATCACGATCCACCGTGGACCCTAAACCGGCATATGCATTGTGTGTGTATGTGTATGTGCCTTTTGTGTACGTACATATTCACGCACGTGCACACACGTGCGAAAATGCCGTACGTGCGTCGTCGCGTATGCACGCCCGTGGCGTGTACGTGGCGTGTACGTGCCGCAACATCGAACTACGTGTCAGTGCTCCTCGGGCGCTCGCGTTCATGCGAGCGCGCCGACGGCAGTGGTAGCGGCTGCCTAGGTGGTACGAGGTCTTGGATCGATCGACCATTCGTATGGTAATGTAAGCAACTACCGGACCGAACTGCTTGCCGGAGCCGAAGACCCTGTCGGCCAACCAGTGTTGGCGTGATGTCGAAGAGGAAAGGGAGGCACTCTCGGATCTTCCGCGCGCTCTCGTTCGCCAGGAGGAAGCGAGAGATGAAGGGCGAGAGAGGGAAAGGAGAGGGGAAGGGAGGACAGAGAGAGAAAGAGCGCGAGCGAGAGAGGCATCACTATGCTTCGACAATATCCACGCCTCGTCCGCTGCCGCTGACAGGGATGCCGACGTGGAGTCAGGAAACCGAACGATATGATCTATAGCGTTAGCGGCTCGGCGTTAGCGATGATTTAAGCGCATAATGGATAAATCGGATGAGGCGAGTGCGTGAGTACCTCTGCTCGCGCAAACGCGTTTGTGTCCGAGGCCGAAACAGACGGCTATCAGTTAATCAGCGCTTCCTGTTACGGTTTACGACGATTTGATGAATCGCCATTGCCGTGATGCGCGGGAGAGTTTGCGACCTTGATTCCCTCGCCCAGCAGAAACGTTGGTAATACGTAATTCAGGGACAGTCGGGAGGAACTCGCAGGAGAATTCGTTGTCAATGAGCGGAAGGTAGTCCTTCGTAATTGACGAAATTTGCTTTGGAGAATTTATGCATTAATTCTCTGATTAAGAAGGATATTTTTGTTTTTGAAACTTAATAATAGTTGTTAGACACATCCGTATAATTGCACGTGAAATGATCATGGGAACCACTATTACAACAATGAATAATCATTTGATATTATGATCTCAATGACAGTAAAAATTATCAATGCTGTGTTCACTTATTGATAAGTCAATATACATTGATATTATTTATTACGTTTATTACGATTAGACGATGCTGATAGTACGTTAAAAAATGTTTTAATCAGAAAATAGATCGAATGTGTCTGACAATAAAGTTCAAAACAGGCAAATCAGAAAAAAAACTGGATGGGCTTTCAAGTTCCGACATGATCGAATTTCGTTACAGTGGCGATATCGAGTGTCGCGATGTATCGTAACACGAGGTTCGTTTACGATGCGATGAGTTAAAGTTGGTCAGAAACGATCACGGTATTCGAGAAACAAGCCAAGCGTGTGCATTATGGTTTGGCGGCAGGCGGCAAGACAGTGCGGGTTGCCCGGATGACAGCACACGTTGGCTAGCGCCGTTGGGCTGGGCAATATCTTCGGCGGAGTGGCTACGGAAAGGAGACCATTGGATGCCAGGCGACCGTGAGAACCGACGAGCACCGGAACGAAGTTATCGCGGCAAAGTGCACGGTAACTGCGTTACCGTTCACAAAGCGTTCTCCACCCGCGTACTATACTACATCGTACTCTCCGCGCTTTCGGAGACACAACCCACTTATCGAGATACCGTGAGGGGACGATAGCCGCGGATGGGAATTGTTCTCGCGGCCACCGGCAAGTGCGGCCGGCGATTGATTGGACGGCCGACGATTCCGCGACGCTTTCTTCACTTCAAATAGCGGTCGCATGCACGGAAAACATTTGCAGACTCCGACTGCGAATAACGGTTCCGCATCGCCGCACAAAAAGGGACGCCTGTTTGTCAGCGTCGGTAGAAATGAAACGCAAATAAGGAAGGAAGATGACGTTCCTCCGACGCAATCCGAGATAAGAATCTCGATTCGACGTGCGCGCGGCGGATTTCTAAATGTTTGGAATTCATTAAGACGTTTATGATTCCGGATGTATGCGGATTCGGGCGATGTTTTAACGTTTTAACGACGCCGCATGGCGGGGAATATGTTCTCCTTCGCGGATGTAACGAATCGCTTGTATTTTCGGCGAGATACACGCCGGGGGAATATCCGACAACGAATGGGTCAAGATTACGAAATTTCGTAATTAAACGCGCCACGAGGATAGGTGGATGAAGTCTCCGGGAAAACGGACGTTATTTCTGCGCTAAGTACCCGAAACTTTGTCACTTAAGAACTTTCGACTGTTATCAAGATCAGCCGCGGTTACTGGTTCGCACATACCTCCGGTGAGAGCTGTCACTCTTAATTACTGCGCAAAAAAATTTACGCAAAGATTATGTCTTAAAACGAACGCCCTGGGATTATGCAGGCGGATAATATATCTGATTTTCTGTATTTTCCACGATAATATCTTCTATTAATAACAGTTTTCATCAATAGGGAGGTTTAATTTCCATTTATGGATCAATATTAACTAAAAAGATAATAATGACAATAACAATGTTATTATGACCGTTTTGGAAATATCCGTAGAATATATTTTTATAGTAAAGCTCGTATTCTTAGGAACATATTTTTAGTGCAAGAAAATTATTATTATATAAAGCTTTAAAAACTGGAGCAAAAATATTTATGCAATTCATCGTAAAATTTTCTTTATTACCAGCAATGATTATTTTAAGACTGATAATAATACACATACTATATCATGTAACATTATTAATTTACTGTGCGCTTTGAATCAAATTTTATCTCAGTTACTCCTTTGTAATATTCCACCCAACAGTTTGGATTTTAAAAATTACGCCAAGATAGACGGTTGGAAAACGTCGCGTGAGCAAATACTGATTTCCACGACGCACGAGACCGAGATATTTCCTATTTCGCTGGATATTATCACCTCTCCAAGACCATCGCGCTTGGGATGTGCTCCGTGCCTTTGCGGTGAGTCGTTGAGGCGTGCGCGTCATTCCTCAGCGAAGCGAAGAGCCGGTGACGTCGACAGACTTGCGCGAGCAATCTCTACCAATCTCGGGTACGAAATCTGATTACGCGCCACTTCGTCCGCTTGTAAACTGGATACGTAAAATTAATTATCAGGAGAAGGCGGGAGACAGCAGGGAGGTGTAGGTAGGAGGGAGGGCGACGAAGACGACGGCGACGATGACGACGATGGTGGTGAAACCGAGATAGCGAGGGATGGGCGCGCACCCCCTCGCGATGAAAACCGTTTCCGGGAACGAGGGGTACCGTGAAGCACCGAGGGCGGTAGGAGAGATGGAAATTATACCGAATAGGGGTGCTGGATGGTTGGCTGGCTGGCTGGCTGGTCGTAATGTCTTACTACGTCGGCGCGGCGCGCGGTAAGTCCCGGATCCCGGCGACGCTTTTAGACTAATGACGCAAACACGCAGAACAGGCGGAACGTGGCCCGCAAAATTGCCGATTCGTGGCGGAACAGTCAGCCGCGACTGTTTCCCGAATGTTTCCCGAATTTACGTCATTTTACCGTTTTGGCCGCACGTTTTCCCATCCGCACAAGTTATCGCCAGGAATGCCATTGTGAGCCGAGCATAAAACCAAATGACTCGCTCAAGAAATTGACACTTACAACCTATCTTCGTTCGTCATCTCGACTTTTTGTGTACGCATCTATATAGTTTTTAATAGCGTTGTTGATTCGATGTAGTTGATTTGGTGTAGTTTTCGCGTCGTTCTAAAATTCTTTGTATGTATTGTAGACTTTTTAGGCTGTTAGATAATAGCTTTATCGCAGCTCGGATATTTCTGTTCGGCCTAATTTCTCGCTTATAAAAAGCAACATGCATCCGGCCGTGTACTGTGTAACAGTAGAATTGCCAATAATCCGTGTGCAAATACAATTTGAATCGGACATGGTGGATTCGATATGGATCGTGCTTTTCATTAAAAGAAGGTATTTACTGGAATCACCATCATGGCCAATGGAAACTCATACCGCGTACGTATCGTGGCATGCTTGTGTTTACCGCGTAAATGGACATCTCGAATTCAATTTGGACTAAGCAATTTTAATAAGCGTTCTTTACTAACGTTGTAACTTTCATTTCGTCCTTTTGTACACGTAGTTTCCTTAAACTTTATAATTTGAATAGACAGTTTATTTAACATCAGAATAAACTGCATTCTTCGTATTATCATAAAAAAATATATATTAAAACGTTATTATATCTTTCGTTCATTTCATATCGATTATCGAAGTAATAATAATGATATTAAAATGATGCAGGAATGTAATAGTTATTACACCGCGTTATTTGTTGCTTGCTCGTCGCTTTCGTTTGGTATGTGTACGCGATCGATACAAGCGGCGCGTTTGATTTATCAGGCGAATTACTTTTCGGTTGTCCCGATACTAATCCGCAAACGTTCATAGTCGCGTTTAAAAAGTTGAACCTTAAAACACGACGTTATCTGTTACGCTGGGTAGTAAACACCGTTTATGGACGGTCACTATTGGAGCCAATATAATACCCGGGGTCGTTTCTCTCTCCCTCTTCTCTCCAGGGCGCGCAATCTAAAATTCGTTCGTGGCACAATTTCAACATCGAACCGCGATCGATATTAAAGTCCATTAAACTGGTAACCCGCGCGCTAACGGTTTCCAACCACTGCCGCGCGTGTCTGACCCGCGTGGGACTGTTCCACTGCACCGTCACTCGGCCGAAGGTATTAAGTAGTAATCTCCAGGTACGATCGGCCCGCGCGATGAAAACAAGTGGAAAAAATCACGCTGAACAAGCCGAACGCACCATTCACATTGTCCGAATAACAATAATCCGATCTCTGAGACCTATATTAAGCAATTGATATTTTTTCTTTTTTTTTTTACGAAAAAATTTCTATAATAATTATTCAATTTCGGCAACGATGAAAGAGATGAAACAATTAAAACAATCCTAATACTGTGTTCGAAGAAACATTCGCTTTATCGCCAAACATTTGATCGAACAATTCGAGTGTAAAGAGGATGGAAGGAGAATTGAAAGAAAGGAAGAAAGAAAGGAAAAAGAAAGAAAGACAAAGAAGTGAAAGGTCCTGCCTGCGATAATTCTGCCGGCGGCGTGTTGCGATAGATTTTTACGAGGTCGAGAGTTATAACTCACCTCTCGTTTGCGGGCGACTCTTTGAATCCATTATACTCCCGGCGGCCGTAATAAATTTGGAAATTCTGTTAAATCCGCTTCGTGCGCTAACGTTTTCCAATCTCGACGTCTGACCGCGGAGAGCGAGCGAACAGCAGCGGGCTGTTTTACGGAACTGTCGGCCGAGCGGCGGCATTAAGTGGTAATCTCCAGGTATGAGCGGGGCGGCGAAGGGGACTGCAAAAAGCGAATTAAAAGAGCACGGACGGCGGCGCCCGCGCGACCGCCACCATCGCCACCGGTTCCGCCAATCACTTTAAAAGGATCGGCCATTTCGCACGCGGCCGCGGCGTAACGATCGTTACGCCTGTTAAAGCAATATCGAGAGAGGCCGATTCGCTTTTACCTTTCGCCGGACATCGGCGGCCGTGCTCGCTCAGACGATCGCGATGAATAATTGGGAACTTTTCCGTCGGTCGAGCCGGGGCTCTTATTAATCGGCTTTCCGATATAAAGAGAAACGCGGAACTGAGCGATGTTTTCCGAAAAAGGAGGGCGAGAGTGTGCGAGAGAAGGAGGGAAGGGAAAAAAGGAAGGAAATCCAATTACAGCGCCAGTATAATTATAAATTCCCAACTCGTACCGCGGAATTATTCGTTCGAGGGACACGGCCGGCCATGGAAACGAGAAAAAAAAGAGGAAGAAAACGGCAGTTTCGTTGAAAAATTAACCACTCCTTTCCCTCGTATCGCCGTTGCTTCGACAAGAACCTTATCATCCTTTTCGAAAGAACAAATAATTCGACCGCCAACTGTAATACGCGTTCATCGTCGAGGACTCTCGCGTCGCTCTCTTCACGGATCCACCGACCACTTTTTCCCACTTTTTTTCACTTTTTCGCTTTTCGACGTCCGCTATTCGCCGTTTTTGCGGTCCGCGCGAAAGCTTCCGAAAAATATGTCGGTTCAAACAAAACCTGATATGGCGTGCGAGGGAAAGCACTCCCGGACTCCGAAGCGCGTGGGCGATGAAAAAGAGGAGAGAAACCTGTAGGTGGATTCTCGAAGATTAGAGGTAGCAAAAAAAAAAGGATGGGAAAGGAGGTCGCGGGATTCCTGCATAGGAAGGACAGATGTCCGCGCGTAAGATGTGCACGACAAATAAGCAGCTGCTTCCCCTCGTAACTGACTACAAGCACCATTACAAGCACCATTACAAGCAGATTCCCTAACTATGTGTCACTCGTTTACTCCCTCTTATAGCGGCCCAGTTATCTTCCCTTATCCCTACTCATCACAATTGGTTGCCCGCAAGCTAACAGCTTATATACATCCACCGTTTCTCTTTTCTTTCCTCGTTTTTTTACCCCCCTTTCATCTGTCGCGTTCTTAGGTCTCTGTTCTTCCCTTCTTTGTTCGCGCTTTCTCCTCTAGTCTTTTCTTTTAGAGCGAATTTCCACCCTCGAGTTTCTTTTACCGACTCGTTAAGGATACGCGTCTTCATGAAATAGTCGGAATTATATCGAATCATAGGGTGGAACTCGAAATTGCTACCCCCCCCCCCCCCCCCCGAGGAATACAGATGCCCGAATGACAGACTACAACAACAATCAACCGTACGTTTGTTTCTCCAATCCTTTGTCACATTATAAAGTTATAACAAATGACTTTATCTATTTTTCGGCGAGTTCAGTCGGACATTGATGGATTGAATTTCGTCAAAAACGAGAAAGAGAAACAATCGACAAAGAGAAACAATAATCGTATCACCCAAACTTATTACAGCTATTAATTTTTGTATAGCGATGTATTTTACCTTGGAAGAAAACGCTCGAATATTTATTATAAAAATTTGTAACTCAGATTTATGCGGCTTGATGTTTTACGATATCGCCGGCGATCAGCTAAGAATGATCGTTTTCCATCGAGATATGCATTTCAGCTATCCCTAAAAATATTTGTTCAAACTCTTACATTGTAAAACTTCATGGTGATGCGACTCATATCAACGCCGTTTTTATAGCCGTGATTTCCTGCGGAAGAACGTTGCGATCACTTAATGCACCGCAACGGCGTCGCCCGTACACGTGACGCTTCCTGAAAGTGTTTCTCCGATACCAGGCCGGACAAGGGAGCCGCCCCTTCTCCTCTATACACCGGACGCGGTATAAACCGCGTGAGAAAGCAACGGCAACGCGATTTTCATGAATAATAAAAAGGGCGAGGTACCGGAGAGCTCGAGTTCCCTACGCTGATCCACCTATCGCTTTCCGAAGAGAAAGCGCAATGTTTTTTCATTCTTCTGAAAAATATGCTGGCCTCGGGCCTTTATCTTCCTACTTGTCGTTCGAACGTTCTCGTTCTCGCCTCTTCGCAAGCAGAAGCAGTTTTTTTCAGTTATTCGGTTTCTTCCACAACATGAGGAGAGAAAAACGGAGACTGCGCATGCAATCCAATTTGCAGTGAATTCAGATATCGATGCTATATGCATATTTATCCGGGAAAATGCGATAATTAATGTAAGATCTTTTCTTGCACGAAGGAAATCAGGCTTATCGATTCCTATTTTTAAGAGTTTAAACTTGAAAAAAATACATGTATACACTATGAGAGAAATGTTTTGTATTATGAACCAAAAGTTTTGTTGATATATGCTCAAGAAATTTATTTAGTTGCTGTAAACAAATATGTTATTTGCTTATATCTTATTAAATCGTTTTGGTTTAGAGAACAAAACAGAATTGTTTAGAGAACAAAACTGTTTTGTTCTCTAAACCAAAACAACTTAACAAGATATAAGCAAATAACATATTTGTTTACAGACTAAATAAATTCCTTGAGTATATATCAACAAACACTTTTGGTTCATAATACAAAACATTTCTCTCAGTGTAGATTGCTCTCGCGCCATCTCCTCTCTGCTGTAACCTATTCACGCGAGTAATCTCTCGCTTTTCTTATGAAAAATGATTCGCATACATAGAATCACCTTGATGGAGAAGATCGTCAATAAGCGAACCTCAGCGAAAGCCAAAGATATTTACTTCCTTCGTCTGCTGAACCTGGACTCGCTAATAGTTTTCCGATCGATTGCGTCGGTCCGAAAATGAAGGGGGTCATTAAAGAGCTTCCGAACTATTTTCCCAAGCTCGCAGCTTCTGCACCGCGTCCGTTGCAAGTTCTACCGAAAGCTCGGAGCTGCAAGATCGTCTTATGACCGATTGCGCAAAACTGCCAACAGGCTTTATTAAGCCATCACCTTAATGAAGCCCATTCGACAAAATTGACTTCCTAGTTTGAAAATATTTATTTGGACGTCTTCTACTATTTTCATATTTCACTCAACTTTTATACTGTTCGACAATTTCACCGGCATGAGCGATTATTTGCTGTTGTTTTTAATGAATTTTTAATGGAAATCTTTACTTTGTAAATACATTAACACGTTTTATAATCATCGAAGCGAAGAGTTGAAAGATTATTTTTGCTCTTGAGCTTAACAAGAACTGATCGGAAATTAGTTTACTTTTGAAATTCCTCTCTTAACGCGAAAATTGATTGCGATTATTTTACATTCAGTCTCTTAACTTTTACGTGTTTCATTGGTCTCTGTCTTTCTTTCGACTTTCTTGTACACTATCAGGTTCTCCTCTCTTCCTTATCTTCTCTCATACGTTGACGTATCTTGGACATTAGCTGGCGTTCTCTGGTATACTTCTCCCTTCTCTTTCGTTCTTTCCTTCACACCAGCCTTCCATCGTGCCCAAGCTCCGAGCAAGCTTTTGTTGAGCTTTTGATGGAGAGATTCCGCGCTTTGCACGCTTGTCTGGAGTTTCCTCTTTGTCCTTTATTTTTCCCTCTTGCTCGGGGCTCTGATAGCAGCGTCCTGCTTCCAATTTCTCACGATCGAAAGGTTCCCACGAGCTACTCAGCAGATTTTGCGGAAAAAATATCTAGGAATGATTTCGATAATAGCGCCAAAGTGGAGATGTATGGAGACGATTTGCTGATATTATCGGCGTTTTCCGAGATTTCCTCTTTCGCATTATTCGGCAACGTTTCACTTCTCCCTTTATCGATACACGTATCAACTCGGCAGATTCGAATCACGGTTATCTGTTATCCATTTCCGATATCTATCGAAAGCGAGACTTGTATGGCGAATTGTAAACCACAAAATACGCAAGTAACTGATAGAAAATCATCTGCTATAGATACTGTTATATTTTATTAATAAGAAAACTTATTTTCATCTTTGTTATTTAAATTCAAATGTTGCTGTAATTGTAAAATTGTTAAGAACATATATTATTTACGAATTATTTTAGGAATTATTTTAGGATAATATATTTCTAAAAAATTTCTTCACATAATTTCTATTTACATATCTTACCTACACAAATCTCAATTTAACTACCTATATTCATTTTTATCAATAAAATATCAAGATTGAATCTGATGTTATATAAAAAGATTTCGCCTTTCGCTGTAAACGAAAGGAAATATATAGATTCTCGAGACATAATTGATGCTAATCTTGGCGTCATTTTTTTCGTGATAAAAATTGAAACACTACGTTTTTTTACTTCAACGTCACAATTTTTACACATTCTAGTGATTTCTTTTTTTATAAATTTGCGATTTACCGGTCGCACGCGCGATCGATACGGAATACGGAATATATACACGAAATCCGATCATCCAGTATTACGGTCTCTATTCATCGAGAGATAGAGACGATTCGTTCGCCAATAATGTTCTCACCACAATGTAACAAAGCACTCGGTTTCTATTTCGCTCTATCTTATATTTTTAAGGATTGAACGAAAGATTTCATTCTTGGCTTAACAAAAACCCATGAAAACCAAATCTATTATGAAAAAAAAGTAACCTGCTTTGCGCGTTGAATCGTGAAAATGTTAAATGCTAAATTAAAAGCTTGCTTTTTCAGAACAATGTGAGAATGTAAGAATTGAAATATTCACTAAAGAAGGAGGCAAGGAGTGATGTAATTGTTCAGACTTTGAAATATAAAGCAAGAGTGAATTCACAAAATTCTAAAATTCATTTTCAATACAATTTAAAGTAGTCCTCACAAATTCACGTAATTTTTTTTCTCTTGTTCAACTCTTCACGCGAGTCTGGACATTATGGGAGAAGAAAAAGCCGCAAACGAGGCTCAACAGCGGGCATACGAGAGAATACGTCGAGAGTGAGAAATAAAAGCATTCGCGTAAACAGCGCACCGGGTCATGAATTACTTAAGAATATGGGTTCACCGTTGGATCCGCAAATTTACAACCGCGGCCCTTCGCCAAGCGAGGGCAGCCGAGTGGCCGCGCGATGCTGTCTGCGTTCGTATGCCCGCCAGTTGCATTGTTTTAATAAAGCCGGTAAACATATTTTATTTCTTGTAACGCTGTTTACGTCTCGTAAAAAGGTTAAGCTTCTCGCGGGGCTCGGACGCGGGTAAAGAATTGTCCTTAAATCGAGAGGAAAACGCGCGCGGAAAATACTGCGCAATGCAACATTAACGATGTCTCGGGGAAAAGTTTACACGATTTCATAAACTGCCCAAGTACCTGCCGTTACAGCTGCAAAAGTATGTCAATAAATGTCGAGAAGTATTTTTTTTCTTTCTTTTTGTTTCATTCAACTTAATGAATTACTGTGAACACTTTTGACAAATGGGATAGAAAAAAAATGATAATTGACATGTAAATACATTATTATATAATTTACAACATCTATACATATTTCATAAGATATTTTTAGATATAAGATTTCTTTGATACCAGAATCTTCAATTAATTTAATTTAATTTCACTCTATTTGTTTTACTCTATTTCCCTTTATTTGCACAAGTATATAAAAGGCTTAAATTTGTCACTTTGTAATCTAGACAAATTTTAAAAATAACCGCAAAATTGAAACTATTAAGGATAACAATACAACAATAATGTAATCGACGCGGGAAAGTACAGTGGAGTTTCATGTACGACCGGGTGAAACAACTGACTGCACTATCAACGTGCCACGTCGTGTCTGACAAAGGCTGTTTAGCGCCCGGTTGCCTCCTGGGGCCAGAAAAGCTATGATCCGCAAATTTCATTAACACCTACCATCCGAGATAGCGATGTCCATAATTTTGTAGCCGAATCCACGTTAAATGCACACCACCGCCATGTCGTCGCATCGCATGAATATTTGAAACTATCGCGAAAAACCCTCGGCGGATGAAATTACCGCGCGATGATGTATCTAATTTGTACTATGTCTCAGAAATATAGCCGGTCGATTCTGTATATTCCAACCATGTATTTAATCCCTTTTCTAGTTTAACGTTTTATTTAACTCTCGTAACACGAGCTGGATTTTGCCGCTGATTTTCATCCGAATTCTGTGAAATCATGGTGATAAATTAATTCCGTGAAATGGCGCGAATCACACTGCTCATAAAAAGCGTGATTGAATGTCGATGATATCAAATAAAATTGCGTTACGATTTGTAAATGAGTATAATGAAGGGGCAAAAAATATCGTTCATATCATCGAAATTATTTTGCATTTGAGATATGAATATATCTCCTCTGTTTGTGCAATACGTGTCGCTTTTGTCGCGCGACAAATTCCGAGTCTTTTTTTTTTTTTTTCTTTCGGAAAATTTACGTTGAAGAATTTGAAGGGACACATATAGGCAGAAATTTATGCCGATCGTCAATCTCGTGGCCACTAATTCCTAGTGTTTACGATTCTGCGCCGACCGACCTGGCCAGACCGTCAATGACTCTCCATTTTCATGATGCGGCTGTAACGCGGTCTGTGAGCGACATACGCCGTTCCCGTGGATTTAAGTAATCGGTATATACCCGGGATACGGGAAATTCGACTCTCCGCAACCGATGCCGCGGCACAGTATACGCCACATCGACCTTTCGGCCCGTTCGAAGCTTAATTCACCGCAAAATACCGGACGTCCATTAGCTGGCAAGTCTGCTTTAACCGAGTCCGCCAAAACTCCACTCACGCGCGCCGGTGTTTCACGCACACGCGTGCCTATCACGCGGCATGTATATGCGTTTCGGTGGGATATGTACGCTCGTGCACGTTTATCACGCCATTCTACAAATTCGCGGCATTGACTAACGATCCCGAGCGTTTTCTATAACGCGCCACTACGAATTAATTCGCTAATTGAAATAAATCGGAAATAAAGTCATGGGAAATTGTTTATGCTAATTTATTTTCACTTAATAGTTATTAGATGTTAATTTCAGTTATCAAATATTAATAATTTTTTTCAGATGTATTACAAGATTTTGCATAATTTTGTACAGTATTGATGTCAAATAATTTTAATATCAATAATGTAAAATCTAGATATTAAATAATTTTAATATTGCATAATTAATATTCTATTACACACGATAATTACGTGATTTTTAATAGTTCAAATAATTAATGTAATGTAATGAAATATAATATAATACTTTTTACATCATTTCTCACTATATTCAGTTTTCAGTAAAAATAAAGCCAATTTTATGATATTATATTTTGCTTGATTTTCAGTTTTTATAAAATAATTTGAATTTAATCAAATGTATCACATAATTTTTTGTATTATTTTTCTTATTTACAAATTATGAGTCTTCATTTTTTTACACTTACCCATATATTTCTACTTATTCACATTCTGTCCTAACTACTCCTATTTAGTACACCGATTTCACACGACTGTAAATACAATCAATTTATAACGGACTCTATATGCTGGCTAATTCAGTTAAATTACTGCTTCACCTTGATTTAATGAGATTAATTTACAATTTTAATTTACGAGCGATTAGAATTTTAATTCACGAGTCCGTCGTCAATGGATTAATCAAATTTATAAGCTATAGAAGATTAAAATAAAATTGGCGCTTTATATTATATACATATTTAACGCTTTGTGTGACATTTTAACCATATCTAGATAATATGTAAATTCTAGTCATTCGTTTTTGAATGATGGTCTTATTGACTCGATTAAGAATAACTTTACTAAACATTTAAAACATTAAAAAGTAATATAAATTTAAAAACCTTTGTTTTGTTACAATTTATCTCTAATTTTATTTGCTTATTTTCCAATATTTATATAAGCAAACTAAGTGAACTAAAAAATTTAATTAATTTAATTAATTTAACGTAGTAAGTAATTAATATTGCTGATGAAATTAATAAAAATAAAAAATTAGTAAACATTATTAATGTGTATTCATTATATCTTTATTTGTATATTATTTGCATTATTTTTTATATTATTTATATTATTATTTGTATTACTTTCAAACGATACATCAACATAATGAGCTGCATATTGCAAGCTTTATGTGTGCATACGAGTGCATTCTCGAGTATAATAAATTAATGAATAATCATGCTCAAGGATTAAATATTAAGCTTTATCTATTCTAATCTATTCATTTCAAGATACCGGAAATGTAATATTCATCTATTTATTAATTTTATTATAATTTGACACATATGTGTGTCTAGATATATTTCATGTATATTTCATTGTAATTATCATAAATCCGTTAGCCTCAATAAAAAGATTTATTTATTACTCACCAATCGATGTTGTAACAATGAAATTATCTGCAGTGTTGTTGACTGTGATGATTTTGTAACACGCAAATCTAACATTCAAATTAAGCAGCACTCGGAATAATCAATACTTCAAAAAGTAATTGTTACGCGAACTGAATTTTATATTTATTTTCAAAATTTAAATATTTACGAAAATAATTATAGAATTTTGGAAAATAACTATTATAAGAATTTTTATAAGAATAAATTTTATGAACTTTCAATAAATTAACAAACATTTTTTTTTCTAATAATTATTTTTAAATCACCGAAATAAAACAATTTGAAGAAACGTGAACGAACGATTAATTTTGCACAATACTCACCACAAGATTATTCCGCCGGCACCCGATGCCTCTTCTAGACCTCATTTTTTCAGACCTTTTTAGATTGTACAATACTCGCGAAAAGAACTTGTTAATTAAGCACACGCAACTAATTATTAATAAAAATCTTTTGCACGGTATTTTACACGACACTTTCATAAAAATCATGATAAGATATTTAATATAATTGAACAAACTTGCACTTTGAATCGATGAAATTCCATTGTCAGAAACTAGAATCGAATGTGCTTTAAGAAAAATTTTGTAGTCCAATTTTTTGCACGACACTTTTGGAATTAATATGCGATGCAATAAATAGGCTACGGTTTGTTTATTTATTTACATCGGCAGCGATAGGTACATTAATTTTCTCGTTGTTGAGTTTTTTATCCTTAAAAT
This sequence comes from Tetramorium alpestre, assembly GCA_021460005.1. Taxonomy (NCBI): domain Eukaryota; kingdom Metazoa; phylum Arthropoda; class Insecta; order Hymenoptera; family Formicidae; genus Tetramorium; species Tetramorium alpestre. The sequence goes on from JAJVSH010000091.1 coordinate 596,208, forward strand.
ATTGAACTCTCCCGTCATCAAAATCGTACTCGTGGGAGAGAATTGATTTCGTGATCAACGAAATAAAGGGACGAAATGAGTAACAAGCGTTGATCAATCTGTCGCCTTTAAAACACACATTTTAATACACTATAAAATAAATAACAAATTCCGTTTCGTTTAATGCATCACAAATTAATTATCAATAAATGGTCAATATAAATTTCCTATTATTGTATTTGAATCATTTAATTATACTGTTATACAACGAAAATAATAAAATTATACGTTGAAAGTAACAATTTATTTTTAATTCAAAAAGTATATAGACATTTTTTTCTGATTTTTATTATTCATAAAATATAAATATTATGAAGAAAGTTAAATATGAGTTTTAAAAATTAAAAACGTCAATATTTTACTTGTAATAATCTTATTTCATGATTTTCTTTTCTAATGTTCTTTATTTTTCACTAATTTATTCAGCAATTTTTAAGCAATATAAGCTTGAAAATTTAATATATATTCAATGATATATTTATATAAAATTAAAATGTCATACCTTTATAGTATTCTTAATTAAATTTTCTGGAAGTCAATTTAGCTGCAATATAAAACTTGACAAAAATCTAATATCACACAAATTTTAAAATAATTTTATTTTTCAATTATATCGTTGCTTATTATTTTTGTCAAGTCCAACTGTAAAATATTTCTTTGTTTTTTCAATTTAAGAATTTAAATTTTAAGCAGCTTGTAAGTTAGGTAATTATTATCCAATTGATCATAAGATATCAGAAGACATTAGTAAACTACTTTAAATGGCCAGAGTGATTATTAATATATCAATAACAGCTTTTATTAGCTATTATGAGCTATTATAGTAATATTGATAACAAGTTTTGTTTTATGAAACTTTGTGTCTACATTCTTATACAATAGATTGACAAATATGTAGCTAAATATGTACATAAGGTTTTCACTAACCTGTTTCCATTTCAAAAGATAATGGATCTATAAAATATAGATATGACAGTCATATTTTCCTTTATATTTATCTTTCAACTTGAATTTACAATCTTTTTTTAAACATAAAAAGAGAATTATGATTACAATAAATGATAAATTTAGCTCTTTTAGTTTACAAGAATAAATTATATAAAATATTTTACTATTACATATTATTTATTATTATATATTTATTATTATTATAATTTAAACTTTTTATATAATAATGTAATAAGCAAAAAGAAGATAAATTTTTAAACTTTCTGTTCGCGTTTTTAACATTAATATTTTATGCATACAATTTATATATTATTCAATATAATTTTCATAAATCCATTATCTCAGGATTAAAATGAAAAATAATTTAAGACTTACCGATACATTGCGATGCATACGATGTGTCGCAGCGATATTGTAATCCATGAACGTTGACCTGAAATAGAAATACATCAAAATTAAACCAATGCTTAAAATAATTATAAATAGTATAATTATAAATATATAATCAGAAAGTAATTTTACACATCAAATTCACTTATTTCTCAAATAGATATTTGATAAAAGAATTATATAATGTCCAAAAATTCTTTTTATTTTTATAAAATTTAATACGTAATGAAAGTTTCCGTAACAAATAAATAATAATATCTAGATGAAAAATAAGTAATTTATTTCATAATTGTATTGTTGTTTGTTCTGCGTGTGTATGCGTATCTCTTAGATCTCTTTCTTTCTCCTCATAGATTTTCATTGCAATTACACAATACTTATTCGCGAAACCATTTAATTATAATCATGCGCGAATTAATCCACAATAAGACAACAACTGCGAGATGCTTTTCACAGTATGATACAACGATGCACACTTTATTATGTTGTTGCGATGAATGTTAGAATAACATGAAGGGATTACAATAATTATGTTCCACTCGTGACTTGCAATATTTTATAAATAAGGAATATTACAATGACGGTTCTCGAGCAGACAAAGGCTTATGAATTTATTCGCGGAATTTACGCGAGATTGGCAAATATTAAAATATTAATTTAATTACAATTGTATGTACAAAATCATTAATTCCTCAACGCATGAATTTACATGCAAGTATAGGAATATATCTGCGTTTTCCATGTATACAGAGGACTTTCTTTGGTTTCTACTTGGTTTGTATTTCCTTATAATCTAAATTTATTTATTAAGATAGTAATGACCTCGTGTACTTATTATTAGCGTATGTTTCTTATCAATGATAACAATTGTTAATCACAGGAATTCATTACATTGATAATCAATTATTTGTAGAGAATCGCGTTTGTCATTTCTTGCATTTGTCGCAATCGCGTCTGGGAAAGTAATATGATAATATCCAGAATGGCTCGCTGTTCTTGCTAGCGTGCCGCTAGCTGTTCGTTCGGATATCGACGCACGAATGATAGTGCGATGATCTTGTGTATGCACGGCTATAACGGCGCGCTATACCACGAAAAAACAAACATCGAGGTTGCGCGCTAGTCGAGTGTTGTCGCGCCGGAGTAATAACTTTATAAAAACATAAACTGAATATTCTGTCTCTCCGAATTTTCTATCTCTTACGTTTCACATTTAATTTCGATAAATGAGCTTCTCCCACATTAAATCTAACATTGATTTAAAGAATAAATTGTTTGATCGATAAACTTATACGTAGATTAATATATTATTAATACTTTGTTCCAAAAAAATTATTGCAATAATTGTATGATGGATAGACTAATATATATTACATCATTTTAGATTTATATTGTATATGTATATTATATCTGTCATAGTCATAACTGATATATAATATATATTATAGACAGAATGTATATTTTAATAAGATATGATGAACAGACTAATGCATGTTTGATGTTCAGAAACTTTAATTTGGATCCTTTATTCTCTGATAATAATAGGGCTTTCCAACTTGACTATGATCTATATATGAATTTTACAACAGAATTATCATTAGCCTACAAAAATATTTTTTATTTTAAACGATAAAATGCTATTTGTGTTCTACTAATTTTAACTTTAGAATTTTAACAATGCGACTGAAAATGAAATGCTATTTACAGATTAAGCTGCTTGTATGCAGTTACATAAATCACATTAGTTACTCGCTATATTTAAATGCGCAATAATTTTTCTGAATTTTATTTTGTGATTTATCAAAATACTTTACATTTGAAAATTTAAAAAATTACAATACATTGATATTTTCTTTAAAGAAAAATCAATATCGTCAAATAATCTATCTATCATGAAATAATCTATCTCTTTGAAATATGCGTATACATCGTTACTTTTGTTTTCGATTAAAAATTACGCGATTATTGACCGTAGAAAGTCGCTCATTAAATTCCAACACAACAGGACGGAGATACTCATTGTTGGCAATGAAAATTGAACAATAATGCGAAAAGCGACGTCGCGGTGTTCGCCGCATCTTCCCGGCTTGACGATCAAACGGCCGGTAACAAAGTTTGCCCCGCATAAACAACACAAAGGCCTATTGAACTCCACGGGGCATGGGACATTAGAGACAGTGGAACGTTTCCTCCTTGCAATTAGCCGGCTAATTGCTTGCCGTTGTGATACGGTAAGCGCATTACAACGGGGCCGCGCATCGGATGACTCCGGCGATGCATCTTCGATCTGCCGGCTGTCGTCTGTCGGTGGTGCATTCAGAGGTCCGTGCATCTCGACCTGAATACGCGGACGCCAAGTAATATAGGGTACAGTTCGTGTTACGTTCCCTAATTACCGTATCGTAGTCAAGCGAAGTCAACCGGTGATGAAATTATCGGCCTTAAACGTATCCCTTGTCATCGAGATTGTTTGCGCGCTCAAAGTCGTTTCCGTTAAAATTATACGATAATTCATTTTTAATCATCGAAAAAATATTTTATTTTGCAATTATTTGTATCTCACTTTTAATACTTTTAATAAATTAAGTTTATATTAACATTACTGTTGCAAAACTCAAATATTTTTCTGTTATTTGCGTGAATTACGAATAGTTTTATAATATATATTTACATTAATATTTATTCTGAAATTGTTCTTTTTTTTAATTATTTTGCAGGTAATGAAGATTATTTATCAAACTATTAATTATACGACAGAAAAGAGAGAAAGATTTGAAATTAATCACTTTGCAATTCAACAGTTTAGTATCATGAAATAATGAGAATGTAATTGAATTCAAGATTATTCTGTGTACAAGAATAGCATGTTTACTTTTTGCAAGTCTGTTTGCTTTTCAAAAGCTATCGTATTTGAAATTTTTATCGCCACCACCCCGCTACGTGGGATGAATAAGAAAAATCCTGGGGGTATTAAAAAATAAACGCATCCACCGTTTTCGATACCTATTTAGAAGCCGACCGTTGGGAAATCATACAACGAAAGTTTCCGCACCTCACTTTTTCCGTGAAATTATGGAATATCGGTATACGAGGTTTTGCACTTTAACTACCAGCGTAGCAGCGCGCCGCCGCTCCATTTATTTTACCATCGATAACGTCGATTCGCCGCCATTTGCCACTTTTACATCGAAACCGTATTATTGTGACAGGTTTTGCTACCTTTCCGATAGTTGTGACAAGCGGCTTAATACGCGAAATTCGATGCGGCAATTTTAAGTGAGTCGTGGCAATAGCTGTCCGCAATTAAATGAGAGATGTCATTCAGTTTTATTCTCTCACAATTCTAGAACTCTTTTGCATCTTGCACGACATAAGATTATAATATATCTAATCAATATGAATTTTAAATCAATATTCCGATTTAATAGAGTGTTTTACTTTCTGCATTTTCATTAAATTTATGCGCTTATGTCTTATAGATATATATGTATATATCCGAACATAAAGAATATGAATATAAAATGTAAACTGAAATTTTTGAGTTAAACTAAAATTCACAGACAAACGAAAGATCGTAGAGGATAATAATATCTGGTTTCTATTTCTATTTTTATAAGAGACTACAAGATAAAGAAAACTAAAGATAAACAGAAAAATTAAATAAACGGATCGATCACAAATACGATAAAATAATCTTTCTTCTTTTAAAGTTCTTTTCTGGTCATCCTAGTAATAGAACAAAATTGTTAATATATTTTAGATTCTGCTATTACATTAAAAAAATCGTTAATGGTATTATATACGAACATTAAATGCAACGGTAAACATGGAATTTTATATGATTTATTGTTTAAAATACTGAAGGCTGAAGGACACATTCATCCTTGGAGAGTTTACGGGATTAAAATGAAATATTTGGAATACACGTTGGGCTGTTCATTAAGCTTATCCTGAAAAAAGAAGGGGGAGCATTTGTGACGCGGGCTTATCCCTAAGAGTCCATTTCACATCGTGAAATATAATCGCCGTAATCCAAGATGGCGTAAACAGTAATTATTCCTTTGAAAAGGACTCGTGTCCCTTATAATCCTCTCTTGTAGCCCTCATGCGGATGTCGTAATTCTACCGGAAGATCGCCATGTCCATGATCACAGTTCTACAAAATGCCGACGGCAGCCATTTTAATTAATTGAGCGAGCAAATGTAGAAATATTGTGTATTTAATTCTAAAGTACCATTTCTATTTTCCGTTATTCGAATACAACGAATGACCCAGTTTACCGAGTGCACCGTGTTATTTTTGCATTGAAATAAAAAGTCAGGCATTAAAATATTAAATATCTCTCGCTATTGGAGGAAAATCACGCGAAGCTTGTGCTTTAAAAATTCTAGCTATGATTATCGGGCTAGATAGACCATAACGTTCGCAAGGGTATTTCAAGATTAAAGCAGCATCATAGAAATATGAAATAGTTGTAGCGTTTCGTACTTAAAAAGAATTAGAACGAAGATGTTTTTTCTGCTGCGATGTACGATGTTCGAGGGAAAAAAATTACGACAACCTTCGATTGAATTTGTCGTTCTTCTTTTCTCCTCCCCCCTCTCCCCTTTCCCCGTTATATAGAATAGAACGATCTCGTTCCACGTCACGTTCACTTTTCCAGCTATCCTTTCGATAGAGAAACCATCCATAGGTTTCACTCCATTCATCTCCAATTTGTAAAGCCAACGGTATTAATCACGAGATCAAACGACGATTTAGGACCATTTTCTTCGATGCCCCTCTACACTCCGCTCCCCCCCCCCTCCCCCGCGTTTCAACCGTCCAAGGCGAGTTTGGCTTTAAAGCTTAATCCCTTAAGAGCTGCCGCTCGAAACCAACCTACTCGATGGCGAGGCCCTGTTAAGGCGGGCCGACTCGTTGAGAGGATAGCTCGGATATTACGAAACCGCCCGCTCGCCCCGCTTCACTCGGCCACCCTCTACTTTCTTGTGTCCTTTTACACCACCTGCCGCCAGCATTGGAACATTAGTGCAACTCCGAGAGACAAGCTTTTATATTCCGGTAATGTAGCTTGCACCACCCCGGTTCTTCGTTTAATGAAGTTAACTAGCGTGACGCTCGATGTACTTGTTGTTGGTGAAGCGATTACATCCCACCCGCGTACGCGGTCCTCGGGTTTTCTCCAATCGTATTCAGGAAAAATGAGAGCGCGCCGAGAAAGAGGGAAGGAGACGTCATTCGCACAATCTCGTTAAATCGCACACGACATACTTTGACGCATTTTTTTGTAACGTTGCTACCGAGAGGAGCTCGTAGCTCTTAACTCTCAAGTTTACCGCATCCTCCCGGCTCTCACTCCTTCTCCATAAAATCTAAGATACATTTAAGACGAAATATAACTCTGTCCTGCGAAATAATTAGCAAATTTTTCCAGATAATTGCTGATGATAACAGAAATATATAGTCTTGAAAATATACTGTTTGATGTGTATACAAATATAAAAATATAAATTACACATACATTAAGAATCTTTAAAAAGAACGATGTATTTTGAGGAGAAATTTTCACGCTATGTCAGCAAGTGGACGCATCTCCGATAAGAATTTGATCGCGTCGTTTGCCATTCCCGAACTTAATTCCCCGATTTCGTGACGTTTTCTTCGCTTCGTTTTGGAGCGATTTGCACCGGCGTCCCGAACTCGAGGGGCTCTTTTTCTGCGACTCAGGGCAATTTCGCATAGATCGATTTCTCTTGAAATGACGTGAGGCCAATATATGAGGGTACATACAGGGCGTCCCAGACACACCGCAGCAAGCTCTTTTATCTACGGATTCTTTCATCAATTTTTTAAAATTTCTTCTCTCAACGAGAATTTTGATATGATCAATAATTAAAAGCAAAAATGAAGAATTTTAACAAATAGATTGTCCTGTTTTTTAAATTAACATTTAATCAGAGACTTTAAAGTAATTTAATTCGAAACTTATACTAAAATATAATCTATTGTTAGAAATCGACAAATTGAAAGATAACATCCAATCAAATGATAGAAAAAAAAATTTAAAGAAAAATTATGCGATTTCTGGAACACCCCATAAATATACGTCCATGTCCAGAAAGTACGCCTGCAGCTGCATCGCCGCATATGCTTGAATTATGAAGGCGCGTTTGCCTGAGACTTTTACGGCGGATTTTATCCTACGTGGTTTATTGGCACGTCCCTTATTGGCCGGCTCTCTCACTTGGAACCGACAGCGATTAATTCCCTTTGCCTCCATGACCGGACGTGAATTTTATTTCAGACGATGACGCGATCATTACGGATGCGTACGTACGACTGCATTCGCCTCGGTGCGATTGAAAACCCGCTGAATCATCCGTTATTCGTGCTACGTTCTGGCGCTAACATAATTTAGTGTTACGAGGCATCGAGAAATACGGGCGCAATTACAAAATCGTAAAAGTTAATAGCATTTGATGACTCGGCGGATCGAATGTGCGTTAAATATTTAATAATTATGAGAAGATATTGTTACCTTACAAATAATTACCGAAAGCTTAATCGTATTCTATCATTATATTATTTTGAAAATAATTATGTTTATTAATATAATTACTGTGAGAAAGCACTATTAAAGAGAGCACTATTAAAAAAGAAATATAAAGAAAAGCTATTTTTTTCTAATATTTTCATCAATTTAGGATCGGTTTTTTTTAATTAAAAATAAAGTTCATTATTAGCCACAAAATTTCATTTTTTAATTCTAAATATATCTTTTTATTTTCACATTGTAAATTAAATTTTGTTAGAAATTAAATTACATGTAGTGGTAGAAGTTTATTATCTACTTATATTGTTAAAGTTCATGTATATATTAATCAAAAACTATTAAAGTTAGTTATTGAAGAAAACTGATCCTAAATTAATTGCATAATCCGCAGATAAAAATGTTTTAGTTAATCTATTAAATTTTGAATAGACTTCGTTAATATTTATCAGGTTCTAGCTAGTTATGTTCAATATGTGATATCAATAATGTATTATGTAATCTGTAATTATATTGCGCACGCAATGTGCTATTTTATTATTAATATTCTCACAATTAATATTCTCTGTTTATCATCACATACAATTCGAAATTTCTCGGGGAAAGAAGCGAGCAACACGAAATTCTGTAATATAATCTAAACATTTCCATTTATTTACGATTTCACATAATTGCCGTAACATCCTGTAGCCTGCGGCTGCTTCCGCGATGCGCGGAAAATATTCCCTGCGAACCGCAACAAGATCGTTTCCATACCTGTAGGTATATCGCCTAAATTGCGCACCACCCGCGGCTCGAGAAAGCCAGCCAATAGTGGATAGAAACTCCGTCATCCGACATTCTCCACGCAAATCTTCGTGGCAGTTCTCCCCCTGGCCTATACAACCCCATCGAATCCCACGTTGGCCTGTCACTCTTTCATCCGGCAACTTCTCAAGTGTCTCGGGACGTATCGAAGTGCCCCGGGTTACTTTCTCGTATCTTCTCAAGGGATAGAAACTTCACAACCAGTCAGCACACAAAGATCGCGAGAAGAAGGTCGACCACGAAAGTTTCGAGTGAATTGGCAGAATATTTCGCAGCCGGATAGCGGAACTATCCAAGTCCGATTGCTTTGTCGCAGTTTTCTCTATTGCATCCAAAATGAGACGTATCAAAAAATCTCGTCGAGAATATTGAAATGAAAAATCTACTTCTAACAAGCAATTCTAAAAATATAAAGTAAACTTTCCTCGAGCTATGTTTTATCACTACAACGATATATCTAAATGTGTTACATTAAAAACATGATTGCAAAAATGTATCTCTTTAAAAGGAAATTCTTAAAAAGAACGAAAAACGAGATTGAAAGAATGCAAAAATGTACAACAGACTACTCTCTCTCTCTCTCTCTGTGATATTCGGAATTCGAAAGTACCCGGATCTTCGATCGTTCCAAATCGATTGGAACGTTGGGATCCGATGTAACGGCCCTTCGTCCTCCGTCGCGAAGACTGCACATCCCTAGAGATGTCGTTTCCAGATGCCGCACCCGGGGTATGCATCGCGAGATACACTGCGACGAATATTTGCGACTCCGATTACGAAAGTCGAAGGCGATTCGATTCAAGCGTCGGGAGGTATGTACGAGACGCGCGATTTCTCCGTATCGATCTTCTCGAGGGAGGCCGCGTATCTGACCCTCGGGCTACTTTTTCCTTCGAAATATGCTGATTATTCGAGCGCCAGTCACGTTTTTGTATTACATCGGGCCGCGATACGCTATCTCGCGCCGGAAAGACGGAAGACGGAAATTTATTATTTCCTCCGCAGTTACGACATGTTATTTATGTCCGGCGGTTTGATTCTCGGGGTTTTCGGAGTCGCTACGCGAGGCCTACCTTGGCGACACGCCGCGTGCTCTTTATTTTCGTAAAATGTCGCGCGTGAGGAAAATTTATACACGACGAACGATGATTCGGCACGCACCCTCGTCTTTGCAACACGATCCTGTAAGCCGTCGATATTTTAGGGACTCGACTGTGTGCCAGTCCCGCGGACTTCCCTCGATTTGTAGATTCCCTAGTTCCCAATGAGAAATCGCCGATTTCGAAACATCTGGTTATCTCGCGGCAATTTCGTCATAGTGACATCGGCAAATTCATTTTTCCCTCATTGATCGTTTCCTTTTTTTTTTCCCGTCAATAGATCGGCTCTTATTTGCTTTATTCCTAGTTATCAATTATGTATGAGCCGAATGATAACACGGAAGAGAGCGTTTCGGGGCTGTGCACGAATTGATCACCTGTTGCTCAATCAAATACACGAAACACCGCTGTTAAAATTACGATTTATTCCTATTATATTCGTTTTCGCCGCTGGCTGAGGTAGAGCAAATATTTGCTGCCAATGGCAAATGCAGTTGCGGCTCGGCAACGCGCAAATTTTGCGGAAATACACGTTACGGAGCGCTAGAGCCGCTACTGCTCGCAGAATTGTCGGAATAGGAAGAGTCAACAAAATTCGAAAGAAACGCTCGCCGCGCCATTCGCGAAAAGAGTGCTGCCGAGCCCTTTATATGTATACCTATATATATATTATTCGACCCTCTAAGAAAACAATTCCTTTATCGCCTGTAAGCGTCTCCTCGTAAAACGAGGGTGCCAAAGAGATCAGTCAGAATCTTTTTTCATGACCGCCGATCGCGCGGCCCTTCACGGAACCGTCCTCGAACAAAGAAAGCGCAATATCTTCTTTTCTCTCTTTTGGAGTGTGCCCTGAAATCTTACGATCGCGACACGAGAGTGACGTCGAAAGTAACGATAAAAGGATTTTTCACGTACAAGGCGAAACTAAAGGGATGGAAGTAAAGCGAGCTATTTGAAACCGATCATTCTATTGATTTCTCTCCATTATATTTCACTCGGACGACACGAAACGCGGGCCCGCTAGATGATACGATAAGACGGAAGATGGAGGATGCGAGAGTGGGAGCGCAGAAGGGAACAAATCGTTACGATGTGTCTCAACGTTCCTCATATATCCGCCTTCGAAATTAAGTAATCCCGAGTATCAAAGGCGATAGTTGATATTCTACATTCTATTATCGAAATTTTCTTCAATACTTCAATTGTTTTATCACCTCAACCGAATAATTGCTCGAAACAACATCAAAACAATTTTATATCAGATTCACAAAGTTACTTTACGGTTGTCATCATTGTAATATACATTAATCAAAAAGTTAGAGATTCATTCCATCGCGCGGAAATTAAGTGACAAATGTCATCCAGTAGAGAATGTCATTACAGAGTCAGACATTAACACGATAGAGAACGTCATCGCTAAATTTATCTTTAATCATTTTATGGTTCTACATAGAATTGTGCTGATCCCGGACGAAGTGTGAGAAAAATATATTTTTCGTCATCTTGCTGCAAAGTACACAGTCTGTAACTTAATCTTGTATCTTGTGTCTTGTCGGGCAAGAATCTCTGGAAAGAAAAATCTCTTCTCGCGTGAAACTCTGATCTTACGATCGCGTTGCGGCAAACATAAATCTAAATGTAACGGTAAAAAAACTCGATGTGCGAATAGAGATAAAGCGAAAGAGCGAGAGAGAGAGAGAGAGAGAGAGAGAGAGAGAGAGAAGAGAAAGAGAAAGAGAGAAACGGTGCAAAGCGTCGTAAAAGGAAATTGTAAAAAAGAAGGCGTTCATCCCCAACAATAACTCGTCCACGTGCGCTCGGTCCATCATATTCGCGCTTTTATGCGCGCGCATTTGCGTGCATAGCCAAGTGGTGCGCAGAGCGAGAAATCGCAAATAAAGGAGGAAAACCAGGAATGAAAGAATGCCGTAAAGAGAACGAGGGGGGAGGCAACGGGAAGAAAGACAAATTCCCACAAAATCACGTCTTCCAAGAAAAAGGCGGTGGCGACGGTCGTGTCGTCTTCGTTGTCGCTGCACCGTTGTCGTCGTCATCGTCGTAGTCGTGTTCGTTCTCCGGTCGTACAATAGTCGTCGCGCGACCTCGGACACGAGGAAGGCGCGGTGGCCGGATCGCCAGGCAGGGACAATAGCTTTGCCGACGACTTTGTCGTCGTTGCGACGCGGTCGACGTCAGGTGCTTGTATTGTTTGTTGTCGCCGGTGGAAAAGCGCGCGGAGGAAAGAGGATATAGCGGATGGAAAAGGACGACGAGAGGAAAGAGGGTGGAAATGGCTGCGGGGGCTACGCGGAAAGTCTGCAGGCGATTTCTATTGTCGGCCGCGAAGCGCTCTCTCGGCCGCCGATATAATTGGCGCAGCCGCGCGTCGGATAACTCGGACGATAACGAGGACAAAGAAGCGGCGCCGCGGAAGAAGACAATGGGGAGAGGAAGACCCTGAGAAAATCCTAGAGGTTGTTCGAGCATCGGACCCATCGCTCTCCCTTATCGGCCTCTTTCTCGCGCGTTAATAGCACGCGAATCCCGTTGAATTTGACAGATTTCGCCGAGAAAATGAAAGAAAGAAAGAGCGACGCGACTTGTATAATAGCTTCGAGTTCCTTAATGCACAATAGTTGCGACTATAGTGGTAAATAGCCGCTAAATTGCTTGACCTATTTGCGATGGTTTTACCTCTGCACTATGTGCATAAGAGAAAGAGAGAGAGAGAGAGCCTAACAATTCGATTGGATTGTATCTACTATTAACTTGAATATTTTCGATACATGTGTGGTAATACGCATATACAATGTGATCTGTATTAAAAAAAGCAATATAGTTAAATGTTTCATTACGTTGACGCGAATAAATCATATAATGATGTAATCAAATTCTTCTCTCCATCCAAAAGTAGAACTGTTAATGTGGCAGATAAAATATTAATTTATGTACTTACTAATCTCGATTTAATTTAACGATAACTCGAAATGTTCAACCAAATCAGATTGCACTAAATCATTTTTTAATTTATCTTTTTACAAATGTTATTATTTCTTTTAAATATAGATTCTGAAAGCGGAGAAATTGACTTAATGTAATAACGCCGATGGCGTTGAAAATATAAAGTTAGACGAAGTAAATTTAAAAATATTTTTAAACAAAAGAAACCCATTCATGCCGATTTTATTTCAAATAATTATTATAGAAATATCTTCTTATAAAAGAAACTAAATGTGAACAAATGAAAGATAATGATGAACCAATTAAGTGAAATTTATTTAATTTTTCTTTTATCCGCAATAAATAGTGATTCCTCGGATAATGTTAACAATTAAAGACGATTAATCAAGATCATAAAAGGGGAAAAAAAATTAAAAAATTTAAAACGACGCAATTGTACCAGTCTTCAAATATATCTTTAGTGAGCGAGAGAGACTGGCTTACCAAGCTCCAACAGGTTCATTGCTTTAAAATGTATTCGCGGATAGAGACGAGTAGATCAGAATACGCGAAAGTACTTGCCGACCGCTAACTTCGTCCGCGAGTTCCGATTGCTCTTGTAATTGACGAGACTGTGAAAGATGGACTTTCTAAGAGCCACCCCGAGGCGTCGATGGTAATTGCAGTTTGATCGCGCCCTTACGGCGAACTTTCACCCAGTTTGTGGGCCTTGTAATAAGTCTCAAGTTCGCCAGTAACTTTAACCTCAGATAGTTAAATTTGTAAAAATTACAGAGCCATCTTCTTTATAAATTATAATTTGAAATGGAAAACCTTATATTAAATCTTCGTAGCATTCATATTTTAATTTAAAGACAAAGTATAATAAAAAGCATCGTCTCTATAAGAAATTTAACTTTAAACATAAAATTTAAAAATATAAAATGATCCGAGAAAAGAATGCAAGAATTTGAAAGATATGACTCCTTTTTTTACGTGATTTGTCGAAAATATAATTCCATCATTCATTATTGGATCTTTAATTTCATATTTTCTGCAAAATAAATTCTACACTGTAAATAAGCATCGAGAGGTCGTTATTAAATCGGTTCAAGTAAATTGTCCTCATCTCTGTCGTACGAGCATCGTTGAAACGGAAGCAGGACAATCGCGGGAGTTGTTCGGAACTTCGTACGCCGCGTCGCCAACTTAGATTTAACTACGAGTTCACCCCAAGGATTAATGTAGCGCCGTCGTAATTACATGAAGAACGGGAGCGATGTGGGTCGGATCACGTGTACCTCGAAACAGGTCGAATTAATCTTCTTGCTCGCCCCGAGGCTAAACTTCACGCATGACTTGTGCATCGTTCCTTTGACGCGCTCAATCTCTATCGAACATATCTTTTAATTGGGTATCGATCACCCGTGGTGAATGTATGGCCCATTAAAGTCCACAAAGATCCGAATGTCGTCGTATAGTATAATAAATATCATTTTATAATATAAATATCGCTTCATTTTTCTCATGATTTCCCGAATGTCTACAACACCTTGTCTGCAAATAACTGTCCATTTTAATTAGTTTGACGTGTTTTTTCTCGTTATTAAAGAGAAACGGGTTTATCAGACGGTTCTATTACATCATTCTATCTCTCATATAATCGTTTAGAGAAGTTATAAAAAGAAATATCCGAAGAGAATTGACAGCTAACAAATAGCGAATTAAAATCTTTTGCGAGATATTTATTCCAATTATGCAACATGTGAAAAACGAAACTGCCAATTGAGAATCGCGCGATTTGTTTGATCTTTTTGGCAGATCCTTTCAAAAGATCCTCGCGCGGTATATTGAATTCTGTGATTCCATTTCTGATTGCATCGGTATTCCGGCGCATCTATCCATATCAGCGGGCTCCCTTCCGAGGGACGGAAGATCTGTTTTCTGCGATGGGAAATGGGAACGGCGTGGCCGACCAGTTCCAGTGGCTTTTCCTAACTTTCGATCCCGCGAGACCAGTCGCCGGATGCCCGTCTACGATCCACAGAGAGCTATCCGGATCTACTCCACGACACGTCCGATATATAATTGACGAGCCACAAAGTTTGCCCCGTATCAATGTAAAAGACGTGTACACATCGAATATTTTGACGTTCCCGATATTTCCGACTAAATGTTATCTCTGTATAACTAATCCACGTATATGTACTCGCCCTGCTATATATCATATTATTTGATTATTTTGATATCTAAGAAGATCATACATCTTGTAGATGAATAACGGATGAAGCAGTCAAAAATTTTTGATCGATTATACTCAGTGTGCGCAAACACGCCTGCACATATAAAAGCTCAGACAAATACAATTAAGTTCACGTGAACGTATAAGAGCGCAATGAACTCGCTGAGCTCTCGCGTTTTATCTTAAAATATTAAAAATCATATTATCTTACTCTTAAGAAAAAATTAATGCAACGATCTTGCAAATAGCAAGTTCATAAAAGTATAACAGCTTTTCAATTTTCAACACTAATTTGTGCTTGTATAACGAGTTTATTAAAATATGCAGCCAGATCATTTTACTTGAAATATTATATTTGTTATAAATTGTGCATCACGTGTACGTGTAAGATAACGTGTATATGTAGGATATATATATATGTATATATATATAATTATTGTCAGCACTTCTTGCTGCATAATGTACCTACTACTTCAGACTTTTAAGCATAGTGTCTAATAATTAAAGACATCTTACTTTTTAATTACAGCGGAGAATCTACCAGTAGGTTTCCCGATGATCACTCAAGCGCCGACGACGAAGGTAGTTGAAATGGGCCACAACGCGATCCTTCTTTGCGCCGCAGTTGGATTACCGACGCCCATCATCTCCTGGGTGCGAGATATGCTGCCTATCGACACGTCAAATCCACGATACACGGTCCTGGATTCCGGTAAGTAACCACCGTCTGTCAATCACCGCGATCGGGCTTTATATCGTCGCTCGTTCGCCGAGACGTCGTCGTTGCGCGAGCGACGCGTGTCCCCGAGGGCTCGTACCGAGGGTTTTAGAATGCGGTTTTTATTGCAAAAAGTACCGCCGCGTGAAATGAACGACATTATCGCGGCGAGCAGCGACGAACGTTGCACTTTATTCGCGAGACGGGAAGTAGGCCGATAAAGGCGGGGTGGGAGCGCGAGGGGAGAGGAGAGAAATATGGGGTACGTGAGCGATCGAACGATGACAAAGGCTATGAAAGATAGAAAGATTAAGGGTGTTTGGCGGGTACACAGGTAGGGTAACAATGGGGGCGCCCCATCGGCGGCGCGCGACCAGTGGCGCATGTCATATCTCGTTGAGTGCCCGGGTGCGTAAGTCACTGTCAACTCGCGGCGGCGTTGATCGAGTGGTCACGCGATATGCGAACATCCAGCACATCCATCTCGTTTGCCGAGAGCACACCTGGCCCCCCTCGGCTCGCTCGCACTCACCGAAGCGCACTTCGTATATCCGATCATACGCGCGTTCATAACCGGCCGGCTGCCGTAAACCGCGTTCGCACTACTTCGGCCGGCGCTACTACTTGCTTCGCCGTCGAACGATCCGACTTAGCGATCCGCTCGGCATTACGTCTTTCGATTTTGATGACGGCATCGATAAAAAGTTCGTAAAAATTTCGCCAGATATCGTATTCGCGCAAGTGGGTATCTTTGATGACGATCTCATTTCGTGTCGCATTTTGCGCGATATGACTGCGAGGAGTACGATAATGCCGGCTATAATCGAGCATACGAGATGAGGGAATCAGCTTATACAGATATTATTGACGTTACGTTTCTTCGTTATTTATAATTCAGGAAGAACGACGGACATTGCGTGTCCGACCACGCGCCGCTATGTCGCATTACACACGCGTACTACTTTAAAGATCTACAAATGAACATTAATCTACGATCTTGCTTATGTAAATATTAAAGATCTCTTTGTAAACATAACCTCGTGACCAATTTACAAATGTCCATTTGCGTTTTGATAAAAATTCTTGATTACGATCTATCTAAATATAATATCGTTAATTCAAAAATGATATTTATTTGTCTGACTCGTGAACATAACTATTGGTGTTTTAAAAATATTACTTTTAGGTATAATCCACAATCTATGCATAAGACGTAAAAATAGATGTCACATAATCTCAAGGCAATTTACCATTAATTCTGGATAAAATATCTTGATTACAATATAAATTCAATTTAATGGTATATTCTAAAAATCTATTTTCTATCGCGATCTTCTTCTCGCATATTTTTCTTCTTAATTAAGCCTGATTGAATAGTGAGAACGTTCTAAATCATCACATCATTGCTAAACGGTAGTTAATTCCTTGCGAAATATATTAATAATATCCCGCCGAGGAAAAGTCGAGACCGGGCGATAAGGCAAGGCGAACGTATAATTTCCAGCACGCGTTGCGGAGTTCCGTTAAAGCGCGATGCTTCTCATTATCTTTACCTTCGCCGCTTGTACAGGCCGCGGCGTGTCTTCATACGCGCGTACGCATTGCGTTTGTATAACGCCCACTTTGTTTTTATCGTGCGACGACGGTATCATTATCGAGCGGCACGTCACGTAATACCGGCTTGCACTTCCCCGGACTATCTTTACGGTACCCGCCGCAGTTTGCCGCGACGTGAAAAGTGTACATTAGATGCGGCGAAGCCGTCGCTACGTGTGTGCAACACACACACACACGCGCGCGCGCGCGATCATATGGCGTTCACGTGTCTCGTGCGCGCACACTGGTGCGCGTTATGTATTATGGATCCGTTTGCATACCCTACTGACGGCATCCGCATGCATCTCGGGACTGAACGAAGCGTCGATACGTGTGCGTGCGCGATGCCGACAATCTTGCTGGAAATTGTCATAAGTTCACAAAAGAGAAAATTCGTTCGACGGGCGAGATCCCGTCGACCGGAAACTCGATCCGCCGGTGGCACGCGTGCCGGTCCACCGCTGATAAAGCTGGTTCTGAAAATCGCGGGACGATCGAGAATGGGAATCTAAATGAGATCCACCCCGAATGAGTCGGCTCGATTCCTATCCCGTTTCTACGATCGATAGTCACGATAATGAAGTATGCCGGACGTTTATGTAAATTCGTGCGGCATCGAGGCGGGCCGTTACGCGGCTATTATTATTGTAATTAGATGGGAGGAATAACAGTGTGTATTTTTAGTGTTTTTGCATCATGAAGCAAAGTTTGCCTATTATCATAGTTACGATTCAAACGACGATATTATTCTTAACAACGGCAACAGTACAGTGACAATAAATTTATTTAGAATATAGTCCGAATTATCCCGAATTTCATTAATAATTTCTATTACTGTATATTATTGATAATGTTTAATTGGTAAATCGAGTAAACAACGTTAAAAATATTTAAATAAGAAAAGAAATATAGAAAATATAGCGAAAGAAAAAAATATGCGAATTTCTGTAATTTAATTAGACATCTTACATATACTAAATAGCAACATTATCTAGTAAATAATGTCTAAATTACAATCACAGGGATTAAAATAATTTTTATCCTCATACGTTAATCATTCCATTCAATCATGTATTCAGTTACGTCGCTCAGCATCTGCAAATTGAATTTGTCAACGTGAGCTATTTGTCACCGTGCAACTTTTTATCGAATGGAAATAACAGTACCATTGTCGGCCGTAAGATCGAGTTAAGTGTAATTTAACAGAGAGGGGTTGATAACCCCTGCTCGGATGAGAGGTGACCCCTGGAGTCGCATCAGTCACTCGCTCGCACCCTTAACGTTATTCGCGTGTCTTCGCGACTTCGCGTATCCCTGAGTCGATGGCGCGCGGTATGCTGCCGTCGCGTTATACGCACGTCCCATAAAATATACGCCTTAATGTATCGCAAAAAGTACATCACAAGTCGATGTACTTTCTGGATATAGCGGCGCGCCAAGTTCCGCGCGAGGGAAATGGATGGACGAGAAATAAGGAGGAAGAAGCGCGTCGGAAAGAAAAGGGGCGGCGAGAACTCCGGGCTGGGTGGGCGAGGGGAGGAAGGGAACTGACGTAGCCGACCGGGGCGAAACGAGAGTTTTCATAAATTCCATCCCCGCGCTGACAAGCATTTTTCTCGTAAATCTTACCTGTCCTCGAACTCGTTAAGCGAAAGCTCGCTTGAAAATTGTACGCGCGCGCNCGTCGTTCGTATCTATCGCACGAAAACTGTTAACACGTTTGCGGAACGCCGCGCGATAGATTGCCCGCGTACGGGAATTTTTTGGGGACTGATGATGCATTCTTGACAGAGTTTTTCATCGCTCTGCTATGTTTTATCTCGAAACAAGAACTGGATGCCGCCAAATATCAGAGAGCGACGCTCTCTCAAAAATAACATACGCCATCGATCGATGCACATCGATGCATCGTGTTTTTCTGGAATAAAACGCAAACTTCTCGATATATGCAATCCATTTTCCAAAGTCTATCCCGTAATTAAAGAAAAAAAAAACGAAGTTTTATTAACAAAAAGATAGTGCTTTACACATCGAGCGTATCGTGTGTGAGATGGTATCTGTGCGTAAATAAAATGTATATGTATGAGAATTTTTATTTAAAAAAAAATGTTTATTTCAAAATTAAATACTATAAAATTAAACACTTTTAAATTCTAAAAGTTTCTATTAAATTATATTCACACACACACACACACACACACATAAAATGTATAATAAACTTTATACACTTTACATTAGTATGTTTAATTACTAATATAAACCATTGTGATATTTATTATAACGATCATATCGAATAAATAACTCAGATTTAGATTTTATCATAACAACAATACCGAGCGTCACGATAGTTTCATATTTAAATTAATGCGTTAATATATTTAATTCAATTTCGTTTGCTTAACAAGTGTAACCATGCGCGCGCGAATTTCTCTCTGCCGGAGAAAAGACACAAATTCAGCATGGAGGAAATGTAAAAGGTGGCAGATATTTTACAAAGTCTGGTAGGGGAACGATAGGCGTTTTTCTCGTGAGGTTCATCCGCTTTCGCAGCGGTTACATATAGAATTATGCGAAAATTGCGTGTGCATACGTATTATTCAAATCTCGCAGATTAAATTTGTTAGGCATTTCGCCTCGCGCTGTCGGCGAGAATTAAGCCATTGCTAAAATTTTAACTCGCCGCGCACTCTCTGGCTGGGGCCCGCGCGCTCACATCCGTGCCCCAGATACTCGGTATATGCCATTGTTTGCGTTAATTTACGGGAATAGCTACATCCGCGATGTACATTAACGATATCAAAGCGTCCTTGCCTGTCATAGTGCAGCGCTTGAGACTGCGAAAGTACTTCCTCACATTTTCATTGCGCGCGATTAAATTCTGTGAGATCACGCGCATTGTCACCATTGTCTACCATTTAAGAACCGTAAAAACACAACTGCGTTTCCTCGGAGCATATTATATGTAATAATTAAATTTTTTCCTGAATGTGCGTGATTATGTTAAATTATATCAAGTCCTGTTATAAAAAGTTATAGTAGTTACTGTCAAATTTATAGATGCAAAATAAATTCCTTAAATCTTAGCTTTATGTTAAATTATTAATAAGTGTTGTTGAAAAAAGAAGTGTCAGCCTGTTAAATTATATGTGTAGAATAATAATTATATTACGATATGTACGGAAAGTTGCGATATATATACGGTGATTATAAGATTTGATGAGAAATTAAGAATTTCACAGGCATGCAAGGTTTATTCCACGAACAACATGTGAGCAACATATTAAGCACACGCTAAGCTCGCGCCGATAAGTCGCGCTCATTCTCTCGGAGAACTCCGACGCGCGATTACGCAACGGCAAATTTAATTAGATACGCGGGCGCATAAGTTAAAGCAGTTTAACGTTTCATTTAACCTTCAGCGGGGCGTCTTGCTGAAAAGGCTCGACGCGACCCTCGAGGAAATCTCTCTCTTTCTCGCGACTGCTAGCGCGGCGCCGCCTCGTAAGAGCGCAACGACGCGGGGCAAAACTTAACACGGCGAATCGTTAAATTATATTTTGCAATTCTCCGCTCATAAAGCCACGAACGAAGTGATGGGGCGCGACGGGGATGAGGTAAAAGCGGAAAGCGTCGGTTAGCGCTTCGTCAACACTCGTAAAATTCCCCGCGTTAAAGCCCCCGGAGCTTGATGAGCGAGCGCCGAACTTCGGAACAAGCGACGTAATATAGTAGCGCGACTTAACGGTGTCTTAACGGAAGACACCGCGTCGCGACGGGGTGGTCGTGGATGTCAGATTGTCTTGGAGATTAGAGAAGAGGAAGAAGATAGGAAAGAAAAGAGGAAGATTAGACTCTTTTACGCTCTCAGAACACCTACGATGAAATCATTACGATAATAAATTGGAAGAAGTAGACTCGAGAGTTAATAAAAATCGTTCAAAAGAAAATAAGAGATTTGTTTCGTATATAAAAATCGATATCAAATTTCTATGATTAAATTGTTATGTTGGACTTTTATTTATATCTCATGTTTTTTTTCACTTATATATTATCACATTTTTTAAGAGGCTATCGCGAAGCCCGAAGAAAAAAAAGAATGAAATAATCGAGATCAACTTTGTTTAAAATAAAGGCTCTTTCAAGTTTCTCGGCAGGCAGTCCTCTAAATTCCACGATTACTGCCGTGATAACACGGCAAGGTCCGCGGTGTCCTTATCACATGCACTTTATTTTTAACTCTCCAGTGTTTCTCGGGCCTAACCATAACATGCTGTATTTTTATGACCTCCCGCATAACTCGCGGCACTCTTAATTATCGTGCCTGAAGTAAACGGACTGCGAGTCGTCGAATTAACGCGAATCTCGCATTTCATCGGACGGGAGGAGATGTACGTGCTTTTTGTGTAAACACATCGTGACCGTCCGCGGGACAAGGTTCTCTCCAACCCATTAGTCCGAGTTAATAATGAAGAGAAAGCAAGTTTGACATAAACAACGTGACAAGCGTCTGTGTAATACTCTTATCATATGCTTCATTTTTCTGTTCTCTCTTGTTCATTGCCTCCGTCTATTCTATATACATTTGACTGTCCGCAGATTGCTATCTTTTTTCATGATTTTAATATTTTAGTATTCGCTCTACCAATCTTTCGGAAGTTAATTAGGTGTCCTTCCAACGCGCGCAGTAATTATGGTTTCGGATTATTGCGAATGTTCCAATTATCCTGTGCTACAGCCGTTTACAAACTCCTCGTATTGCAGTTCATTACCTTTGATATCGTAGCATCGATTAATACTGCCGCGTCACACGCAGCACTCTATGTAGCACAATGGCCAATGGTGTTGTTAAATCAGCTCGCGTCGATTCACCACTGAAATCCACACCATAAACAGCTCGATTCTCGTGGGGGCATGCCCTCTGCCGGTGCAAAATTTTGCGAGCCGCGGGCAACGAAAGTTCGAAATAAGCTCCGGGATAGAATGAGCATTTCGAGCTTAACACTTATGCTGAAATTCCCGAACGTGTGCTCCTCTCAGCCAGTCTCTCTTAACCCCGCCGTTTATCCCTTTTCTCCTTCGCGTCCGACCATAGCGAGACGGGCGCATCCTCCACCTTTCCCACCGGCGTCTTTTCCGCCGGTGCCGTCGCCGTAGCTCCCCCGGAGAAGCTCTCCCGGGCCCATTAGACCACCCTTTACCCAGGGGGTTGACTTATGACACTGGCTACGCGGAGGGAGCTTGAGTGAGTTACTCTCTTT
Source organism: Tetramorium alpestre (assembly GCA_021460005.1). Lineage (NCBI taxonomy): Eukaryota > Metazoa > Arthropoda > Insecta > Hymenoptera > Formicidae > Tetramorium > Tetramorium alpestre. The sequence goes on from JAJVSH010000091.1 coordinate 618,800, forward strand.
TCGCGGTGGGAGGAACCCAATGGTTAAGGCAGAACGGGGCAAGAACGATGGTGGATAAAGGAAAAAGGGCGGCGTTACCCGATATACCCTCGGAGAGAAGCGGATCCTCTCCGTTGTTTTTCGCAGTACAAAGACGCAAGGCGAGACGCGAGGGAAGGGAGAGGGAGCGTTCGTTATCTTAAACGATGCTTTGTCAAAAGATCGAGTCCTTCCCGTGCAGCGTGGGGTTCGACAGGCTTCTGATCGCGAAAACAACAACGTTCAAACAATGCTGGAACGGCGCCAAGAAATCGCAATTGCATGCGATAGGAAAGCGAGCGAGCGAGCACCATCGCTGCCTTTCCACTTTAATTAATCCGGATAGGCAGAAAACTCGGCGCTAGCCCCCTAAATAACTGGCGCAAACTCGTTTCATCGCTATTATTCCGGCAAGGGCTCCGGGCTACGTATATGTAGCCCCGACGAGAGTTCGAAGTATTTCTCATTGCGACCTCTTCGTGCCCGCATAATGCTGCCGATTGTTCTTGTATTAACCCGAAAGCGTCGCTTTCGACGGTAATTTCCCATCTGTGCCTTTGATTCGAGATCGAATTCAGGCCGCGCTTACAATCGAGCTATGCTACTGGAAACTGTGTCTCTTGACGCAATCGAGATCCCGAACCAGCATTGACGTACGTTGATATAGTTACGATTTAGCAAGTTGAGCATAGGGGCTCGAGAGAACAAAAGTCTTTTTTTCTTCTTGTTTTTTCTTTCTTTGTATAGTGTAAAATGTAAGTCGGGATCAGATAATTCTAAAAACTGAGATTTATTTGCAAAATGTGCAAAAAATTGCTCTTCTGATTTCTCTTCTCATTCAACTTCTGAATGTGTATTCATGACTATTGAATTTATAAAAAGAAAAGAACAAGTTTTTTTTAAAAAAGTTTAACTTTCATTTCTTATTCAATTTTTTATGTTGAATGTTTTATCTTTAATTGCACTTGACCTAAGAAAGAAATTCTTTTGTTTTCTGAATCATTTTTAATGATCGAAGTCACAAAAAATCGGAGATATAAACTTGAGTATAATTGAAACGGAATTTTGCGTTGAATATACATTATATGTCGGGATTAAAAAGTGTCGCGGCAAGGTGCACGATGGACGCATCGAAGGTATACGCAGCATATACTTCGAAATGCTTTTGGTGTGTAAACATATTTCCTATTTGCATTCTATCCGGATGGAATCCTGTATTCACCGAGTCGTACGCAGCGAATTCATCCTCGCTTCATCCTTCGATTCTACCCCGCGACGCATCTTATCTCGAAGTGGAGGATGAGGCGAAGAGACAGAGTGAGACGATGCACTTCATGTATTCGTGTCGTACATGTATACGTATACGCGTGGGGAGTATGCGGGTACACATGTGTGTATACGTGCGTACATGCGCGTACATGCGTCGCATTTGCTCCCGTAATATTAAATGTAAGAGAGGACATTTCAATATTGGTCGGCAAACACACAAATAGCAGCCGTATACGCCCTTTCGCCTGCATCGTGTGCACACATACCCGTGCCGCCGCATATCCCTACGCAATCGTCCGGGATCTCGCGGAAAGGCCTGAGAAAAATGCTGTCGCTGCGCCTAGTGACAGGCGGAATGTGTCGCCCGAAGCTTTCGGGAGATACGAATACGATTTTCCAAAGCGTAAGGAAAATTCGACACTTCCCGTACATCCGATCGGCGCATCCATCTGGATTGAGTCAGTCGATTGGAAAACAACGTAAGGATACTTTTGTATTTCGCACTCATTCATTTCTCGTCTGCCTTTGTATTTTAATCTTAATGCACGCACATTTCACATGTTGCGATAATGGTAGTTCTTTTCTTAAAGTATAGTTATAACAGCAAATTATAGAATTTCAATTATAAAATAGAGATTTTAGATTATTAGATGCACAGTTTATATAGCAGATTCTATCTTCCTCTTCTGTTACGATTAAAAAGCGGGAAATTACATAGCTCACTTATCTCGAGCCTTTACTTAGTCGTCGATGGCAGATTCCTCAATGAGTTTTTGTGCCGATTTTTTTCTCGTCAAAAATCTGCTTTATGTAGCAAAGTTCGTGAAAGTCGTTAATTGTCATGTACTGGGAATATCGAGCGACCTAGCGCGCGCGCGCGAGAGAGCTATGGTATTCACCTATTATTTTTATTCAGCCGCGTATTTCGTTGCATATCCCGTGGATGTAAAAACAAAATGCACCGGCAACAACTATTTAATAAAAACAAAACATTATACTGCCGCCGAAATAAAACATGGAAATAGAAGCAGTTTTCGTAATTTTATATACGGGAGATACGATATTAAAAATTGCGCTTGAATCGATGCAATCCATCTCTTGTGTCCCTTGTGCATCATAAAATACGGTCCAAACTTAGACATTTACGCATATATGTATATTGAATCGATCTTCAAGATGAAAGAGCAGCGTGAAAACTTTTTCAAGATATACAATATTTTGTATTTTTTTAATGAGAAGAAGAAAGAGAGAGAGAAAGAGAATTATTATCCTTTTAGCGACGCAAATCAAATTTGAAAGACCGATATATCTGAGTGAGATGTGCGATTACAAATTGACGCGATACATATTTATCGTAGTCTAAAATTATACAACTTTCAAAAGCATGAAAAATCTAATGTACATAAATATCTAGTTTCGAAGAACGAATCATTTTTCATTGGGAAATTTTACGGCAGAAAGATAGAGATATCGCGCTATCTATTCTACTATCCATTTAAAATATTCCTGACTTCGACTGCCCGATCGATACGGTAAACTGGGATTATGAAAAGTTGAACAGGGTATTATGTCGGTGGCTTTTAACGCAAATGTCTCTTCATGTTCTCTCTGGCGTTATATGTGCCGATCATACTTAAAGCGGCTCGCATGTGCTATTATTATTTAAAATTTATATGAAACAATCCGCACGATGCATTACCGTCATCTTGAGTCGGGTCCCACGTGTTCGAGATCTAATTGTTCATCATCACGTCCCTCTTCGCTGTCTCTATGAATATTTTAAATGGCTATTATGCCGTAGAAATGTTATCGTTAAACCAATGGTAATTCGCGCGTTCACCTGTTAATTCTACATTGTTCTTTATGTCTCGCACGTATATGCAATAAAGTGAGAAGTTACGACACCGACCAGACAATGGGACATTAAAACGAGTGTTAGTAAAATCCGTAAGATGGAGAGAAAAAGGACGTTAATTATTTTTAATATTAATGTGCACGCGTTAAAAAAACTTTCTCGTCATCATTTAATTTAGCGACATGCGTATAATAATATGAATAATTATTAGAAATATTTAATTAAGACAAATAGTAAACCATTAATTTCAATTTTATTAAAGAAGCAAGAATTTCACCTTTTAAAAATAATTCACAATCAAGCATTAATTTGAAAGAAATTATGAATAGTTAAATCTCAGCAGAGAAGCTGAAACATGAAATTAAATATTTCTCGAGTTAGGAAAAATAAGTTTCAATAGACGCGCGAGAGCTTGTTTGGGAATTTGTCCAGAGATGCTCGATACTAGGATACGAATAAAAATTAATTATAAAATATAAAAAAACCTTAATCAGCAGTACAACAGCGCGACAAATTCCAATTGTATATTCCACTCTGAATTTAATAAAAATAACATAAAATATAAAAATGTGAAGAATCTAGAAATCATGATACATTCTTCACACATTTGCTGTTCGCAAATTTTTTGAAGGGAAATTTTCCGGAGCGGGTAGATAACGTGTTAGGCCATACTCTTCGCCAGGTATAACTTTTTCGCGTCGGTGCGCTAACAATGCGCACGTGATTCCATCGGGATAACAATACGACCGCGCGCGTTTCTTCCTGGTCGGCTTACGGGAAATTGTAGATGAGGCACGATTACGTATTCCGATCGTACGCGATATCAGTCCGCCTCGCTTCTCACTCGTGATGGAGTGTTTTCTACCCTCGACCCTTACTCTCTCTTCCGTTTCTTTCTCGTCTATCTACCAAATACTTTACCGAATTCTATCCTAGGCGAGTTCTTTCCTTACCAGGACTATCTCGATAAATCGCAGTGCGAAGTTAAAACGCTCACAGTCTATTACGTGTATAAAATAAAGTTTATGTTGGAAGATTATAGATCGAATATTTATAATTAAATTTTAGCTAACACTGTAAAATTTGTGCTTTATCCCAAATTAAAATGCAACGATAGAACATTGTTCTTTAAACTTGATCAAATGGTCGATATGAATTGGTAAAGTCAAAATTAGTGAAATCAAATTTACTAACAAAATGAAAGAAGAAGATTAATAATGGAGGATTAAAAATGGATATTTAAGATGAATCGTTGAAATAGCTTTATATTAATTTAGGATTAAGATTCTCAATTAAGAGCGAGTGACAAACTTCCAAAAATTCTAATTACGTCACCATCCGTCCCCATCGTCTCTTTTCTACACAATCAGAGTCACGATCGCAATGCGCCTGCTGGAAACAGCCACGTATGGCACGTGAACCTACTCGGACGGATAACGAATTCCGAAATCGGCAGCCGGCGAAAATTCGGCGGGCTGCGAAATTAACAGCCGCGCCGGGGTCATGCCGATAATTGCGGACTCCGTTTTAACCCCGGGGCCAATAATAACCAAACGGAACCCTTTAGCAGTTCGCGCACATGTTTCGTTCGTTCGTTCGCTCGCAAGGGAAACAACGCACCGGTTCGCGCACGATATTTGTCTTCCGGGGGAAAAAATATTCAGAGTTTACCGCGAGTTTCGAGGTAAACCAATCCACCCGCTCGTGTAGTCGCGTTTCCGTTCCCGATGCAGCCTGCCGCGGATTCGTATACGACCGTCAGATGGAATACGCCGCGCTCCGTGGACGTTTTACTTTCGCAATAGGCGTCGTACATATCACGTCGTCCTTCACACAGTTTATTTGCACTAGACGCCGCTTATCTCACTCATAATCTTCCCCTAATTATAACCATCATTGTCGATAAAACGGTAGAAAGATGGAAAGCGAACGATCGACCCCAACGGCGGTTCCCCCTGTTTTACGCCCCATTCTCGATTCCCGGTATTCGCCAGTGTGTTTACTTTACGAATGGGCAGGGCGGTTCCTTCGTGAGTGGAGAAGGTCACGAGGAGGGCTTGAATTATACCGCGCCGGTAGTGACGTCGACGAAGGGTAATCACACACCTCGCAACGGCCAGTTCATCATCGCGGTAGCGCGCTCTAAGGGAACTGATGCATTGTGGAAAGCCCCGCACGAATCCCGAGAGCCGGACGGAAAACGGAATGTACGAGTCAGGGTGGGAAAGAGGAAAAGAGCGGGAAGAGTGAGAGAGAAAAGGGCGACAAGGAAGTCGACCTTTCCCAACCCTACCGAGCTCAACGTCTCCGCAGGACGTGGTAGGAACTCTATTAGCGCTGGAAAAATGGAGTAAAAGGCTCGCGCCGAGCGGCAGAGAATATAGACGTCTACTCAAACGTGGCTTCGTCGAAGCTCGTTACCGCATACATATTACCACACTTTTAAATTTAATTGAACAAAACCGAGATTCCTCAGAACACGGTGCACTAAAAAAACACTTTATCTCGACATCTATCCTCATATCATTTCGGACGATTTATAATAAATCTGCTCATATTAATCAAGAATATATCAAGACAATTAAAAAAATAATGATAATATAAACAATGGTAATTAATGTAATCAAGTTCAATATGTGAATAACTGCATATAAATAACCCGGATATAGTATCATGAGAAATACGAGAGATAATTTCTCGTATATGTCGAGCTTTATAAAAGCGCTATTATAATCGATAATATTAAGTGAGAATATATTGTTGATGGAATATTCTGCGTTTGCATTTCAGGTGCCTTGCAAATCACCGAATCCGACGTAAGCGATCAGGGGAAGTATGAATGCATCGCTAACAATTCCGTAGGCACAGAGTACTCCAAGTCGACCACGTTATATGTAAAAGGTATGTAATTTAACTGTTTACAAACTTGCTTGCGTACGAACATTGCAAAGTAAATTAATTAGTTAATTAATTTTCCAGCGTATCTCATAGCGAATAAATCTTTTTCATTGTCTTTGTTACGTCATTCCTTGCCGAAGTCTTATTAGATACGATTAGATATAAAAATAAAAAGAAAAAAAAATTCGAATAAAAACATTCTAAAATCAGCGAATTTGAAACTGCAGAAGGACGATATTTTCGTTGATCAAATAACGAACGTACCATGAGCTCGTCGCACAGTCACGCCAATGCCATAAACGTAGACGTTTTCCTGTTTGTAATTAAAATTAATGCAACGCAATTAGGACATAATTAAAGTAAACGGGCGACACAAAGAGCACTCGCGACTCACGTAGCGCGTGTTACGCGCCGAGACTTCTCGTTCCTTGCATTTTCACCGTGATCTTGATCCCGATGGTTGAGCGTTTTCATTTAATCGTCATAGCCGCGATTAACAAAATCTGTGCGACGGCTTTACAAAATAATCATCCGGAGTTTTGCTGTGTTTCGTGAATTTTCCGGGCACAGTTAATTTGCCATCGTAAAACGCCCGCACGCAATTATTCCCTAATTGGATACGCCGTTACGCGCGTTTGCATTTCGATTTAATGTCACTGGTAAATAAATAAACACTCACATATGTTCAATTATATCGCATAATGTATCTTATATACTGCGAACAATTATGCAATATCAAGTTATATTATGTGCAAGTTGACTTCTGATATCTTTCTTATTCAGAGGTGCATTCATTTTTCCATTTAAAATGAAATTTATTCAACTAGTACGATTTGTAATTATATAAGCAATTACCTTAAAAGTTTTCATAAATCAAATTTTTTGTAAGTAAACAGATAACAAAATATTGCTTTTTATATCTTGCTTTATAAATCTACTATCAAATCGAGATTAATATAAATTTTTTAAAATCGAAAACATTGTACATATGTATTTGTGTGAAGAATAAAATTTAGTCAGAGATATTTAAAAGATAGAGATTTCATCCTGACGATTGTACTGTGCTTTAGTACGTCGTGTTTCACCGAGCTTCTCGATTCCTCCACCGGCGATGAGTGAGGTAATGCTGGGCGGGTCACTCAATCTCACCTGCGTTGCCGTGGGTGCGCCTATGCCCTACGTCAAATGGAGAAAGGACCCTGCGACCGATCTAACGCCGGAAGACAACCTGCCGGTTGGCAAAAATGTTCTGACGCTGACAGACATCAAGGAGTCCGCCAATTACACATGCACAGCCGCCAGTGACCTCGGCGTAATTGACGTGACTACGATGGTCAAAGTTCAATGTTCGTGTTAAATTTTCGAGTCCCTTGGAGTCCCTTCTTTCATTTAGATAGATTCTGCGGATCTTTTTTGATTCTATAAATTGCATTCTCTGGTTCGCGTTATCGCGGATTACGTGATACGAACTGATTAATTGCGCGTTGCATTCATCGGATAACTAATCAATCTGTAAGCTTAGACCTTGTACGATAACCACAACCGCCATGAAGCAATTTAGTTAAGGGCTATTTTAAAAAGAATTTTCAGGAGTAAAGATTTTTACTGTTATCATCATGGCTAATAAATTTAACATTTACAATATTTTTTTGAAAGACTCTTTTGTTAGATTTTACATTCACTTTGGACGCTTGAATAAATGATTTCATATTCTGTGAAACTTAGATGCGATATTTATAAATCGAAATAATGGAGAAGTAAAGCCATAATAATTCCCCGCAGCTCTTCCCGGCCCGCCGGAGAATGTTCAAGTGTCCGACATCACTGCAACGTCGGTGAAGCTGAGCTGGTCCTACAAAGGACCGGATGAGCTGCAGTATTACGTAATTCAGCATAAACCGAAGCACGTGAACCAGGCATATGCCGAAATATCCGGTATCACGACGATGTACTACCATGTTAGGAGTCTCAGTCCGTATACGGAGTACGAGCTCTATGTGATAGCCGTGAACAGCATCGGGCGTGGTCCCCCAAGTGCCCCGGTGATAGTCACCACTGGTGAAACAAGTCAGTACCATAGCATTTACTATTCTCTAGACATTTTTATGCCTCTATCATGATTAGAAACGATTATTTTCCTTTTCAAAGGTTGTATAGTTCACACTTCTAATTCCGTAATATATATTTTGCCGGAAAATTGATTCTAAGAAAATCTTCACTTGCCACTGTATTTATATCAAAGGTAGATAAATGTAACTAACATCTAGGTATATATATCATTATAATTATATATTATTATAATTAGATTAAGAAGAGATTTTCCCCTAATTCGTCACTTCTACATCAAATTAACAAATGAGGGAAAATATCGTTTCTGCAGAAATGTGTCTCATTATATCAATGTTCCTTTCTCGAACTAATCGTTCGATCAAGCTTAACAAGAAGTAACAGCATCTATTAAATCAATCATCTTTGACGTACACGGAAACGGGCGGTCTGTATGTATGACCGCTACGGCAAAGTAAACCCATCTCATGAATCAACTCACGTTTTCACTTGTGCGCCAATAAACATACGTGCGTCTCGCAGCGAGCTCATTCGCCGGTTAAAACGCGAAATGCACTTCGAACCTGACGATCCTTTTTATCCACGCGCATCCACGTAACGCGAGGATCGGAGAACAATAATGTAAGGGCGTAGTGGAGGAACGGCACTACTCCGACATGAGCGTGAATTTTTTGCACGTAGATAGAATTTTTGTAACACACCATCGAGAAAGAGGAGCGAATTTTTACGCACATTTTTTGAGGGAAATTCTGTATTTTTTTCCATGCTGTCCGCCGTGGACGCACGATTTGATCCATGTAAGTGACAAGAAAATTTTTTTCACCTATCACCAAACCCTCCCTCCCCATCTGCTCTTCGTTGCACCAGTGTGTTAGTGTTTTTGCGGGGCCGTTTCACAGCGTTTCGTCGCGCTTCGACGTCTCGTGTCATTTGTGTATTTTTTCACACTATATCCCCCAACCCCGCCTATATCCTCAAGCCTCTCACTGCCTCTTTCACTTTTTTTCATTCTCTCTCTCTCTCTATCTCTTTCTACGTCTCGAATATGCGTCTCCGTCTCCTTTTTTTCTTTTTTGCGAAAGAGAGGAGAGGAGCGAGAAACGAGTACGCGGGAGAGACAGCACGCGAAATTGCACCTTTCCTAACAGAATAGTAGCACACTTCTCACCTCGTGAAAATACGAAGGCGACATGTACCGCTCTCGTAGTTCGTATTTTCACTCCGCATTTACTGCCCGCATTTATATATCGAGAATTGACAATAATCGTTTATTTATTTTTTTTGGGGATAGCGGAATCAACAAATGGAGGTGCCAGTAAGTCAAATCATATACTAAGAGTGTCGTAGTGATTTATTCACACCGATTTCTTTGTCTATCCCTGTGTAGTTCTTGATTTTGATTTCCTTTCGTTTGATTTCGTTACTTCGTGCACATATGATTGTCCACTTCCGTTGACGCAAATACGCGCCACTTTTAATACGTATACATCGATATGTGCGCAATCTTTGCCTGGATATCTTTGTAGTTAATTGCGTATGAATTTTAAAAAATGTATCCATTTATCACACCGTAGTGTCGTAGTGACGCAAAATAAAATTTAATTTTGTTCTTCTCTTCCCTATTTTTACATCGCACCTGGTCTTGGTTTTTATAGTTTTTTTTTGGAGGGTTTCTTTTTGGAGAACTTCTTATCGTGTGATTAACTGATGTGTACCCTTCCGCGTCTTCGTGTGTATCTTGACTGCTCTTCGTCCGGTCTCCCTAATAACGCTAAAAACCAGTTAATCTCTTTTTTAGAACCCGGTACAGCGCCGCGGAAAGTTCAGGTACGGCCGTTGAGCTCCAGCACGATGGTCATACAGTGGGATGAACCGGAAACTCCGAACGGTCAAGTGACGGTCGGTGTCTTTCCCGAAATTTTTCTCCGCTGTTATTTTCGCAACGTTGTCGCTAACTAGCGCGCGATATGCCTTTCCATAGGGATACAAAGTGTACTACACAACGGACTCGAATCAACCTATGGCGTCGTGGCAGTACCAGATGGTGGATAACAGCCAGTTGACAACCATCTCGGAGCTGACGCCGCACACCATCTACACCATAAGAGTCCAGGCGCTCACGAGTGTCGGTCCTGGACCTCTCAGTCTACCGGTGCAAATCAAAACACAACAAGGGGTACCGAGTCAACCCGAAATGCTAACGGCGGTCGAAATTGGGGAGACCAGAGTAACGCTCCAATGGAGCAAGCCCGCTCATAGCGCTGAGAATATTCTCAGCTATGAGCTGTACTGGAATGACACTTATGCAAAGGTAGGCAGTGTAGATTTAATGTCAAAGTAAACTTCTTCTTATAACAATAATTTGAGTCATCTAGTTCTACTTTGCGCTTGATGCCACATATTAATCTTTCAATAACCTTCATTTTCTTCTAATACAATATTAATTTGACAATAATATTAAAGACAATAAATGAATTTTTTTCTTGGGAATAGAATGGACCAAAGTGAGAGAAAGTTTGAAAGATAAAACGATTTCAGGATTTTCACGAGCAATTTTAAAAGGGGTGATACATGTATCTGGGATTTCTGTTTGAATCAGGAAAAGCATCACCGCAGGATACCGGTCACCGAGAATTACACTTTGACCGGCCTATATCCGAACACCTTGTATTATGTATGGCTAGCCGCGAGGAGTCAAAGGGGAGAGGGTGCCACGACGATACCGTATCCGGTTCGCACCAAACAGTACGGTAAGCAGAACGCGCACGAATGCATACGAAATCGAATGAGTTCATGCAGCGAGGAGTGCCAGACGCATGCTGATGCACGATTGTCGCGAGGCCGAAAGGTGGTCGGCTACTCGATATCCCAGCGATCTGGAGTATGACGCACCTGAGTCCTCGCGCATGATCGTGCATCGCGATGGCACAGCAGGTAGGAGGTGCTGTAGCGCTAGACGCTCCTGCAAGTAGCGTAAGCTATCGACGCACACCACCTTGGAAAGAGCCTTTAAAAAAAAGAAAAGAGAAAGCCGAAGACCTTTCGTCTTCGAGAACGCGTTTAATAAAGAAAGAAAAAGGAAAAGAGAGCGTAAAAAGGAAGGGAAAGACATAAAAATAGAGAATAATATTGAAGTGTGGGAGAGTGAGAATGACTGCATGCGTTGCAAATAAGAAAGCCGTTTTTGGATGCCACTTTATATATATATATATCTATATATATACGTACATATCATACATATAAATTGCACTAAGCACTGCATTGATATATGTGTGCATTTTGGGCACCTCTTTTCATTCTCGATAACATGATTGATTTATCGTCCGTTCTTCAGTTTTTCGTTGTCTCGTTCCCTTGCAATTATATAAACGTGTAACTCGTTAACTCTGCGGATTATGCGCCCGAGTTAACACGAGCCGCTCCGGGAGAACTGTCTCTAATCACGTCTTTTTTCGACTGTTCAAGGATCGATTCATAACTTTTTACCTTGAATATTTTATACCTCTCTGAACCTTGGCCAAATATACCGTTTTGTTGTCCCTCGACAATCACCGCCGATTGTGCGCTCGTCTCAGCGCTGAGACCGTCAAATCGAGAAATACGAGAATTCATCGTTCGTTCGTTGCTTGGCGTGTTAACTGATCTACCATTTGTTCATATATAAAAATGCCTTGTATTACTTGTACGTATATTACGATTTGTTTTTTAAAATAAGAAACATCTGAAATTCTCTTTTCATAAAATTTTTTGCATGGTTATTGAACTTGATTTTCATGAATTAATAATTGACGACGAAGTAACACGTAGTCACGACAAGAAATGCGACAACTTTTCGTAACTCCCTCTTTGACCTCGAGCTAGAGACTAATACGATCGGCCGGTAACTGCCGATTACGACTCCCGATTTTGTTTTTTTCCCCTCCTACAATTGAGTGTTATACAGTCCCCGGGGTTCCACCTCGCAATGTAAGCGGCAATGCGATCAGCCCGACTTCCATATTGATAACGTGGGAACCGCCGGCCGCTGAACGCTCCACCGGAAGGATCGCCTACTACAAGCTGCAAGTCGTCGAGAGCGGTCGCTCCGATTCCGAGGCGAAGATTATCAAACTGAATGACACGCGTTTCGTGTTGGACGAGCTCAAAAAGTGGACCGAGTATCGGATCTGGGTATTGGCCGGGACCAGAGTAGGTGATGGGCCCCCGAGTTATCCTATCTTGGTCAGAACTCACGAGGACGGTATGTATCACAGACACTGACTGAAAGTCTCTCTGTTTACCTCAGGCACGCGAGGAGTAACGTGTAAAATCCGTGGTGACGCACAGCGCGAGAGGGTGAATACCATGTCGATGTAGATCTCCAGTAGCTATCGCAATATACTAATTGATAGAGATTGATACGATCGCGCGATGCGATCTCGATTATGTTTATGTTTATTCACCAAAAATGTAGTAAAGCGATCGTAATCGCAGACAGGAAACCTCAACGCCGCGGTCGCTACGAATTTCACACGCTGAGCTTCGCGAGGAAGAAATATTATGTTGGGATGAAGTAATAACGCGCCTCATCCGAGAGCCAAAAATATAAAAGCCCGCCAAAAGTCAGTCCGGTTATACTCTCGCGCGGTTCCAGTGCGGGTTGCGACGACACGCCGTGTGTTATTCTTGATCCGGTGAATGCATTACGTATAATATACTGTACTTTCGATTTCAGATTACGCTAACGTCACTTCGTCACCTGTCTCTCTCTCTCTCTCTTCCCAAACTCTCAAATGACCAGATATTCTCTCTCTCTTTCTCTCTCTCTCCCCTTTATCACGATTTTCTGTTCTGTGTCCTCTCTGTCGTCTATCTTTTCTCTCCAGTGACTTTACACTCTCATGTTATATTACATTGTATTTACGTTATTATATTCTATTAAATTACATTATACAAAAAATATATTATACTCTGTATTATATTATAAATATGAGCTTTCCTCTTCTCTCACGCCGTTCTTGTATTACAGTTATAGTTTCGAGAAACGAACTATCGAATCGCCCATCGTGACGAGAGAGGAAAAGAGGACGGACACGGCCCTTTTTTCCGGTCGGGTTACCTTTTTTTTTGCGCGAACAAAAGTTTTGAGCGCGCACGACTTTTTGTATTTTTCGTGCCTCTCCGATCACGCTACTCCGATCGCTTTCCTATCGTTCTTTTCGTAACCTCCTTCACTCTTCCGATTTTTATAAAACGGCATCCACGTGAAACATGAAACGATGATGGCCCTAGTTTTTTGGCTGGCGAGATTTTATATTTTTGGATTTTTTGCGGCAATAAAATCTCCGACTTATTCTAGCTCTCCCGAAATCTCCCAAAAAATACAAAAACTCCAAACCCCACCCTTTCTCCCGATTTCCTCTTTTAGTGTGCCCACAATAATTTTTTCCAGGTGCACGCAGCCACGGATTTTTCAGAAGCTGATAACCAATTTTTGAGCTCAGCTATTAAAAGATGAAAGAAAAAGAAAAACGAATTTTCTTACCGTTTTTACAGGGCCTAATCGCAACTCTCTCTTTGTTCGTTGCCGTTGGTTTTTTTCACCCCCCAGCCCCACTTTTAAAACTTGGATATCTCTATTTTGACACGCTAATTAATATCTAATTATACTCACTCAAGTGTTTTTGTCTTTCCTTAAAGCATTTGCAGGAGGATGATCCAGGTTTTGAACAGCTAGTTTTTAAGATCTATTCACATTATCGTAATATATCAATATTATCTAATAATATGTACTCATTACACTCAGTGTTCTTTCTGGTGGTTACCGTGGTTACGTCAGTAAAGATGTTTCGTTTCTCTTCTTTAGTTTATTAATTCACTCTTGCCACGTGTTATGGAGATAGAAGTCAGGCTGGCTGCCCCGCGTGCCATTATTTCCGACACTTTTTTTCTTTTTTTTTATATCGCCACTAGCTGCATAGGTTACATGAAACATGTAAATAACACTAACGAACGAAATTAAATAACAACTTGTTACACGTGCAACAATCAGACGAAAGTAATGGCAACGCGAGGGACAGCTTGCGAGTGAAGCGCTTACGTATATATATATAAAAACTCTAGCGAATGTTATCTCACACACAAGAATATATATATATGAGACGCACTTTTTCATTATATATATATATATTACACATATATATATTTCTATATCTCTGATATATAAGGCTCTTCTGTCTTTAGTTGAGATTTAGTTCTACCTATCGTTTGCACATGTTTAGAGCATGCCTTCGTTTGTTTAAAGATTCCCTAACTTCCACTCTCCTAGAAATGCAACCTCTCGAATTCGTCCCGTCTAAAGAAAACAAAAGAAACCCGAACTGATCCCACCTGTCCGTTTCCAACCATCAAAATCCGCCGAACTGCGTCGAGTCTGCGACAATCACTTCCCGACACAAATATATTCATCTTATATCATCTATATCCTATGAATGGCATGCCGATGCATGAGACAGTTTTGCTTTCTGTTACTTCCCGTCCCCGTCCTGACCGAGCGGCATCCCCCGAAGGTGCCGATCGATCCCGCATGTCGAACGTTTTTCGTCCCCTTGTTGCCGAATGACATCCAACACCATCCCTCTCCCATAACAAACGAATTCGGCACCGAGGGAAAAAAATTGTTTGCACGATATTTATTTATAGTAGTTGTTGAAAAAAATAAATAAATCTCCACGCTACGGTCGTTAGCCACGATATTTCCCCGGGAAATCATTTAATCGTAATGATAACTTCTCTCGGTGCGGAGAAGGGGCAGTGCGGTACGACCGCGTGATCGTTAAAAGTTTTACAGCGCGCGAGAAAGTACAACAGTTGCGATATTGAAAAAGATAATCAAACGGGAGAGTTGAAGTTAAAAAAAAAAAAAAAAATTTATCCGCTAGAGAGACATTCGAAAACGAGGGAAGGAAATAAGGTAAGAGAAAGAGGGAGGTAATTGTACGAGCGCTATCCTATTTATCTTTTAACGGGGACTATGAAGATATTCGCGTTGGAAACGTGGAGAGCATCATTTGTCGCGAATGTATTATGTCACCATGATTGTGGAACGAAAAGTCGTACCGACGCGTCCGTAACGATCTTCCCGTGTGCCTTTCACCGTTCGCCACCATGCAACACTTCACCGCCTCCCTCCCCCGGATCCTCTTTCGTTTCTCTACCCTCCCGCTCCTACGAGCGCCCCGTTCTTGGCATTATCCCGTTCACGGAGCAACTGATCCGGTGCCCGTTTACCCTCCTAAAGCAGACTCGGCAGAGCGAAGCGAAACGATAAAAAGCACTGCTGAAAGCACCCTGCCGTGTAAGCTCGCACATTGTCAAGCACAAAGATTCACCGTCACGTGTATAGCATATATATACATATATCTTCTACGCATACGTCTACTACTATTACTGACTGTCATCGTTCACACTATTTACCGAGAGATACAACGTTTGATGCTACATGGTATTATTATATATATTTATACACATATACTGTCTCACCGTATATACGTATGTGTGCACGGGCACTTTGCAAAAATTCACATTAATCACGCGCGCCGGCACCGTGTGTTTCACAATTTTTACTACTTCTCGCACCCACCACGCACGCATACACGCACCCCGCGGAATCTCGCAGGCGCCACGCGCGAGAACGCACGTGCGTGCGCCGCGTGGCGCTGGCCCGCCGATTTCGTAGTCTCTTATCCCTCTTGTCTCTCTCTCTCTCTCTCTGTCTCTCTCCCTGTGCACCGATTCTCAAGAGCACAAGCATCCGCTTTTACGTTTTGACAATTCGGCTGCGAGATAGCACGTAGCATTCACGTAGGACACGTGCGCGGGCGTGTGCGACTTGGATATGCGTAGAGGCGTTAACGCTCACATGTTGCGTGAGAGAGAGCACCGTGCACAGCAGCGGCTATACACGTCCGAATAAATATTGTTATAGACGATGCAATATCGTGCCGCCGAGCACCAGCACTGAAAGCACCCTCGAAAAGCACCCCCACTGTCGACTGTCGTGCAACCTGAAGCTCCTTCCTGAGGCGATCTCGAAATGGCGCGGCCATACAAAAGCCATAATAATAATAACCAAAATGGTAATGGACGGATGGATTGTTGTTGCGAGCAACGTTGTTCGTTTCGTTGCGGTAAAAGCACGACGTAATAACATTCGTGAAATTATATTACTATCGGCTATTAATTTGTGAAACACTTACGAAAAATTAACGAAGAAAACGGACGAGGCGCCCAGGTTGATTTTGTTGAAAAGTTATTCGGAGGGAAACGTGAAAATTATTATTATTATTTTTTAAATAAAAATCGACTTGTGCGGACGCTGTTTTTATCGAAAATTTACTTTTCCGTAAACACGCAGGAATTTATAACCGATACTATGTATAATATCACGAGAGAGATGACAATCGATAATTGACGATGATTAGTTCGCGATACATTGTTTTCGAGGCCGCGACAGGAAGGTGCGCGAGTGAATGCGTGAGTGATTGTGTAAAAGGATACCGGATGGAAGGAGGACGATACGCGTAAGAAAGCGTACGCGAAAAGTAACGAAAAAAAAATCAGGGATGTGATATCAGTCATAAAGGAAAACGGTATATACAATAAAAATCAAATTGAGAGTTCGCGCGATATTTTCTCTGCGCCCAAACGTCCCCGACGAAGAAGAGAGTCGGACAATTTGTATCGATAAAGAGAAAAAAAGAAACGTTCGCGAGGCGTTTTCTTGAAAACATTTGAATACCAATATTCATCAAATCTATTATATTCTCGCTGATATGCTCATCAGTCGATTTTCGTGAATTCGACGAGTAGGTCGTTTCCAACGTCGACTTCGCCTCCGCCGGAAACGATCGACGACATTTAATATCCGCGCCAGCGGAGAACATCCCCCCCCCCTCTTTTTTTTTTAAATAGCACGCACAAGAAATGAAAATGCGAAGCGCACGCTTCGAAATGAAACTCTCAACTTCTGCTCGTGCGTAAAGTATCCGGCGCGGATGAAGTACGCTCTGTGTCTATATAAAAAAGAAACTCACCGTATGCTGCGCTGACCGCACGGACGAAAACGGGAAATTTGGACATATGTAGACTGCGAGCATCAGGTCCCATTAATTTTCATATGTAATCACTCGACGGTCGTTTTTCTGTTATCTTCGCTCTCTGCATGCGAGACTCTGGTCCGTTTCCAACTTTTGTGTCTCTATAAGTGAAACATATAGTACTTTATTATTCAGATAATACTTCGGTATGTACGAAATACTTTTAAATGCTATATATAGTATCTCTTTTTTACATACTTATTCTACCTTTTTATCTCGAGAACGCACACGTTTTTTTACATGGGTATCTAGAGAAGGTATATTAATTATATTGTATATATATATATAAATGTGATTAATTTCTTTTTTATATCTCTGAATTTCTAATCAGCGGTTGAAGCAACGCTCCTTTCGTAGGCGTAATGTTAAAGTCTTAAGAGCTTCGGCTGCCCGTTTGATTGTTCCTGATTGTTTCCTCCAGTTTTTTACTTGACACGTAAACTATATTCATTGTTATGTCCCAATAAAACGCATGATTTATGACAGTTCGTTTCCTTTAGCTCGACCCAGCTAGTTCCGCCAATTTGAATTAGACATTTTAGATGTCATCGACAGTTTCGACCACACTCGATCATCGACAGGTACGCGAGCACGATTCGTTAATCAAATAAACGGCACGGCTACCTCTACCATCGCGTCTCGGCAACGGCTGTCGAAATGTATTTACGCGCGCGTTTTACGCGGAATTTTGTGATTTTTGCGTGGATGAATGCGCGGGTGGATGTTGACATTGAGAGAAAGAGAGAGGAGAGAGGAAAAGGGGAAAGAAAAAAGAGAGAAGGGAAGAGGAGACAAATAGCGGGGTACTTTTTTATGGGTACCCCAAACGGGTGAATGGTCTCACTGTCTGTCTCTGTCTCTCTCTCTCTCTTTTTCTCTCTATTTCTTTCTCTTGGTTTCTCCCCCTCTCTCTCTTTTTCTCTAATTTACCCTGCCTCCCCTTTGCTGAAACGACAAAAAGTTTTTGATCGAGCTGCTGTTTTTTGCGGGTGACTTTTTGGAGTTGCGAAAAGAGAAAAAAAAAAAGAAGAAAGTAAAACAATTTTTCCTCAGAAGACACTCCACCCCACCGACATGTATCCCGATCTTGTACCGTGAATTTTTGACTACATACCGTAAAATATCACGAGAGTAATCGCGAGTTTTTCTCACGACTGCCCATTTCAATAGAATATACCGTAGCAATAACCGAGGAAACCTTTTCTCTCGTTTGATACATCCTAGAAACCGTCCACCTTATTCTTTCTTATGGTTTCTCCTACCTATAGCTTTCTTTTCGTAGGCATTTTATCATAGGTCTTCCCTTTGATGTCTCATGTCGGGGGAAGGAAGAGCAGGGGGAAGATTCGAGATCTATAAGATCTTACTGTCACCCGCGACAGACAATTCAGAGAATTTTTAAGAAACGTTTCGACACATTTGGCCCTCGTGTCCCGCCCCCCGACACGAGGCAAGTGAACACATTGAGCCTTTAGTTATTTCATATTTGGAGTAGTGATTGCGCATGCCAAAAAAAAAAAAGATATTCTCACGTCTCCCGCCTCTCTGCGACCAACTGCAACCGAGGGCCAAGCGATCATTCTTTTTTTTTTATCTATATAACGATCGATTGGAATCATGAATCTTGTTGCCACCGACATTCGTTAGCAGTTGCGAAATAAGCGGTGTGTGATTGTCGATCGAGCGCATGAGGCCGGAGCGAAAGGACCGAATCGAGCGAATGCGAACGCGTGCCTGCTTCGAGAAAATGAAGGATAACGAGATCTCTGTCTATATATATATTTTTTTTGTCGTAAAATCGAGAATATAGTTATTATATAGAGAGGGCCAATTTTGATGATAATCAGTAGTGTGCTACCCATTGATATGCCTTAAAGATTAATTAAATTACACTGTAATTCTACTCAATGTACGTGCGAAGTTGACACGAATTTTTACGAGTTTTTTTTTCCCACTTTTTTGGCGACTTTTGGGGCGCAGCTGAAAAAAGTGAGTATCCCTTAGCTCGTCTCGAGTTGTGCCATGATATTTTTCTATACCGTCTACTTTTGTTTAACTTTTTCTTTCTGTCACCGTCTCGTTTTTTGCATAAGTATGTACTTCTCATTTTGTTGTCTGTCGAGAGAGAATCCAATCTCAAAGTGTCGTGTCCTACAGTTGTTTTGTCTTTTTCTTATTTTTTTTTGCTGCAGCCAGTGAATATATTATAATATAATCTTAAGGAACATATATTATATTACATACATTATTATAACGCTGCGACTGCGCGCGCTCGCCACCCTTGTTTTTTGCGCTACATAGCAAAGTTGTAAGTGTGATCTTGATCTTACTTGACTGTGTATACATGCGAGAGCTAGAAGCAGAGCGAGCACGCGATCTTCCAATCGCTTCTCATCAAGTTCGCGCTACGACGATTCAGTTTCTGCGTCGGAATTTTCTGTATGTACTTTCGTTGCGGCGCAAGTTTCGTTTTTTGCGAATCCCTCCACCTGAGTAGAAGCTGCTGTTACTGTTATATATATTATACATATCGTGCGGAAGTAGGTATTAGGCAGTGCTGATTTTTTTTATCTGGATCTTTATTTTTCTCACCACGTTTTTACGTTTCCCATTTTCTCTCTCACAGCGCGCTAATTAGCCGTTTAGCGATTTACGGACGAATACTGGACCGTCCATGAAACACAATCGCCGGTTAGTCCTCGTCTCGCGGAGAACGTCGACGTTAGAAGTCGCGGGGACTTAACGGGGCGAATATACACCATGGCGGCACAGTCGCGACTCCCCAACTTTCCAACAGTTGTGCGCAGTGGCCGTAGTTGTAAATAAACGTTGTAAATGTAAGGCAACGTGTGTATATTTACCGTCAGTTATAGTGCCTCGCATTCAGCCGAGGAGCAAGATCCCGCGACTCCGTCATCGTCGTCGTCGTTGCAGCAACTTTCGTCCCCCGACGAACGCGTACTCGTTGCCCTCGCAACCCCCTTCGCGGAAACTCGCGTGCAACTAACTATCTACTTGGTCTCTCAAGTCATGGACTCTCCAATATTGCCGCTGTGTTATCGTGCCCAACGTTACCGCGTACTTTACCGTGTGACGTGTCTACGCGCGCTTGTATATGCAAAGTCGAACCGAATGCGCGCGGGCTAGAGAAAAAAATAAAAAGACGAAACTGAAAAAAAAAAAACTGAAAGAAAGAGAGAAAAAAAAAGCATTATTGGTATTCAAATGGAGGATTGTAATCGTATCAGGGGCGTAGAGCATGGGGTACAACGTGCCTCGTAATATTGTTTGTACGTCGTTTTGTCCGTGTGTGATTGGCGGCATGTAATTACCTTCTCCACTATTTTTCTTCGTCTTCTCGTTCTTCTTTTTATCTTACCATCTCTCTCTTTCGTTCGCGACCTTATTTTTACTTATGATTTTCTCTGTCTGCAACCGCCGCAATCGCTGGTACTTTCGTTTCCTTTCTCGATTGTATCTCACCGCTACCTCGTTCTCGCTGTCATCTACGGGTTTTTTTTTTCCCCTCCTTCCCCCGTTTACAGCGACGAATTGGACGACGGATGGACGGTCGCGCAATGTAGAGGAAACGTTTTTCGCATTGTATAAAGACTGATTCTACTTCTCGCTTTTCTTTCTTTAAGTACGTTTTTATCGTACGACAAAGGGGACTTTGTCGCTACTGACGTATTACGCTTATCGCTTCTCACGTTGTTCTTTCGCTTCTGGAATGTAAATAATGACGTAATGATCTTTCAGTAGACAGGACAGACTGCAAATGACTTAACATACTCTCTTTTTGATTTCTTCATTTCCTTTCTCGCTCTTTTGACCGTGGTTTCTCTTTAGTTTCACACAACGATTTTATTTATTATTTCAGGTTTAGTAAATCCATTATTTATTATCTCCCGTCCCGCGTATGTCTGTGGGTGTACATGGGCGTGTGTCTGTGAGTGTGATGTCGGACGAGCGTAAAGTACGCGAATTAATTATGGATTGCGTTACAGTGCCGGGGGATCCTCAGGACGTCAAAGTCACGCCGATCAACTCGACGGCGATACACGTCGAGTGGAAGCCGCCGAAAGCGAAAGATCAGAACGGCGTCATACGAGGATATCATATACACGTGCAAGAAGTGAGGGAGGAGGTCAGTTTGCGGCTGCTGCACGATCAATAGTGTAGCGTTAGAAGTTTTGGGCTCTTACGCGAAACTTGGTGATAAAATCCTTTGCCTTCACTATCGTCTCTATTCACATGTAATATTATCGCGAGTCCCTTTATACTTGGTACTTCTCGTTCAAGTATTAATAGAAGATAGGTCTTAAATAACACGCTACTAAAATCTCTAAAGCGAATATATAGAATATTTCATCACTGATAAAAAAACTTTGATGCTTTATTGAAAAGATCTCGAAAAATATCATGAATATAGATCTTATATCAAAAATAATCTCATAAATATTAAAATATCAATCCCAGTTTTATTCATTCCTTGTTTTATTACAAGATGAAAGATTCATTTCACGCATAAAGTGATCTAAAAAAAAATATCTTTTTTTTATAAAATCCCGTATGTTTAATAATGAAATTAATATTTGAAAAAATAGATTAATTGTATCGCGATAGTTGCGAGACTACTTATCGCGAATCTGTTAACGATATGTTTTTTTTTAATAAAACTTAAATGAAAACATCGACAAGTATGTAGATAGGCAAGGGAAAGAGGGCTCACAGTACAAGTTATGATGCTTTCTCAGGGGAAAGATTTATTGAACGAACCGATACGTCGAGACGTGCACGAGGACGGCGTGCTAGAAGTGAACATCACCGGTCTGCAACCGGATACGAGATACTCGGTGCAAGTAGCGGCACTGACGAGGAAAGGAGACGGGGACCGTTCGGTACCGATACACGTTAGGACCCCGGGCGGTGTACCAAATAGACCACAGGTCAACGTAAAGTAAGAATCACCTGCTTGAAGCTACGAAATGTCGTATTTTCATAAACGACTCAAATTCTACGCACATTATTTTCTCAGAGTCCTGAGCAGAGGTCCCGATGTCTTGGAGCTTGAATGGGCCCAGCCTACTCAAACCTATGGCAATCTGCTGGGATACCGTATTCGGTATGGTATAAAAAATCAAACGCTCAAGGAGGAATTTATCGACGGCACGCGTCAGCATACGTACAAAATCACGGATCTTGGTGAGAACAATTAACATGCATTATCATTAATATCTTGTATTATATAAAAATAATATTCCACGTTACACACATATAAATATATTGATTTTCGGGTTAAATATTTCATTCTTCAAGATACACGACATATATTTTTCTTTTTCTTTACACGCGATTATACTTTGTAGTTACATTATATTACGATAAAAACCATAATTGTTCTATTTACTGAATAATTTTGAAATTATTCATATCTCCTTCCATTTAATGAGTTATTTGTCAAATAATAAATCTACAGGAGAGCAAGGCGTTGATTACGAGTTCAGAGTAGCGGGCAAGAATGACATCGGCTTTGGTCAAGAGACCGTACGGTATTGGTTTAGTCCGGAAGGCGAGCCAACCGGCCCACCGACGAACTTGTCTTACTTCTTTCAAACTCCCGATACTGTGTGCGTGACCTGGGACAAACCGCTTCGACAGCACAGAAATGGCCAGATAATCGGATACGACGTGCAGTTCAACAAGAAGAACGATCACTCTACCACTATTGATAGGAACACGACCAAGACGAGAGCGGTATTCACCAATCTAGAGGAGAACACTGAATACGTCTTTCACGTGCGAGCGCACACGTCGCAAGGTAGCGGTCCGTATTCTGAGAAAATCACGATAATGACGGAAAAGGACATTGGCCGAGCCCCGATGTCCGTAAAAGCGGTGGCCACGTCGGAATCCAGCGTGGAGGTATGGTGGGAGCCGGTGCCCAACAGAGGGAAGATCGTCGGTTACCAGATTTTCTATACAACGACCGCTGTGGAAGATCTCGATGAATGGAAGCAAAAGAGTGTCGGGCTGACGGAATCGGCGGATCTCATCAATCTGGAGAAGTTCACGCAGTACGCTATAACAGTAGCGGCGCGCTACAAGACTGGTCTCGGAAGACTCAGCGAGAAAGTTACGGTGAAGGTGAAGCCGGAGGATGTACCATTGAACCTCAGAGCGCCGGATTCGTCGACGCATTCGATGGTCCTTTCCTGGACCCCACCCATAAGACTGACTCCGACGAAGTACAAAGTCTCATTTGACGCTGTTAAAGAGTTCGTGGATTCTCAAGGTATAACGCAGACGCAGCTCGTGCCCCGCAGGGAGATCCTATTGGACACTCAAACCACAAGTACGACAATAAATGAGCTGCAGCCGTTTACAACTTATAATGTCAACGTGAGCGCTATACCGCGTGACGGTCAATACAGACCACCGGCGAAAATTACAGTTACTACGCAGATGGCTGCGCCCAAACCGATGGTGAAGCCGGACTTTTACGGTGTGGTTAATGGCGAGGAGATTCAAGTTATTCTACCGCAAGCTTCCGAGGAGTATGGTCCAATCTCACACTATTATCTCATCGTTGTACCCGAAGACAAGAGCACAGTCAATAAACAGCCGGATGAACTGACTGAAGATATGATCAGCGGAAAAGGTGCTAAACAAGAAAGAGAAAATGCTCCCTATATCGCGGCTAAATTTCCACACAGAGACATTCCGTATACATTCCATTTAGGCAGCGGAGACATCTATGAGGGATATGAAAACCGGAAGCTCGCTAAAAATAAGCGCTATAGAATATTCGTACGGGCTGTAGTCGATACTCCGCGAAAGGTAAGGTGCAAGTGATTCGAGTGACTTTTATTTAAGTTATTTTATAAGTTTTTAGTATTTTTTTTTTTAGTATTTAAGTATTTTCTGTAATTAAAATATAGTGAATAAAATATCTCTTTCAGCATTTATATACGTCATCACCGTTTTCCGAATATTTGTCTCTGGACATGAGGGAGGTACCTCCCGGCGAGCCACCACGTCGGCCAAATCCTAACACGCCTTCGGATGGAAATCCGGAAGTTTCTGTAAAAACTAGCGGTCAAGAACCAGGCATGGTATGGGTGGTTGGTCCTATAATCGCGGCATTAATGGTCAGCGTTTGTCTCGTGCTTTTATTCGTCATTAAAAAGTAAGTTGTATTTCTTAGTAAAAGCTAGATAAATTAAAGTTTACAATTGAATTGGATGCATATAAAATTTGTCTCTTAATTATTTCAGACGAAGACAGCCGTGTAAAGCACCGGATCAAGCAGCCGTTACACGACCTCTCATGGCAGCAGATATAAGTTCTAATCACGCACCGTCAGACCCAGTAGAAATGCGGAGATTAAATTTCCAAACCCCTGGCATGATCTCACATCCGCCGATTCCTATTAGCGAACTAGGCAATCATATTGAACGCCTGAAAGCGAATGACAATCTGAAGTTCAGCCAAGAATACGAGTCAATAGAACCTGGTCAACAATTCACGTGGGACCATTCCAATATGGAAGTCAACGCGTCGAAGAATCGTTACGCCAATGTAATCGCGTATGATCATTCACGAGTCATCCTCCAGACAGTCGACGGTATGCCGGGCTCCGATTACATCAACGCCAATTACTGCGACGGTTACAGAAAGCAGAACGCATACGTGGCCACCCAAGGACCGTTGCAGGAAACGTTCGGGGACTTTTGGCGCATGTGTTGGGAATTGCGTACCAGTACGATCGTGATGATGACAAAGTTGGAAGAGAGAACGAGGATAAAGTGCGATCAGTATTGGCCTACCAGAGGATCTGAGACTTACGGACAGATGACTGTGACCATCAGTGACGTTCAAGAACTGGCAACCTACTGTATTCGTACGTTCCAGGTTTGCCGAGCAGGCTATTCCGAGCGACGAGAGATAAAGCAGCTGCAATTTACAGCTTGGCCCGATCACGGCGTGCCAGAACACCCCGCACCGTTCTTGCAGTTCTTGCGTAGAGTTAGAGCCCTCAATCTGCCCGACAGTGGACCATTGGTGGTACACTGTAGCGCGGGCGTAGGAAGAACTGGTTGTTTCATCGTGATAGACTCGATGTTAGAAAGAATCAAACATGAGAAAATGATCGATATTTATGGCCATGTCACGTGTCTACGTGCTCAGAGGAATTATATGGTACAGACGGAGGATCAGTACATCTTCATTCACGATGCCCTGCTGGAGGCGGTGATTTGCGGCAACACGGAAGTACCGGCCAGAAATCTGCACTCTCACATTCAAAAGCTCATGCAGCCGGAAATCGACAATATAACTGGAATGGAGCTGGAATTCAAGAAACTTTCCAACATCAAGGCTGACTCGACCAGATTTATATCCGCGAATTTGCCATGTAATAAACATAAAAATCGACTGGTCCACATTCTGCCTTACGAATGCACCAGAGTATGCCTACAGCCGCAGCGTAATATCGAAGGATCTGATTACATAAACGCGAGCTTGATCGACGGATATCGTTATCGCGGTGCCTATATAGCTACGCAAGGTCCTTTATGCGACACCACCGACGATTTCTGGCGTATGCTGTGGGAGCATAATTCCACGATCGTCGTTATGTTGACAAAATTGAAAGAAATGGGCAGAGAGAAATGCCACCAGTACTGGCCGTCCGATCGATCTATCCGTTATCAATGCTTCGTCGTGGACCCGATCGCGGAGTACAACATGCCGCAATATATTCTACGAGAGTTCAAGGTGACGGATGCGCGCGATGGGGCCAGTCGTACGGTCAGGCAATTCCAGTTCATCGACTGGCCGGAACAGGGTGTGCCGAAGTCCGGCGATGGTTTTATCGACTTTATCGGACAGGTGCACAAAACGAAGGAACAATTCGGCCAGGACGGACCGATTACCGTGCACTGCAGCGCTGGTGTAGGAAGAACGGGTGTCTTCATAACGCTTAGCATCGTATTAGAGCGAATGCAGTACGAAGGTGTGGTCGACATATTCCAGACCGTAAGAATATTACGCACGCAACGTCCAGCTATGGTTCAAACAGAGGTTCGTAAATTTCTACTTTCAATATTTCATATTTACAGTATACATATTTACGTATATGTACGTAAACCGTGACATCATTTGCGATATTTTTATCACAGGATCAATATCAGTTCTGCTATCGAGCTAGTTTGGAATATTTAGGCTCCTTCGATCATTACGCCAACTGACAAGCCGACACTCGTGAGCAGAGGGATCTGTCGAGGGATAAGCGAGACCGGCAAAGAGGCGAGAGAGATATTGAGAGAGCAAAAGTACGACGTGTCTAGTACAATAAAGTCGTGTGACATACTCGTACCTTCCAAGGACAAATATAGTAGCAACGCGATTACTAGTGTCGTGGGCAGTTAATATAGAGATGAAATGTTTAGTCAATGGTGTTGCAGTAAATGCAAATATGCCGGAAATTTTCACTTCTGATATAGCAAATACCCGTGTTGAGCAGCATTCTGTTTAGGATAATAATCCCTTTTTAGAAAATTAGATATGAAAGTTCTCTCGCGGCGACGCGAATTAAAACTGCCGTTTAGGAGTACGTATGTACAATACGCGTGGTTGCACGAGCGATCGTACGGTGTCACGTAAATCCATTCTTTTCTTTATGCGCGATTAAAGCGAAGGGCTTCTTAATTTTCTCTGGCATTTTTTAATGTCGAAGAATCCATCAGCTAAGTACGACGGTGTAATCAAAATTACGAGCCGTCGTCATCGCGTAGAATCATATTCGCGAATTAGTGAATTGGAACATATCCCATTGTCAAGTCGATCATTCGCAAAAACATTTTTTAAAGTCTAGATAATCTAATTTTAAGATAGACTGAAGATATTACGACCATATCTCTCCCACTTGAAACATAGTGCATTTTTCGTGTATGGTATCTCTTACAAACTAAGAATCTCTTACAAACAATGAAGATCAAAACTTTTCCTGTTTATTGAGGATAAGAGTGCTTCCTTCAATAGCAAATTTCATAGAGGAACAAAATGCACAGTCTCGACGTCGACGCCCGTGAGAAAAACCGACGTTTGTGAGAGAAACAGAGTACCGAGATGCACGATCAATTGTATGTGTGAAACGCACATCATGAAAATAAGAACCTACCATTCACCGTACGTGGCATATTCCACGAGTACTTACTAATATAGAAAGAAAAATGAATCGAAAAACCAGTCAAGTAAACTTTCTTTAGCCATTACCAAATAAAGAACGAAAGAGAGAAAGAGAGAGAGAGAGAGATGAAAATTTCCGCTCACAAGAAACAAAAAAAAATTGCCATACTGCCAAATTGACAATTATTAACGCTGTACTCACTATGAACAGTAGGGATCTTCTCATTATAATAATGTTAGATAGATTATAAGAAATTGTTTTAAGGATAGATAAGCGACGCCATTAGGGAAATGAGGATGAAAGAAGGACCCGAGTGAAAGAAGGATGAAAGGAAAGGTGCCTATTCAATGAAAGGTGCGCAAGTAAACTTGTGCGCATTTCTATAAAAGAAAAAAAAACTAATTTAAATAGAAGCACTGTATGTTGAATTCGTGTACTGTTCTCCCGAGCCCTCGATACCCTTATGTACAAAGTTCCAATGTAGCTTCTACCTCGAATATTTCTACTTGCCATTCAAATATATTGAAATAGATAGCCATAAATTCAATTGCATTTGCATGGGTTCAATGGTTTTACGAGTATCTTATACTAACAAAAATCAAATTTATTGCTGAGTACTCGTATTAAATTCACATTAAATCATCGATATTTGAAATATATACCTTTTCTTTTTCACATGCCAGATTAATGCCAAGAACGTATAATGAAGAACATTACTACATGATATATTTGTTATGGTAAAAATATTTAATTCGGTAATTCTATAAAATTTCTAATAATTCTAGAGAATCACTAGCTATTGACGATTTAATAACATATTCGAATGTCTTTTTTTATCAGTGATTTAATAAAAATAACGCATTATTTTGATTTTATTTTATTTCGATTTTCGCTAATAAACATAATTAATTAATACATTTATCAACATGGCTAGTGATTCTACTGAATCGTAAATAATTTTATGAAAGCACCAATTAATCACTTTTACCGTGACATTATCCATTTTGTACAGTAATAACAACTTCGGATACATGTATTGCAATTTAAAATTGCAAATTCTCCAGTTTACGAGGACAATAATTGTACGCTCGATACACTTTCTTCGAAATCTACATGACATTGTTCGATATAACAAATGTCTTGTAGTTAACATTTTAGAAAGTACCATTTTAAAAAAAGTGTACATGTATAATATCGAACGTAATGTCATCTAAAATAATTTATCAATCATTCCTCTCTAGTTTTTGGCATTCTTTTGACAATTTTACATTTATTATGAAATATTTCTGATATGTTGATACTATACGTAAAATGTCACAAGAGAACGCTATTCCACGATTTTATACAATTTTGCTCGAATATACTCCTTTTTCCATTAGTTATTGTGGTTCGAGGGTCAGGAATTGTGACTAAATGTACATAAATGCACCGTCTGTCATTAGTAACATTACATAAATAAATATATATATATACATATATATATAAAATATAAGTAATATATACATAGATATATATATTATATAAATATCATAAAAGATGCGAGTGTGCATAAGGACATGAAAATGTTTAAGAAGATATAGGTATTTTCCAAACTACCGTGTTAAGTTTTAACAGAAAAAAAATGTGTAATCTACTCAGTATGTTATCTACCCATAATATTTAATTCTCTTTATACCTTTTATTAATATATTTTATACTTTTTAAAATACTTTTTAGAGTTTTTTATATTTTATATTGTTTTAATGTGCTTTTATACAGCGGTTTTCAAGCAGTGTTCCTTTATGAATTGGATTTCTGAAAAAAAGACGCTTATTCGTTTTAATGCCACGATAATTTTTTTTCTTTTGTTAACAAACTGAGGGCCATTTCATATACCTAGCATTTAATATTCTTTGTGCTTGAGAGGGTACTTAATTTATTTTATTAATATTAATATTAAAATGTAATTATATATACAATTACATCAAATTTTTCACTGCCTGTTAAACCATTACAACCATGGCGTTTTTCACTAATTTATAGTGTAATAATAATAATAATTATAGTACTACTAGTAATAATATATAGTGATAACACTAGTTATAAAAATAATTCTACGATTTGCCTTACGTCTCAAAGTTCATTACATAACAATAATACTTTGAATTACATATTAACAATGCATTTTAAGTTATTACATTATCTGGCAGTAGATTCTTTACTATTAATATTTGGCCTTCAGAATGTAACCATAACCATCTATTTATTTCAACTTGCAGCATTTTATTTTGAAAGAAATATATACTTATACAATAGTTTTTATATAATTATTTCTCTTATAATTTAAATTTATTATAAACATTGTTTTAGCAAAATTTGTTTCTATAATATGCTCTTACTAAACGTTTTCAAGCAAATTAAGTTAAACATATCTTCGGACGGCAAGAAAAATTCTGTTTTCATTTTTTTGTGTGTATAATTTTAAAGACTATAATCGACTATTTAAAGATTCACACTCTTTAAGATATTAATGAGATGTTATACATGGTGTATGACTGAATGACGTTTATTAGCTCTCTTACAACATGTGACTGAAAAACACTAAATACAAAACTCAAAACAATATGTTTTAAGACAAGACATTAGAATACAAAAATAGACGATATTTTAACAATTATAAGTTATACATTGAGAAATTTCATCTGTAAATAACATTAAGTTATTTTCATTGAAATATTTTTATCTCATTATTGTACAATTCACATCAAAGTTTACGAAATTATTTTAATTAGTAATTTTGGTGAAGTAGTTTCTTGCTTTAAGTACATTTCTTAAAAAGAAAAAAAAACAATAGCTGTTAAACTTTAAAAGTCAAACGCCCTGTACACACTGTGGTTTTTATTATAATGTTCTTAAAAAGAGGAAAAGACTTTTGCTAAAAATAACTTTCAAATCATTATTATAAGTATTCATCTGTAACAAATCATTGAGCGTTTCATCCCATTAAACATTCTTCTTAGAATACTGTAAAGCGTATTAAGTTTTAATAGCGTTAAACTTGGCAAAACTTTCGTGAGAAACTTATAAATTTCAAAATTTCAATGTAATTATTATCGACACATGTACTTTGCCAACTTTCTTAATGGCTTCACCTTTAAAGTCCCAAGCTAAAATATGTTACAAAAAACGAAATTGAATTATTGTATAAATATACTACTAGTTATAAGTTGATATCGTTAATCTATACTCACTATAAAATTTACTGCTACAAGGAAGTCCACAAAATATTCGTACATTTATATTATAACATAATAATTGTAATGTTACATTAAGTTTTTTGTATCATTCCGAAACTTTCGTGTATGTTGTACTTTAGTATCGTAATCCTTGTTAGACTTTATAATTTTTTAATGATCTAAAATGTATAGCAAAACAATATGTGGTTTGTTGTATTCTTCTTCTTGAAAACGTACACAACTCGCCCGTGTCTTCGGAGCAGTTTTGATAATATAATAAAATACAATCGGCTATTATAGCTCCGTGCAATATAGCGAGTTTGTTATTGTGTATAAGATCGCCTCAAATTCATCTGTAGATGAATCAGTAAAGTGACGCGGATCCGAAGAAGAATATGAATTTAAATGCAAAGAATAAGTCAAATACTAAATATCGTTGAAAGAATGGGAAATTATTTTGTGATACTTTCTTGCCAGAAAGAATACAACAGGCTGAGGTAAAAACATGATAAATGCAATGTTACTAATTAACAACTATACAAAATAAATATTGTGTAATAGGAAGAGTCTGTTGACAAGGAAAAATACCGTGTACATTATGTATTGCCTTGCGGCATTAATAAACTAGTACTAACATAAAAAAACTTTACTTTCTTCTTTTTAATATAAGGGTCATTTTAGTCCTACTTTTGGTGACTTTAAAAAATCCGGGATGGACTGGATAATGGATAAACAGGCATCTCGTCAAATAATAATATAAAATGTGAAGATTGATAACGATTTATTATATAATACTTAAAAGATACTGTCTAACTTTATATGTACAAACATTTGCAAATATTAAATTATCACGTGAATATAAATTTTAAATGACACACGCATACATTAATGTTTCAAAATTTATAAATTTATATTACATTAGTTGGTTGATTGGAAGTATTCGTTGGTGGACTCCTGGTCATTATTGAAGTAACCTGTAGCAAAATGAAAGATTTAAATAAGAATGTCCTACCTAAATACAAAAGAAAAATATTTAGTGTCATAAAAATATATACATTTTGGAACACTTGTTTTCTGATGAAATCACTTGTGGCCGCTGAAATGTTTCGATCATTTCCCATTTTACATTTAACATAGCCATACAGGTTCGCACCATTTAAAACTATGGCAATGCAAACGAGCAAAAGCCACTTGAATTTAAAGCTAAATAATGCCACAATGAACAGCATTGACCAAAAAAGTGGGCATAAGATCAGGGCCAACCAAAAGATTCGCGCCTCTGTCGCATTAATGCGGTTCTGTTGTGCACCCTGAAACACAGGGCACATAGCAGACATTGGATTTAAACACATGAAAATCATATTTAAGTAATCTACATCATTTAAGCTATATATTTTATCTACATATTTTATAATAAATAACCATACAATGAACAGCAGCTGAAACATAAATTTGTTAGATAACTGTCTACTTATAATCTGAATAATGCACATATAAATAGTTTTAGAAAGTGCCAAGGGCATAAAAATATAACAGCTGGTAAACCTTGAACTACTCAATCCAATTAAATCAATGTTTGCTGGAACGTGACAAATGAAAAAATATACTTGATAATGGAAAGCTACATTTCAATCTATGTAAGTGGAACTTATGTGATGTAAAATGTGATAACATGACATAGACTTCGTATCTCGTTTCGATATAGAATTAAATGATTTTGTCGTCACAAATGCCAAAGGACGTAGAAAAGAGGCACTTTCTGGTTGATCAGAAACTAACTTGTCATTATATGTATGGTGACAAAAATACATGTATTCATATAATAAGCGAACCTTTCGAGATTCAAAAATCCAATGACTTTTGCCATCGTCATCCACATAATTCCACCATCTAAGGCCGACCATTAATCTTCCCGTAATATTTTTAACGGTCCAAAAATCCATTGATAAAAGTAGTACCACTGTTACAAAGCTCGCTATAAAACTTGCGTTTGAAAACAAACCGCAAAGCAAATAAACTATTATAGCCGCTATCCTGAAGGCCAAGTGAAACAGCGTAACGTACGGGTGTCTAGAATTATAAAAGACAATATTTTATCTTACAAAAGTTACGGCCCACTTCCATTTAAAAGATATGTCTTCGTTATTGTACTTAAGCTTGCCGGCATTCTGGGCAGCCTCCTCTTCCTCTCCGAAAGCAATCGTATCGTCATCCATCAGTAAAGGTACCTATAAACGAGATCGCGAGACATTCGGTAAAAGGAGTATCGTCGAGCATGCATGCTTATTTCCATGCACTTATGCGTCCAGTCACATTATTATTACATGACGTGGATGAACAAACTCAAAGTGTAAACTTGCGTTTCTCAAAAAGTAGAAATAAAAAAAAAAGAGAAGAAAAAGCGAAGGGAGAACGAGGCACGAGGTTAAACCCCCGAGAAACACCCGCATTCGCTTCCGCAAAGGGCGTGTTTACTGAGGTACGAACCCTTCCTCGGTGTACGCTAGTATACGTACGGAAATGCGCAAGCGAATGTCAGAGTGACGACCTTCCTATCGATGACTAGAACTATAATTATACTCTCGGTCCTCTCCGTAACGAAACGACACTTATATTTCGCTCTACGAGACAACCGGATACCTCGTGGTTAGGTACTACGACTAAAAAAAAAAAACATGTGGAGTCAGTATGCGGTCGATCACGCGGAGAATATCGCGGCGTTTCACACCTACCGTTGCGGACGCCATGTTTGCACGTTGACGTTGCTCCGACGTTGCGCGTCGTCTGCTGGGCTCGGCGCTCGCGGTGGTGGAAAGTGGTGGCCTCGGGTGGGCGAGTTCCGCGTCACGCAGGACAGCCGCGCCGTTCCGTTCCCTCAAAACGCGCCGCGACGACGCTCGCGTTCCGGCGTTTCACTGTCGGGCAT
Organism: Tetramorium alpestre; assembly: GCA_021460005.1. Lineage (NCBI taxonomy): Eukaryota > Metazoa > Arthropoda > Insecta > Hymenoptera > Formicidae > Tetramorium > Tetramorium alpestre. The sequence continues at coordinate 652,377 of JAJVSH010000091.1, forward strand.
TGTCGATCAAGGCGAACGCCTTGACATCGTTAATAATCTGGCACGGACGGAACCTTGAGACTTGAGACGTGTGCGGCGCCAAACACGAACGAAAGTCGCGCGACCGGCCACAACTCGCTCGCGCGGAAGACTCGGACGCGACCGACGGCGCCGATTGGTTGAGCGCGGAAGGCGCGGACGCGTTCATTGGCCGCGCCGACCTCTCGCGCGCGCATTCAGAGCGCACGCCATTCGTGCGTCGTGGCCTCTGAACATTGCAGAATATTCGAATCCAATTCGATTTAATTTAGCCCTCGATTGAAGCTCAATTTCAACTCAACATTGGCTTCCATTAATTAAATAGTCATTAAATTCAATTTGTAAATTATTCTCTAAATGGTTTCTAGATTATTAATTCTATTATTTTTCATCTATCGTTTATTTTTCCATTTCATCGACATGCTTTCCGATCAGAATCAAATTTCAAGTCGGCCGATAGTCAGATATCAGCCACGTATGTATAAAAACGACGTGGCCGCTTCATGCACGTCTAAAACCGGTGTTGCTCTGTCTACACCGGAAGCTAATCCTACTTGTGGCACACCCGACTACTCTTCTTTACTACTAGACTTAGATATAATTTTTGCCCGTCTATGTATTCAGATAAGCCGAGCACAAATAGAATCGTCCTTCGATGCGGAGCATAACATCGCGGCCCACGCGCGCCTGCGATATTCGGAAGTCGCGGCGGGGACGGACGCGGTAACACGCACACATTGATGGTAGTAGACAGCGGGGCGCGGGGCGTCGTGGCTCGATGCTCGTGCGTCGGTGGTGCGCGCGCGGTGGTTGAGATAAGCAGCGCGGGGGACTGAGTGCACGCAGCAACTGGAGATCTCGCGCCGTTCGACTCTCGCGCGTATTCGTTCGTATACGCCCGCTCGCTCCCGCGGAGCACGTTCCGCGTTCATCGGCACACGCGGCAGTTCGTCGCGGGACACGGTCGACCGATCGTAGGTCTCTCTCGCCCGATGTGACGGAGGTTCGCGATGCTGAGGGATCACTCGCCGATCGTCCAGGCGCTCCTCGGGACCCTGTTCACGTGGGCCCTCACCGCAGCCGGCGCCGCGCTCGTCGTCGTCATTCGGGGGAAGCAAGTGAGTATACCGAGCGGAGGATTCTCCTCCGGATGATCGTGCTCCCATTGACAATTCCTACATCGTTCGCGTCGGGCTTGGTTGTCAGAGAGAACTTAACCTTACCGGCGCATCTGCCCGTGCGCGAGACTCGCTCTTCTTCTGAGTGAACATTGGCACAGTTTTCAACTGCACGCCGTACACCCCTACGTAACAGCGCGCGTCTTTCAGCTGCACTCTCTACACCTTTGGTTTTTTTCTATACAATACTTGTTTCGTAGGGTAGGAAATATTAATGTGAAAAATAATAAACGTATTTGCCTAATTTTTCGTCTTTTCTTGCATCGAAAACCTGAATTTTAACTGCTTTATTCCAAATGCAAAAAAGTTGATAAAGTTTAGAAAATGGAAAAAACCAAGCATTGCGATAAGCTAGATACTGCTAAAGTGCTTAATGTTATCTAGTTCAATTTTCGTTAAAGTAACAAAAAAAACCTTTAATGTTATAGTCATTAGAGATACGTGCTACTAATGACATTTTTTTTCTTCTATTTGTGTAAATTTCCTATAAAAAAACCTTGTATTCAATGACATTTGAGACTGACATTTTACTGACGGTAGTGCAATTCGATACTTCTCGACGCACGCAAATATCGGACTTCGATCATCGATAATTATTTTTGAGGGAAGAGGCTTCTCGGGACAGATGCAAAAACGCCGATCATTTGCGTAAGCGTATGTACTCCAACGCGATTCTTCATTGCATTTAAATTTAGATTTGCTACTGAGATTAAATCGCAACTGCGCCGTTGACGGCGCGCGGCGATTGGCGGGCCCGCGTAATCCGCCGCTTCCTTCATGCGATTTAATTCGCGCGCGCGTACTATAGTCGAATATACTGTCGGAGAGAGTCGAACTCGTCGCGTATGCACATACGTGTTGCGCGCTTTCACGTTCCTATTCGGACGCGGATTACGCGCGGCCGTTTACGCGATCCGTACGAACGGAAAAGTCTCGCGAACGACGATACGGGGGGGAAAAAACAAGAAACCGTATCGATACGTTTCGCCAATTGGATGTTAAATTTTGCACATAACCGGTCTAGGCGGGCCTGTTTGACGCAACACATGCAATAAACTTCAGTAGAATAACCATAAGAGTTTTCGTCTCAGAATATACCACAGAATCAGCGAAAGGACATCCGGTAATTTTCAAATATACCCATATGTACTAAAATAACGTTGGTTATTTTAGTGTACTTGAATTATTCTTGAAACTCGTTTGAGATAATTGTCCAACAAATAATGTCTTACAGTAACATATTTTTAATATAATATTGGATCTTTATCACGCTATCCGTTGCAACTTTAAAGATAAATTTAATTTCTTCACGAAATCGTCCGAAAGAACTTAATTTTACCTATCTCGTCTTTCCCAATTAATGACGCTTATCCAATTCTTATCCACTTCTCCAGAAATTTCGATATTTTCTTTGAAGTCTAATCAATGTTTACTTTTGATATTAAGACATATCGTGTTATTTTATTATGGTTGTTTTAACAAAGGATTGTCCCGGTTATTAAGCAAAGATCCGTCTTGAATTCAAGTTTGATAAACGAACCCGTTCGTACGGATTCAACTCAATGGATGTATCATAATTTTATTTGCCTGTATTGTCGCCCAAATAAAGCTAGATAAAGACAATATATTATTTCTTTTACACTGAACTAAAATTCTTCTCTTCAAAAAAGAAAAATCTTATAGGATTGATCAAATATTCTGGTTATTATAATAGGAATTCTTGTTATTATAAATTATAAAGTATTGAGTCCTACAAGATTTTCTAATTCGTCCGTTTTTAACCAGTTTTTTTTTTTCAGTGTACTACTTGAAAATATTACACTGCATATAACAATTTTCTTCTTCGAGTGTTGTTTAGCTGTAATTTCGCTAAAAAAAGCTTTCGATAACTTCGCTTTTTACCTTGTTTTGCGCTAAAAATACAAAAAACACTTATGTTAAGTGGGTCTGAGCTATAATTATTTATAATGAACCAATCATAGACGAACAATAAGGTAGCCATTGCTTACTGCTCGTCCATGGTCAATTCGATTAAGTCTTAAATTTTACTGCTCAACTTTTTCTATGTGACATGAGCCATAAATTTCTTGATTATTTTATCACAATGCCGGCCGGTTTTTCCAACTTCTTGGTAAGCTAACTTAAATCATACGTCTGTCTTTGTTTTATCTTCAAATTAGACAAGTTCAGACGTATGATTTAACTATCAAGGTGCGTTCGAGAAGCGCGCTATCTGCTCATCATTCTATCATTGTTGTATATCTAATTGTAATAAATGAAAAAGATGGAGTACCATGTTAGCGCTAATAGCGCGGTCCCCGAACGCGTCTTTAGTTAGCTTACAGAAAAGTTGAAAAAACCGCGCTAAATTTCAGTCTGTCCAACTTCAGTTAAAACGAATTTTTATTTTCAATGAATATATTGTTGGAAGAGTTTAATTATACAAAAATTGAATGTTTAATTATAAAAACTGTTATTTCGCAGGTTCCAATTAAAATTGGATTTTAATATAGCATATCTCCGCGCCGCAAAAATCATAGTTGCGTCGCTAGATTTCATTTACTTTTGAAAAAATCGGTGATTTTATACTATCTTTTCCTTATTCTGTAATCTAAGTTCGATAGTGAGATAGCGAAATATACTTTTCTTTCACGATATCACGTCAATTGGTATTGATTATAATTTTCCAGAGAAACGGCAACTAGCATCCAATATCCTCCTCGTCAGTAATATTGCCTAACATTATCTAGTGTAACAAATGTTGCTTCTAATTTAACGAATGTATTACTTGAGTACTGAGAGTACTTGTTAAACAGTACAATAAGAAATTATGTTAGATACAAGTTAATTATGATAAATACAAGTCGCGGATCTATTAACGCTAGAACAACCAACGTCGACTATTAAAAATAACGTATTTCAAAATGCTTGTTTGAAATTACAGAAACGATTAAAGTGCTTTTGTTGAAATTTATATGTTGATTTTTGTTCGAGATGGAAAAATTATTATATATATCAAGTTATTTACCATAAATCACTCTAATTTCAAAATTCTGCATATAGAATGTTTACATACATATATCAAAACGTTGGTTTTAGTATTAAAATAAAAAAATAACTGAAAGAAATAAATCCTGCATATATTACGCATACATTGATTGTCAAGGTTTGACTTTCTGAATTATAACAAACTGAGTTAAGGCCAATTCGAGCCTGCAAACGCAGATGTTCATGCGATACCGCAATTATTATACAATTGTATTTGCAGGCGCTTGTTGACCTTTATTTAATTTGTTATAGTTTTCTGTATAAATGAGCAAATTATTGCTTTCATTTATATTATTTTAATTTTTTTATATGAGCTATTATGAACATAAAAATAAACGCTCATATACTTGTTATTACATAAACTTTGTGAATTATGACGAATGATTTATGATGTATAATTTACAGTATTTACATTACAACAAAATTGTGTTAACATGTAATCCACACATAGATTGCTCTTGCAATCTATATCAAATGTCAAATTTCAGTCGTAATTACAAATAATCAAACAAACTCAAGTAATAATAAGTTTGATTAAGTCATGTAATAGATATTACGTCAATCACGTCCATTATTTATGTATATATGTGTCTAATTAAAAATTTTTAATTAAAAGAAATGTTTTTCATTTAGTGTACGAGAAATCAGTCTGCCTTTTTCTGCGCTGCACATTTCATGAGCTGAGTTTAATATTGAAAAGGATTATTTTGAACATTTTTTCCGTCCAATGTTTGGCAAGATCTTGATGTTACATTTATTTTACGGATTATCTAATTGGTATCATAAATTTCGGATCGATCCGAGAGATTAAACCGCTGTCGAGCGCATATCCGACACCCTGATATTACGAGATAAGACACGAGTTACTCACAAAATATTGACATATATATTTTTTGACATATCTCTTGTAAGTCTAATACATGTGTATCCCATGTAAATATCTGCCGCACCCCTGATGTCTCGACGGAAGCTAAATCAGTGTTGCAGATCACTTCGAGTTTGGCAAGGCCAAAAAAGCAAACATGCACGCGATTCCAAGAGAAATCTAGATTATGCTTGTAATTGTCAGTCAACGTGTTATTTTTACTTCAAGGACCACAATACCGATGCCTGATATATATTTTTTAACGAATATCATGTATTTTTTAATACTATATTTAATACTAGCGAAAAGGAAGAAATAAAAAGATTAGAAAATGACGATGATTAAGGATGAAGCGAGGGAGAGGAGAAAAGGGTATAAATGCAATTCTAGAAGAGAGGTATTTATTCTGAAAATTATAAAGAACAATAAAAATTGTAGAAGAAACAATGTCAAATGTTCCGTATCAAATTTAAGTCTGATAACCCTCGGAAAAATTGCATGTATTAAAATTAACGAAGATTCATCCCCTTTTCTCAGTCCCTTCATCCAAATTTTCAAGTAAGGCAGCCGCTCATGTGTCTATAATGATTCGTTTCCGTTTCAGCGCAAGCTGCTCGATGTCAGCCTAGGGTTCGCCGCCGGCGTGATGGTGGCCGCGAGTTACTGGTCGTTGCTGGCACCGGCGATCGAAATGGCGACCGAGAGCAAGATATACGGAGCGGAGGGCGAGTACGCGTTCGTGCCGGTCGCAGTTGGGTTTCTCGTCGGCGCGGCGTTCGTATACGGGACGGACGTGTTGATATCCACCCTCGGCATTCAGTCCCCCAATGTGCTTTTAGCTATGCAATCAGTCGGTACGAAACAAAGACGCAAGATCATTGCGAAACTAAAGAGTGACGAGGACTTAGACGATGAATATGATCCGTTGTTTAACGACGTACACATATCCGGCGGAAAAATATACGACCGCGTCGAGTCGACCGCTATCGATGGTATCTCATTTTCTCCTCTCGTAAAATCGCAGTTTTTTTTTCTCTTTCTCTTTATAGGCTTGGAAAATGGGATCAGTTCGTGATTATATTATACATATATGTATATACATATATCTTTCAGTATATGTATATGAACGTCCATGTACACTCGCCCCTCTTTGCTTTATCGCAGATGTACCTGGTTCTTAATCGGGAATAAGCATTCTCTCGAAATTTTTATTTTTAGGAAAATTGTCGTATTATCAGTCTGTCTTGTACAATCAATCAATACAATCAATACAAATCAATATAAGTTACAATCTTTGCATGTAGCATGATCAAAAATGCTTACATAAAGAGTAATATAATGATAAAATTGCTTGATAAAGATCTTATAGACAAATTAAGTTTTCAGTTTTAATCTGACTCTTTCTCTTTCTTTCTCTTTCTTTCTCTCTTTCTTCTTTTAATAGATTCAAGGATGCAAAATATATATTATGTATGGCGTTAATATTAAAATATTTATTTCATTTTCCTAAAATTTTATCTTATTAAGTGAAATTGCTTAAATTTATATATAAAATACTAATTAAACATTTTTTATTATATCTAAATTTACTTAAATATTAATAATTAATAATTAATTTAAATATTAATGTTTAAATTTATTTAGATGCTAATGCAGAGACTATTGCTTATTCCAGTTAATTATATTTTTACATAAATTGATATATGTTTTCCATATAAGAAGTGACATCCAATAGAAATATGAATAGTTGATTCATATTTACTATAAACAAATATCCCAAAGCTTTATATTAGCATATGCATGATATTATTTGTAGTGAAATACATGGAACTTAAACACACAGATCCAATATAAATTCATGTTATAAATAAAAATATCCGACCTAATTCAGTTAAATACAGCAACTAAACCTAAATTATAAATCTATCAAGTGCGATGTGATCAAAAGTGTGAAACGAAACAATGAAAACGGAATTAAAAATACTCAACTTAAACTCAACATTAATACAAAGTGCACGCCCGCGTAAAACATTACCTTTAATAATAATAATAATAATAAAAATTAAACCAATACAAAATAAACATTTTAGATCTGTGTGGAAAGTTCTGTGGAGCTTGAAAAAAAAAACTGATCTTATTAATCCTGCCTAGAAGAATATCCAGCTGTAATAAATCTAATTGAAAATCTATTACATGCGTGAAGAATTCCCTCTCTTACAATTAGTCCCTCTCTTAGTCCAAAAATACCTTCATCTTGTAAAAATTGCATCTGCATGAGGTGGCCCTGTGCTCGTGGCTCAGTTTTTGAAACTTTTGTGCTGACAGGATATGTGGTAAATGTTCTTGTGAATGTTTAATTTTTCAGGCTTCTACGAACAGAATAGTAGACGTCGACAAATCACGAATATAAACAGATCATCGGAATCCGCGGAAATTGGAACTGTTTACGAGGATCCCAATAATGAAGCGAAGAATAACCAGTGGCGAAGGATATTACTACTGGTTGTCGCAATTACGGTATATTTCTACGAGATAGTAAATAATCATACAAACTACACTTGCTTACAATTAGACTATCTTACGTTATATAACTATGAAATAAATTATATATAACATTTCGACTTTTATAATTAGGTACACAATATTCCTGAGGGTCTTGCGGTTGGCGTAGGTTTCGCAGCAATAGGTAGTGCAGCATCAGCAACTTTTGAAAATGCAAGGTAAGTTGAATTGACATAAAAAAAACACGTACCGGATATGTAATAGGATACATAGCTAGTAACAAACCAAATTGGATTTACAGAAACGCATACGTAAAGTAAAATAATTTGTTTATACAAGATCTGAATAATATCCTAAGTGTAAATATATGATAAAAAATGTATTTGACAGATATCGGTATTTCTATCGGCATTGATTTTAATACATTTTTATTAGATGTTAATTGGCGATTAAGAAAAGTTTCAAAATATTTCATTGAACATTACGACAGATGATTATATCGATTAAATTTATATAATTATCAATTTAAAAAATATATTAATTTAAAAAGAACTTTTAAAAAGAAAATAAAATGCTGTCTGATTTCGCGATGACGCGATCTAAAAATGTTTAATAAAGACTACTAATATTACTAGTTTAGATCTATCTCGCCTATTCAATTGATTACGCGAGTCCAAAAGGTTAAATACAAGGTTGGCAAAGTAGCAGATTTTAAATATCGCAGATAGTGTTCGCATTATATTATTTTTATCGCAAATCTGTGAATGGAAAACAAGTTCCAAATTTAAAAAGCGAAACGATCTCGTCTCGCATTTCGATTACAGAATCACGACTATTTATAGCGCATTCCGAATGCAACGGAATTTATTTTAATTAGTGACCAGTCTTGTATAATAAAATACCGAAAGTTATTATAGGAGGATACCGAGCGGATCTAAATGGAATCAATAAAAGTTATTTTACGCTATAGTGAGAGACGATCCTGTTTTTTTTTTTCTTGTAACTTGATAAGCAACAGGTTTGTATATTGATAAACGATCTAACCCAATCTAATCTGTGCATTAAATAATGTAGTAAGATAACATTTCTATCTAGGAGAATCGAAGAAACTACCAAACATATTAAAACGAGAAATCCAATATTTAAAAAATACCATTCGAACGAATCGATCTTTTTTTTTCTTTCTTTCATTTGATTCTACGACAGATATCTTTCGAGTATCGTGAGATCTTTGTTACCGATGGCAACTGTACCGGCTGCGAGTATACTTTCTAACGCCGCGAGCATAAATCTCAAATTTCATGCTAGATGGCAGCAGTAGCGTGAAGTTTTCGCGCGCGCGTAAAATTTAGACGTAGTTCTCTTCGAGATTAGTGATATGAGTTATGAACTTTCTCGAGTCGTCTCATTTACGAGTCGCTATCGTTGGCCACGCATCCCGAAATGCTCGGTCGATCGGAGTTTCGATCGGCGAAGCGTGTGAAAGGAAGCCAAGGGAAGAAAATCGAAGTTGCCTCGCGATTTCCGCGCATCTCCCTCGTCGCCATCTTTCCCCGTCCCGCCGCTCTCCGTTCGAACTCTATTAGCGACACAGAGCAAGTAAGTGCGAATTTCACGCCTTGATCCCGATGATCCTCGCGCCCGCTCCGAATGTACCGTCCGCGATACCGTGCGCGTTTTCGCGCATTATGCCGCGAGGTCGCGAGCGATTGAAGCGGCGAGGAGCCGCCGGCTCGACCTGGCTCGGCCGCGCGGCGTGGTAGGAGGTCCCCATGAATGAGCTCTATGGTGGTCGACCGCGGCCGCCAGTTGGAGGCGAAGTTTATTGGCTCCGGTCGGTGCCTGCCTGCGGCGCGCGGGCGCGCAGGGAGTGAAGGGCACGTGTGGCCCTGGAATCCGACGAGCCCTAGGCGCCGCGCATTCCATTCCAACGTCCCCCTCCTCACGCTCCGCTTACCTACCTACCTACCCCGCGCCTACGTGTCCCGCTTCTTCTTTCGCGCTGCCGCTCTCCTCCCCCCTCCCCCCGCCGCCTCCTTCGTCCCCGTCCCGCGTCGCGTCAGCTCGCTCTAACTCTCCGTGCCTCCAGCCAGCCGGTGTCTTCGAACTCGCTTTCTTCCCTCGAGCCACGTTTGCTTTTCGAGAATTTCGCCGTGTATTATACGTATGTACATCGCAACGACCCACGTCGCGTGCGACTTTGCACGAATCCTCTCGAGGAAACGTTTTCGGAGATCGAGATTTCCGGAGATTTCTCTTTTGCTTATTATCCCTTCTCGTGGACACTCCGGGAATTGACACACTTTGACGTAGAAAATACATTTTCGATTATTTTTATTGTACTTCTCGACGCATTCCTTGTGATTAAGATCAATCATGTAATTAAGATCAATTACGTGCTCCACTAAATATCGGTATTTGCGTCTAGTTAATGTATTCGTTAAAATGTTGAAATCACATGAAACGTGGGAGGTCAAAAATGTAATCCATTAGCTACCACAAGCTTCATTTATAAGTACAGTGATCATCCGTTTTATATTACAGAGGACAGTCCTTTATTTTAGGACTGTGTCCTTTAGATTTATTTATTTTTTTTTTTTAAGACTCACTTTTGTCCTTTATTTCTGAAAAGTCCTATAAAATATCCTCTGTTTTAGTCTTTATATATTTGTATATTTTGTGTAATATTTAAATAAAAATGTGTTTCTTTTTTTATTGTTTTAGTTTACAAAATTTTACTTTTTTTTATATACATATATATTCGAGGAAAAAATATTAATGATGATAATAAATTTACATTGCACTTGTTTGTGAAAGGAGGATAGGTGGTGGTGTCCTTTATTTTTCTCAAAGAAATATGGTCACCGTATTTATAAGTCAACATTTTTTATACAGAAAAAAAATAGCTAAAAATCTGGGTTAGCAGAAAAGGCTCTTCATCTAACTGGCGAATACATTTCTCATAAAAGGCAAACTTATAAAATTGATCTCGAAATTAAAATAAAATTTTGTCAGATTTAATAAAAAAAAAAATCATAAAATTATAAAATGACTTACAATTATAAAGTAATGAGCTACAAGTCAAGGAATTGCAGATATGCGGCACACGCGGCGTATTCTCAGTAATATCTTCGTAATGTGACGTTTGTAGAAGCGCCGCACCTTCGGCGGCTTTATGTTCCTCCTAATGAAGCTATAATCGCGCAAGGTTAATCTAGCGAAAGATCTTAATGCGATATTGAGCAAGAGACCGAAGCTTATCACCGTGTCGAGTGAAGGCGCGCGCACGTGGCCGTGCATGTGCAACGCGAAGCGCTATTTCCGATTCGCCCGGCCTCCGGATCATTGTCGTTTGACGTACGTACCGCCATGCAATTCGCATAGCTCCTTCTATACACGGACATTCGCTGTTTCTGACGACTTATTTACGATCGTTACGTGATTCGCGAACGGATACGTGACACATCGCGCTTACATATCGCTCTTACACAACGGCGACGACGTTAACTGAACAACCTTTTCCCATGTGTTCGCTTCGCATTGAAAATCAAACGCTGGGTCTTTTTCGTAGAACGTTAATTAGAAAATCGAAAACTTGAAGGATGTGTTGATATTATTTATATATTCGCGAATATAAAAATCAACGTAAGCTCCTTTGTTGCTTAGGCGCAGGCTTCATTCTTTATTTAAAGCGAATGATTTACTCGCTTTGTAAATAAGACACAGAAGGGAAGTAGGCAGTATGTGTTTTGGTTAATCTCGCGTAATAAACGAATGATAAAACCGCACAATAGCGATAAACGGACAGACAATAGAGGCGATTGGACGGTAAATAATGACGCGCGCTGTCCTTCTCTCACACTTGTGAATATGCCTCATTTCCTCGTGGTCCGTGCTTTTAAAAATTTCTTAAAATAGATACTGTTTAAAATAGATTCAGCCTGATTGATGCTTTACGATCGATTTATAAATCACATTATTTCCGCTTATATCTTAACGTAATTTTTGTAATTTTCCTATTTTGATAAGAAAGCTTACTGTTAGATTATTCTATACGATGCATTAGAGAAATTCCATATGTGATAAAATTGTTGTTTATAATAAGAGAAAATCTTAAAAGAAAGAAAACCATTTCGTTATTACTTTCAACTATTATTTATGAAAATGGATTCTTATGAGAATAACTAAGCATTAAGTATGCAAATGATATTCGTTTTTTAATATTAATTGTTACTTTTCATGTATGATGAAATTGGTAATTTCTCCTACATATTCCGTTAGCAGATCGCAACAGGTATAACTGCACGATACATAGCACTAATTTCAAATGAGAACGCGAAAACGTCATTTAGTTATCGCAACCAGAAGTCGCGCGGGCGACGCTTAATTACGAACGGAATGTTCCGCCGACGATGTAATGCAAAATTGAGCAACGTCGCCTGTTTCCAACGACAATGGAGATAAGAGCGTTCCCGGCGACGGTTAAAAACGATCAATGAGAAACCGGGCAATTAATATCACAACGAAAACGTCCGGAATTTTCGCGACGACTGCAACTCGACCTGGGAACTTTCGCGTCGTTCTTGGGAGGTAATTAGCGCCGTCACCTTAAAAGTGATCAAAAAGCGATGGTAGTGGAGTCGCGTAAGGCGGTAGCCGGCATCCATTTCGGAAGTGAAACTTCCCACGGTGTGCGTGCGCCCGTTATTGGCAAGTCCTAATAAGAGAGAAATTCTGACAACGGCACGCAACGGCGCTTTGTAACGCTTTTGGCGCTACCGAGCTATCGAGCGGTAGTTGGTCCTGTTTCGACCACACTGAGAAAGAACGAGAGAGACAGAAAGAGAGAGAGAGAGAGAGAAAGAGAGAGAGACATGGTCTCGATGCTCGTTTGGAAAAATCGTTCAGCCTTAGGCGACCCTAGCCCATGCCCTTTTCTGTCTCGACCAGTTCGTAACGAACGACATACCATTCTCACGACGATTGCGATTAACCCCCTTGGTCCTGCATATATTTTCAGCTGCGCTGCAGATCCGCGTCGTGGAGTTCGCTGTATATGTACAGGGCGTCCCCCCGGCTAGTCCGCGTTTGCTTTTAACGATGGACCTTGTATGAGTAAGAAGGGCGTTTGAAGTGATGCGAGTTTCTAATTTTGGAGCGAGAGGTGCTGTCGAGTCGGTCAATTGGCGAGAAGGCCAATCTTCTCATCAATGGAGAATATTTCTGCAAGATTATTCTATTAATTATCTCAATTGTACGATTTTCTTCTTTAGAACGAATAGGAAAAACATTCAAATTGGAAAGTGCTCGCATTAAATTTTAAAATCGGAATTGCTAAACGTTGCACAATCATTCAAACGTTTTCAAATTATTTGCTACTGATACTGATGTACATCGTTAACAGGAAGTGCGATAGATCTAAGAAGGGAAATGATAAAAAAAAAAGATGCCAATGCTTCTTTTACTTTTGAAGATAAATAACTGTGGTGTAATAATCTCCTAGCGTATCCGTTACATAAGCATCGCGATTCTATGACTAAACTATGACTCGAGTTTCCCGTCCATAAATCGCACTATAGCTTTGCAATATCCGCAATAGGCAAGATAAAAAAAGGCTCGAAGGAGATCGTTGTCACGGCGTCCCGGTCAAGGAGAACGCCGTCGAGACGTCATCGTCATGGAAATGAAATTTTTGCGCAACTCGGGCGACAGGCTCGGCCGATTGATCGCAACCTACGTTCGCGTCGCGTCCTTTCCAAGGAAGCATAACTCCTGCGGTGGCGGAGGTGGCAATAAGTTCCGGTACGCTGCCGCGCTGAAAGAATCATGAATGAAACGTTTCGCAGTTTCTGTTGCCGCGGCGGCAACGGTCGCCGCCGATGTTGCAGAACGGCCGACGGAGAGATGCAATAAGAAATTGAGGGAAAAAGAAAGAGAGAGAGAGAGAGAGAGGGAGAGGCGTTATAGTAGGTAGATGGAAAGGTATAGGCCGATTTGCGTCCGTTGCAAATCGCTCAAGGAGATCCGGTACTGACTCACTACCCACGGGAATGTAGGTTTATCATTCGTTTCTTCCTTCCATTCGCGCTTCTTTTTTTAGAAATTCTCGAATTCTTCAATCGGCGAATGCATGCCGAATTACCCGTTCTAAATTTTGTCGCACAAGTACGACACGGTGTCTATGTGAAAACGTATTCTCCGTACAATTTTTTATAAACATTTCTTAAACGATTATATTTGATATTTGAAAAGGTAGCGGAGGCGGAACTTGTATAAAAAAAAAATATGTCTTTGTGATACGGTGCACATAGTATAACTATGTTGGAATTAACATCATCGCCGATATATTTGATGCTTTAATTTGAACGTGGATGATTTCGGTGACAGGTAACAACATCTCCTCTGCTACACGATAACGTAAAGCAGCATCCTTTATCACAGTCGCGAGCGTACTCTGGGGTCCGGGAACGCGTTCTCCGAAATTTATTTACGACGCGCCGTAAATGTGGACAGCGTTTCGAATCACCGTAGGCGGAGTACGATCTCACAAAGGGCGCGAGAATCTGATTTGTATACACTGACCCTTCCTTCTCCTTCCCGTCCTTCTCCCCCGTTGTTCTCCTATTCGTCCTTTTTCGCGGAGCTGCTTCTGAACAAGGGGGAGGTCAGAGAACGAGGATGAAAGGAAAGAGAAAGAGAGAGAGAGAACATGTGTAAAAACGCAGGAACCGCGGGGTCCCCCGAGTCGCTACGCCACGTAGATGAGGTGGTGCTATGTTAAACATGGCGCCGGACAAAGCTGCCGACGAAACCATCTCATTTCAGTGCTATCCTCTCCCGGCTGCCTTATTATATACCGGTCGACCGGCGCTCACCGCGGTTCTTCTTTCTTCTTCTCTCTCTTTCTTTCTCTGGTATCTTCTCATCCTTATTCTTTATCCTCTCTTTTTACGTCTTCGCTTGTATTGGCTCTTCTTTCTGCCTTCCCTTCCCTTCCCTTCTCTTCTCCCCAAAAATCTACCTCCCTCATCATTCTCTCTCTCTCTCTCTTCTTTATCTTCATTCTGTTCTCGTTTCTTCTCGATATCCTGTGCACGTCCAGTCTGAGATACGCCGTAAAGATTGAGATAAAGAGCTTTTGATTTTTTTCGATATTGCTATGTTTATCTTCAACGACGCCCCGGGTTTCCTAATTTGTGTCATCGGATTGTCGAGTACGAAAGTGGCGTTTAACTTTCCGATGCCATGTCACCAGGTATAAATAGGATGCCCTTTCTTGCCACATTAAACATTGATGACAAGACTTTTCGATCGACTTTTCTTTTACAAGAACGTCGTGATATCAATTATTGTGATTGGCAAGACTTGAGAGAAAGATATTAAACTACTAATGTAATTGAGCAACAAAATCCTATCGTTGGTTAATTTCAAGTAAACTCTTTTCTCTGACTCTCAAAGTAATTATCGAGATATTTAATAAGTATCACTTTTTAATTTTAATATCGCAATATTATTTGCGTTTGATCGTCAATGTCTATATAATTGACGTTAAACATGGCAGTGCTGAATTCATAACGCTCGGCTGTCGGCGGACGTTCTCCGGCGTTCTGTCGACTGTGACGTGGCCTGGTTTCTGTTACGGTCCCCGTGAAACCTCGGGCCCGTTCTCCGTATCCTTAATCGTTATGGGCACTTTGTACCCGCCGGTGCTTATCTCACGCGGAAAACTAATTCTGACGTGCGCTAATAGCGACGGAAGTCAAGTACGATATAGCACTTCCCGCTTAGGCATGCGCGCACTTGTGGATGCACGTGCGCGCGTGCAGTTAGGCGCGATACACAGGCCTGTCGTGTTACCGAGGGCCCACCGTCCCCAGCATACGAGGGGTCTTTGCATGTCGGAGTAATTTCTGTTGTCGGCGATTTTCACAGCGAAAGATAGACCAGTTTCTCGAACACTCGTTCCTACTCTCGTGCTCGTCGGCATGTAAATTATGGGGGAACCGCATCGTACATTTCCTCCTTTATCGATATACCGCCGTAATATCGCGACGCTTCCGAATTTGTTGTCATGTCAGATTATCGAGAGAACGCACTTTTTTGCTTCTCGCGTGACGCACGTAATAGTTATTATGTAGAAATATTATCATTTGTCACGACAAACAATCCGATAGAGAGAATCACGTACAATTTCTCACTTCTGACATTCCAACGTAAAATACGCTGCGGTTAAGAATCTAATGTGCGGAATTTAATGTGCGCAAAGAAAAAGAGGCAAAAAAATGGTCAACAATGTTAATAAGAATTTGAAAGGTGTCAATAATGTTAACAAGAATTTTATAGATTAATACTTGTTCTCCGCGTTTTACAATATGAGTAAAAATATAAGTTTATGTGTATTATAATCACGCGCTAATCAAAAGTATATTAAGTTGAATACATTTCAAATTGTCACAAAAATTGAACAAAATATAAATAATAGAAGATATATATATATATATATATATATATATATATATACATACATTTTTTCCTAATTCAATTTCCTAAAAATATAAATAATCTAATTAAATTTTCATTGCATCTTAATTACAAGGAATTCTGAAACACACGATATACATCTCATCTTCAATTCTTATGTTTCTAAAGATATTCCGAATTGGTACATCTGCCGCCGTAATTTTTTTCTTTCGAAACGAAAGGAATTTTTAGCGAAACATGAAGGCCTAAAATATATTGATACGCCGCTCTTACAATTTAAAGATACAATCCCTTTATCGGAACTTGTGGGGAATTCTCCAGCGTCAAACGAACGCTCAACGATCGAGTGATGAGACTTGTGGGCCTTAAGGGCCCGCGTTTGACAGACCGCATTCGCGATTACCGTGATCTCGCCTTTCACGGATTCCCCCGATTGCCTCATTATTCCACGAAGCGCGATTACGCCGATAAGCATCTCTTCCCGTTTCGCCGGTGCACTTTATAATCATTCAGGCACGGCCGTTCGCGAGTCGAGCGTTTCTGAGAACTGGACTCGCGAGACGTTCTCTAAGCTAGTGACATTCCACGCCGATACTTCTCCCGTCTCGTATTTCGCGTTCACGCGCCCCCCCGAACCCCCCTTTCTCCCCTTCATCCTACCAATACCTTTTCCTTCGCTCCTTCCTCTTTCGCTCTATCTTCTTCTTCTCCTCCTTGCTTCCTCTTCCAATCGCCGCTGCAGCGCGGCACGAACTATTAAAACCTGACTTTAAAATTTATATCGGCCTCGCGGCACCTGCTGCACTTTACCGCGCCGCAGATTTCTCAACAATTATGTCACTTACCGTGCAATACACGCGCTGACACACGGATCGCGATTAGCATACGTTAATTTAGCAATCGTCGATTCATAAAGTACTGTATTATAATGTCTTAGCCTTTCTCGTTTCTTGATCAGGTATACTCATCGTAATGTTTTGAAATGAAGGAATATTTAATTCGATTTAACATGAGTGGAAAAATTATCGTTATGCGCCATAAAAATTTGATATCTTTATAAAAAATTCGACGGAAAAAGTAAGTTTACGATAAATACGCTGTATAAAATATTCCATTGCTCCTTAAATCTAATAAGGATCTAATAAGTTATATTAGTTTGACATTATACATCACAGATTTGATGCTTTACAAATAATACAAATACTCTATTCTACTTCTTTATTTAATTTGAATGCCAAACTTTGCTTTATTAAAATTTAAAGAACAAATTCCAAAAAATTCATTATCGGAAGCAAACACGAAAATGATCTTACACGATATTAATTGTAAGATTCTTGAAGGATTGTTTTCATAAACTTCAATATTAAGTCTTTTATTCTTTATTTATGCAAAATTAATTAAACTTATCTCACTCTCTTTATCTAATCAATTCGATATTTTCTTCTAGTCTTCTACGTGGTCGAATTAGCAATTACAAACAACTTCAACTAATCCTCCATCTTTTTTGTTTAAAAGAAGAAACGGCGAGAATCAATTAAATATTAATTAAGTTAAGTAATTAAGTTTAAGTAGTGTTTATGAGAACATCCTGCGAAAGAGTCGATGCGGTCGATTACGTTAACCTTGAACGATTAGCGGAATCCCGCGAGCCGCGTCGAACTGCATTCCAACGATTTCCTTCTTTTCGGTGAAGAGAGCCGAGGAGAGCTATGCTGCCGACGACGGCAGTCTGTCCTGAGCGCATCTCCTAGGCGAGCGTCTGACAGTCGATCGGTCGACGCGCGATGCACTCCACACATTTATCGCCTGGACTCGCTGCCGCGCTTCTTGCTCGCTCGCTCGCTCGCTCGCTCCTTCGGTCGGTCGTTCGTTCGCTCATTCGCCCGCTCTCTTCATCGCGGGCCGATGCACCGGCACGACGCGACGTGGTGCAGCGACTTCGCAATGCCTGGAATGCGGCGGCATTACGCATGCGCGCCGTGTACCTTACTCGGAACAGCCGGATCCGTTATGTCCCTCGACGACGACCTCACGATCGTCTGCGGGGACTTAACCGAGACCTGCGGCCCGCGCTCGCTCGCTCGCTCGCTCCTTCGGTCGGTCGTTCGTTCGCTCATTCGCCCGCTCTCTTCATCGCGGGCCGATGCACCGGCACGACGCGACGTGGTGCAGCGACTTCGCAATGCCTGGAATGCGGCGGCATTACGCATGCGCGCCGTGTACCTTACTCGGAACAGCCGGATCCGTTATGTCCCTCGACGACGACCTCACGATCGTCTGCGGGGACTTAACCGAGACCTGCGGCCCGCGGTCTCTGCCCGTCTCTCTCACTCTCTCTCTCTTTCTCTATTTCTTTTTCTCTCCCTCGCGTCTGTTCCACCTAGCCTCCTTCTCCTTCTCTCTTCCTGTCGCGGAGACACCTAAGTTCCTAATGCGAAGTGTACGACGGCATTCGTAGCTTTGTTGCATTGCCCGAGACACCTGCTTTACCTTACCCGTAGTTGCTGCTCGCCGGCGATTAATCTTGTTCGCCGCATACCGCGATACGCGAGGAACTCGGAGCACTTCTCCCTCTCTCTCTCTCTCTCTTTCTCTTTCTTACTTGCTCTCTTTCTTTTTCCGATTAAGCACGATCGGTCTAATGCGAGCTAATTGATTCCGGTTGCGAACGCTGACGGTGTATTACTCGGCTGAGAATGATAAAAGAGCGCGCGCGATAATAAAGCGCTAAATCACGCGGGACGCATTTCGCAGATGAGTAATCGAAAAATGTCACGATCGTTAGTGGTACTTAGTATCCTTATCCGCGGCTTTCAAACGCATCTCTCAGTGTACACTACAATCTCTGCGCTCGCCAAGCTCGCCCGTCGGCCTAGGAATAGCTTTTCGTGCTGTAACTTGGAAGTTATAACGACCGACGGACGAAGAGGGGAAACGGAGTATAACAGTAAAATCGACATGTCACTTTGAGAGTCGCATGAAAATTACTACGTGCGAGGGCAGTCGTAGTGGAGAGTTGCAGTAGTGGAGTTACAGCGAGTTGGAAGGCGAGTAGGAGTTAGGAACATCCCTATGCTGAGGGTGCGTAATCACTGCGATCGCGACGCGAGACCGAGACGGATACTACGGCAACGGCGGCGGCGGCGGCGGCGTCGGGGTTGATCTTACGGTCTTATGGTTTTATGGCGTTAGTCCGTGGCCGGTGGCCCTCTCCCCCTCCTCCCCCTTGTCCCCCCCTCGAGACTCACGGAGCTGAAAGAGCCGGAGAGCTCGCCTTGGCGTTGGTGGAATGCGGGACGGGCAAATCGCGGTCGGCCCGCTTGCGCCTCGTTCCCATGCATTCCTTCCTGCCCCTCTCGCCCTTCTCCGCGTTCTCTCGTCCCTTGGTCTCCCTCTCCCTTTCTCTCTCTTTCTTTCTGTCTCTTCCTTCCCCCTCCTCTTCCCCCTCTTCTCGATCTCTCTCTTTCCCTCTCTTGCTCTTCTCTCTTTCTCGCCTCCTTCGCTCTCGCGCACAGATACATTGCTCCGCACCTCTACGCGCTCGACGTTTCATCTTGTTCCTCTCCTGTCTCTTTCATTTTAGCGTACACACGTACGTATGACACACATGCGCCACAAACGAAGATTTCGCCTCCTCCTCCTCCTCCTCCTC